>VRYO01001463.1:72049845-72160027 GCA_009812075.1 Sialia sialis | reverse complement strand
CTTATATTCGTGAAATTACTGTAATTATTTTTAAATACCAGAAAGTAAAAAAAAAAACCCTCGGTGTTAATCATAATTTTTCATTTAATGTCAGACAGTAGTAAATCAGTTGATTGGTTGAGTAATGCCAATGTCTTTGCATCCTAAATTAATATTATTATTGCAGTCTATGAAGTGCACACTGCTGAGCCTTCTTTAACGTTGTGCATTTTTTGAAAAGCAAAACCCCGAATCAATATCAAGTAGTTACAATAGAGATATTGCTTTTAACAGTGGGATTGAAAATTGCTTTTCTGATGCCTTCGCGGTCAGACAGGCACATAAGGTCAGCTCTGTGCTTGCAGTTAGAAGTATTATTTGGAAGATCCCACTAGTCCTTTATGATTAGAGTAGGATATCTGTACTGTCCTTCAAATGTAATGTTTTTTTAAAGTATTAGGGTAAAGTGCTTTACAATTATAGGCAGCACCTACCTACCCAGGGATTTATTATTCTTTTTTTGTATAATCTAAAATCACTTGAAAACTTTGATTTATAAGAGGTATAGCCTTCCTACCAAGCATGAAAAACAAGATGTGTCACAGAGCAGAATACATTAAGGCTTACTGACTGAGAAAGCAGCACATTTATTCATACCTTCTCAGGGCAATTTTAGAACATGATTTTGGGTCTCCTCCTGTTCAGAAAATGTTTTTGACCCTCTGTCAACCCCACACATAGATTCATAGATCTAAAGAGGTCACTTAAGAGACATAGGGAAAAACAAATCTGTACTCAGTAACAGAAATAAGATACCCACTACCATAAAAAAAGCTCCTGAGGATTAACCCATGCTTTGCATCCTCATGAGACACAACCTTTCCACCAAACACCCACCTGGTTTCTATAGACACTGAAAAAAATATCCCCATCCTTCTCCACACAGTGCAGAGAGAACAATTTCTATTTAACTTTAAGCAGAACATTGTAAATATATTGGCAGTTGAATTTATTTACATTATGCCTATTCACAGTTTTACAGTACCTTTGTATCTTATCTAAAAGATTTGGATTCTTTAAACAAATTAGACTTTGGAGTTAATGCAGCAATTTGCATAACATTCTGCTCTATTTTCAGCTAAAATTGCTCAGCACTTTTTAAAACCTATAGCAAATTACTTCACTAATGAGGCTAAATTATCCTATGATGTTACAAGTAAATTTGTCTGTAATAAATCTCATGTGCATTTGCAATGTACAGATTTTGCATTGTCTACCCGCTGTTCCATAGACACATCAGAAGAAATAATGGAGAGGACTTAAAGTTTGAACTAGGATATTTGTCTTGAGAGAGGTGCTGCACTGAATATTACTTCTATATTCTGTTCTGATGAGTTATTTTCTTATCTTCCCATCCATTTCAAGTTCCAGGAATCAGTCCTCTGAAACTAGCTAGCAGTGGGACTACTCGTCTTCCAAACCCTTCTTAAAAAAATGGTTCAGTTCTTTCCCTCTTAGATGAGAGTCATTTTACTAATGTAAACAAGGCAAAGATAAATAAACTGAGAGAATTTGTAACTGCAGTAAAAAGATGAAGAAATGTAATAATTCAAGGATACTGTGTATAAACAATCAGTGTAGTCAAGTTGCTGTGCAGCTGTCTTGGCCATTGCTGCAGTGCCTGGTCTGTGTGGGCACACAACAGTGAGCCTGAGAAGAACAGGGTGGCTGTAGTAAGAGTGTCTCACAAACAATACACAGCCTGCCACCATTTAAAAATTATTGGGAATTTGGTTTGGCTCACTTGTAGGTTCTCCTTCCAGCACTGGTGGAACAGAGTTGCTCAAAATGCATTCATGTGTTAAGTAAGTGCTTGCCCTGCTGGTTGGAAAACCATCATCTAAGAACATCAAAACCAATTCTTACTAATTATTTCCAGAAGCAGACTTAAACTGAATTGTCCTTTTAATTTGGTGTTTCTTAGATACATAACATCACCTGTGCTAACAGCCAGTTATTTTTAGTTCTGTTCTATATGTAACAGAGTGACAATAAAAAAATTCCATGTGTTTAAATATGTGTAATTTGATATATTAAAATATACAGTAATTTCACGATTATAAGCTGCACCTTTTTCACTGAAGAATCCAGCCTACCCCAGTGGTGCGGCTTATATTCAGGTGCAGCTTATCTATGGACAAATCCCAGCAAAATGCCAACCCAGAAGTGAGAGCCGGCTGGACAGGTTGCCTGGGGCTGCCTTTAAAGACTTCCCTGGTCTATGAAAACTGTTTGCAACTTGAGCACCTGACACCAAACCCTGCTGGCAGCCATTCTGTTACTAATTTGTTACTTTGTTACACATGGATCCTCACTTTTTAAAAAAAAAAAAGTGCGGCTTATATTCAGGTGCGGCTTATATATGGACAAATCCCGTGGTCTACCCGGCTACGGGATGTGTGGGTTATAATCAGGTGTGGCTTATAATTGTGAAATTACTGTACTTTCTTAATAGCAGAAATGTCACAGGATAAGTGGTAGGTGATGCAGTGTGTTACATCAATTAAACTGGTAATTAATATCTATGATGTGCTGAAAGGATTGATTGTTAGATTTCCTTCACCTCCTTTGGATGAACAGTTACTCAATAGTAATTATTAAGAAAAATGTGGAAATTAAGCATCTAACCATGAATTAATCTTTGAATTAGAAATGTGGAGCTGTTAATAGTAGAATGTCTTACTGGGAAGAGGAGATTGTGTTATTTTAGCAGCACACTTTATCACTCTGTCAGTCTAACAGGTTTTTTACCTATTCCTACTTCTCTTTTGTTTCCATTATATTTTACTTTGTAATTCAGGGTACACAGAATTAAATGCAGAATAGGATGTTTCAGTTATATTTACTGGCAAAATTTGAACAATATCTCAGATACCCACTTGCTGAGTATAAATAGAAGAGGAAGGGTGTTTTGGTTTCTGTCACAGAAGTATTTTTAGGCTGTTTTGGAATACTTCATTATCTAACAGTCTTTGGCTAAGTTGTTTAAAACTTGCAGCTTCAGTTTTCTTTCTTTTTGTATCTCTATCTCTAATTTTTTGCAGTCTTCCAAGGGGTGGAAGAAGCAATTTCCATTATGCAGCGATTGAAAGATTTTGCCTCTTTGCTGCTGAGAGGAATAGAATTTTCAATCCACAGATTTCAAAGAATGTATTTCAAAATTGGGTTCAAAACATTAGTGAGTGTCAAAATAGATAATATCTATTCACTTCAACTTTTTTCTCCTGTTGCAAAGCCATAAGCAATAGCCGGGTTCCAGAGCCAGATTTCCCATAGCTTGATATGAATATAGGTCACTCGTCTGTATTTTGTTCACTCTGGTTTTATCAGTATATATCCCTGAGATCCACAGTGTCTCTGACAGCTCTTTCCCACATCTCCTGTTCTTCTCATCAGCTCTTCCAGCTAAAGGTTCACTAGTGTTATGCCATTGTTAGCAATTAGGATTAATAAGCAGATAAAACAGGGTGCAGGGTTCACATGAGGGGCAGGCCAGACAAGCATGCTGAAGCACAATTTATTTACAGATGACTAATCCCTTTCATCATGCCCTTCTCTATTTCCTCATGTTATTTGGAATGTCTCCCTTTTCCTATCTTTGCCCTTCTGCTAAACATCATGTGAGTCTGGCACACTGCCACAATCCCATCCGCATGCTCTTTATCATAGGCCCTTTCCATTCATTCCTCCCTCTGTGCCCTCTTGACCAGTTAGTGAAGCTCAGGCTGAACCTCTCCAAGCCTTGAAGTGGTTCCTTCAGCAGCCCATCAAGCAGTGACCTCCCAGACCTGGTCTTTGGTATTGTCTCCTGCTCTGCAGGGTTTGTGTACCTCAGTGAGGTTTACTGCTTTTCCTGTCTCTGTTTATAGGCTGGACAGCCTTTGAGCAGATGTCCTCACAAAACAGGTGTCTGTACATTCCAAGTATCTACATACCCTTCACATCCTACATGTCACTTCCTTCCACACATCCAGCCAATCTGTTGTATTGAATTAGGAAAGCAAGCTATCAAGGATTCATATGCTAAAATCTTACAATAATCAAGGATAGATGGATGGATAGATAGATAGAGTTTCAGACATGTTAGTGATGTCTTATCGACTTGTTTTACCAGCACATATGCTTCAGGCTGGTCATTGTAACTGGTAGATTAAGTGTCTAACAGTCAGTCCACTGCTGTGATAAGCACCACTGCATCAAAGATAAACTTTGAAACAGATAAATTAATTTCTCATAGCCTCTTGGCATGAGGTATAGAAGCTGTCTTATTAGGAAAATAATTGACATCTTTACTGCCTCCAGCAGTGGCCTGAAACCCTTCTTGAGTCTAAATTTTATTTTCATAGTGTGGATAAAATACGTATTCTGAGACATAATGCAAAAAAACTTCATACTATGCCAGAGGACAAAAGTCTGTCATCAAGCTGACATGAGTGCACTTTTATCAGTCTGTGTACTAGAGAGTCTGGCACCTTTTGCTGTCATGTCTGCCTGTGTTGTGGCATCAACAATGTCAAGTACTTCTGGCCGGCAAGTAGACAATGACATTAATGGCAGAGAGCCAACTTGAAAGGAAAGTTTGAAAATATCCTCGTAAAAGAAAAGATGAAAGCAGCTCTATGCATTCTTCCATGGAAATAATCTTTTTTCCAAAATTTATGTAATCTCTCTTCTTTCAGTTTTCACTTTGATTGGCATAGATCCATAATTAAAGTCTTGTATTTAACAGCTCTCTAACAGTGTCTTCCAAAGACATACGCAAAATATTTCCAGTGAGAAAAAGGAAGGAAAGTAACTTAAAGAAACCAACAGCATCTATGGATTAAGAAAGTAATGAGAAACCACGCAACACAGATTCATCCAGCATTGTTAATATTATTACTCCTTCTTCTCAGATCCATTTTTAAAATTACTTTTGAGAAAAGATGGTGTAAAAAGGAGACAATGCATTCGAGACATGGGTAGATGCAACTGGGCATACTCAGTTGTGCTGGAGGGTTGAAGGTCATTCTTTTGAGTTCAGAAGTGGCTACTTTGGGGCTGGTCTGTGTAAGATTACAGCATGTTCCTCTGTATCTCCAGACAAGCTGGTACTCCAGTTTTTGTTTTTAGTAGGCAAACAGACATTGACATACTCTATTTTCTTTTCCTCCTAGTTGTAACAAGGCAGCAGCCACTGATATGTCAATAAATATTATATTTAAAATGTTTTCTTCCTCTTAAGTTAGGAAAGAGAAGTATCAAATTGGGATCTGGGATTTGATGCCCCATTGGTGCAAACTGCTGCTTAGCCATCCATCCCAGCCTTCTTGGCAAAGACATTCATAGTAGCACTACTGAATTCACTGGAGCTGTGACTAACTCAGCTGAGATCTGCCCCAGGAGACTAGGTCAGAATTGTCCTTCGGGCTGTGGCTCTTACCTCCCTAAAAGACTTGAACAAATAATTTAATTTACTTTGCTTCTATTTCCATACATTAAATAGATCCTGATAACATCCGTCACAGTCTGACAATTTTTTAGGCATAGTTAAACCTGCTGGAGAGTACAGTTTTAAACATCTATATAGATGCTTGATAGAAGCACAGAGATGGGGTGAGACTTGTGGTAAATAAAGGCCTGTTTTTAAAAAATAACCAAATCCAACAAAGCAAGAGAGTAGTCCAGATAAAAAAACAGCATCAGAAACCGAGCTCCTAGATGTGAACAATCAGCTCATCTCTCCCTGCATGACACAGTTACTCTGCCAAATATCTGAGCCTGGAAATACAAAGAAACTTTGTAAAATAAATCATATATTTCCCAGGTAAGAATAGGTTCTTTCTTCAGTAAAATTTAGAAATTTTGTCAAGTTATGTAAAGTGTTACATAACATCCATTTCATTTCTGCTGTATTACCCTTTTTTTTCTGACAGAAATGCATTTTAGATTAATATTTAATGCCTTTGCTTTTAAGAAACTATCTTTGAATCATTTCAGTTTGCTGATGGCTTCAGGTTCCTGAGAGAAGAGGAGCTGCATGAGCTGAACACTAGTGTGCTGTCAGCTACCATGACTGGAAAGGGAAGGTGCAGCTCAGGAATACTGTCTCAATGTAGCAGAACCACACATTTCCCTTTAGAAAGGGAATAGATTAAAAAATCTATTACCTGAGAGCATCCACAGGATAAACTGCTGAGGAGCATGAGATGCCACTTGGTTGTGTGCAAGGGGGAGAGTGGGAAAACCAGCATAGACACAGAGTCTGTCTGAATGGAGACAGAGCCCTCTGAGACTTTAGCTGAATTGTAGCACACAGAATGATTTTTTCTACAAAGTAATACTTTTTCTCATTCTTACTCTTTTTCACTCTTTTTTTTTTTAGCAGCAAACCAATTAAAATATTCATTCAACATATTGTGCTTTAAAAATATAATTCACAAAGATCAGCAGGCATGTTTTCATTCTGCTGTTCCTGATATTACTCATCACACCAGGCAACTCATGTATTTTTTAACTGTATTCTTTCTTCTATCAGATCTTGTTTCTTTTGGTGGAAGTGTGAAGCTCAGTGGTTGATTCACCTTTTGTAGAACTGATGCATAAATTTTTGTTCCTAGTCTGTTTAGTAAATGTCATCTGTTTTGTCATGTAGGTGGCTCTTCATGTACCATGCTTGGTTTTGAAAAATCTGGTTAGTAGGGGAAGCAAATGTATTTTTATATGAAGGTTAAATGGATTGTAAACCCAAGCAAACAAAACAAGCAAGCTTCACCCCCCACTTCTCCCAGATAAACTTGGTAATTTTTTTTTTCTGGCTCAGAAATGAACTAATTATTTAATTGCAAGTCATTGTGTTCACATGGATAAGATTTGACCAGGGAGATATTTAGCACAATGTTTTCTCTTTTACCTGCTTTTCTCATTTCTAAACTGTCATGGTTTCTCTGAGCAGAAGCATAAACCCTCAAAAAGATGGGTGAACTTTTCTGCCTGAAATTGATGTATTTTACCAATGTCCATTCATATCTCTTCATGCATCACATAGTGCCAGCTGCTGTATCTTTGAGGTGACCTGCATATTGCTCAGAAAGCTGCACTGATATAATGCCTACTTAAGGAAAACTACCCTAGTTTATCTTTAAACACGATCGCTTTGGAATTTGGACCAAAGCTTTGTGGTAACTGTATAAACATTAAAACATCTTAATTTAACATTGTAACATCATGATGTATATGCTTTTTGATAACACGGCTGTTCTATTTTTTGGTTTTTTATGTTATTAAAAACATAAGAATATGCCAGATAAAGAAGAAAGGGAGAACTTCTGGTTTACCAGTGAGTAATTTCATATAGCTCAAATTTGGAGCCCTAAAGCCTGAATCACTTTTCAGTCTTTATTTGAAGTGAATCATTTAAGTTGGAAGGAATCAAGATCATCTTGTCCAACCACTGATGACTCAGCACTGCAAATTCTCCACTGAGTGCCACATCTGCACACCTTTTAAATACCTTCAGGGATGGCGACTCCAGTTCCCTGGGCAACCTGTTCCAGTGCTTGGTAACCTTTTCAGTGACAAACTTTTTCATAATATCCAACCTAAACCTCCCCTGACATTACATGAAGCCATTTCCTGTTGTCCTACCACTTGTTACTTGCGAGAAGAGACCAATCCCCACCTGGCTACAAACTCCTTCCAGGCAGTGGTGGAGAGAGATGAGGTCACCCCTGAGCCTCCAGGCTAAACAACTCCAGCTCCCTCAGCTGCTCCTCATAGGACTTGTGCTCCTTCAGACTCTTCACCAGCTCTGCTGCCCTTCTCTGGACATGCTCCAGCACCTCAATGTCTTTCTTGGAGTGAAGGGCCCAGAACGGAACACAGGATTTGAGGTGTGACCCCAGCAGCGCTGAGTACAGAGTGACAGTCACTGCCCTGCTCCTGCTGACCACACTGTTGCTGATAAAGGCCAGGATGCCATCGGCCTTCTTGGCCATCTGAGCACCTGCTGGCTCCTGTTCAGCTTGCTGCAGACAGTTCCTTTTCTAATAGCCATCTTTCCAGCCACTCTTTCTTAAGCCTGTAGGATGGCATGGGCTTGTTGGGACAGTAGCAAAGGACCCAGCACTTCAACTTGTTTAAGCTTGTGTTAGAGCCATAAAATGCCATAAACTGGTTCTATATAAATATTTTAAATTAGTAAACGAAGTTGGAATTCCTAATAGATTTTATTTTTCTTTAACTATTTCTGTCTTCCAGGAATTCCCCCTGCAGAGCCTCAAGAACACATGTCCATGCAAAAACTGCTTCAAAAATATTTCTTTGTGGCTTTTTTTGGCTTAAATGTGACATGGCCAGCAGAAGTGCCTGGCTTGTTTTGGGCCTCAGCCAGCTACACCCATGGGGAAACTTTTTTCAGAGATGTCTATATAACTTGCTGAAAGCTAAAGCATTGTACTCCTCGGATGGTAGTTACTAATCTGTGTGGTTTCTTAAAATTAGATCCAAGACTGATTACTCTTTGAGGAACAAGTAGTGCCACAGAACAATATAGATATATTTGTTTGAAATTGATTTAATAGTACATTGTGCCTGACCTTCTTGATCATCTGTCTCAAATATTTTTGTGCTTTTTTTAGAATGTTTTTTATATGAGATATCATATTAGAAGTTTATTTTGTAGGCCATCTTGGGTACACATAAGACTTCTGTTCCTGCATCAATTAAGGGTCTGCCTCAACACTGTTAGAACAAGCTTACCACAATTTATTTCTCATCCTTGTCTTTATATTTCTGGTGATTTCCTCTTTTTCCTTTCATCTTTGCTCATGCCAATTTAGTTGATATAACATCCTTACTGAGACTACAGTTGCTATTCCTACTCCCAGTAATTAAATGTAAAGGCAGGACTCCTAAAAGCTTTATGATGTTAAGTGCTTTTTTTGGTTTGCTGGAACCTTGTGGGTTTTTTCTAGCTTGTGATGTGTTACACTCAGGAGTTTCTGCAGCTCAGGAGAAACCCTTGCCAAGGCAAACCTTGACGAACCATAAGAAACCTTGATGAGGCAACTCTCCTGACTAACTCTGGCTGTTTTTACAGAGGTTCTGCTTTGTCATTGTACAGTTATGTTGCCACAGAAAGAATACTACTAGGAATCAAAGCAGTGAAACGTAGCAGCTCTGTGCTGTTACCAGCACACCTTTGCTGGACTTCAGTCTGCATAAAACACAGCTTAATTACATTGGATGGCATTTATTAACACTGGTGTTCATTCCCTAACTGTATGATTATCATTTTGGCCTGTTTCAGATACGAAGACAAGGCGGAATACAATTACTGGTGGACCTATTGGACCATCGGATGACAGAAGTCCACCGTAGTGCCTGTGGAGCTTTGAGAAACTTGGTATATGGGAAAGCAAATGATGACAACAAAATAGCTCTGAAAAACTGTGGTGGTATCCCAGCATTAGTACGGTTACTCCGCAAGACTACAGATTTGGAAATCAGAGAACTGGTCACAGGTTTGAATTTTTCAATATTTATTGTTCAAACTCTTTATCAGTCTTGCAAGCATAGTCCTCTGCCACATGCCACTTGCTCCATCAGTAGCCATCTTATTTGCTGTAACAAAAAGCTTTCAAGCCCTTTGCATTTATGTAATGTATGAATGGCTTTCAATATCATGCGGTTTACAGATCAAGGTTTATGCCTGTTGTTGCTGGCTCACTTTGTTCTTGGTTAGCCTTAAGTGCTCTTGGGGGAGATGTGCTCCATACATAGATATGTTGTGGTGGGAATCCTCTGCTCTGCCTCCTGTCTGGGGCAGGGCTGGCCAGGCAGGAGCCATATTTTACTGAAATTAATTAGAAACTGTTACTCATTGCTTTTATATCTTATGTGGTGATGTTGTGAGAGGGAGGATTTGTTCAGGGTTTTCTGCCTTTCTCAGGGTTCTGATAGGAAAGTGGAATACTGTGTTGTAGAGGTTGAAATCATCTTCTGAAGCCTTTTGTCTGAAATTTGATAGCATGCTATGTGATGTGTTTTACACAGATCATGCAGGTAGTGGTAGTTTGGTTTTTTTCCTTGGTATAGTAGGATCTGGTCTTTTTAAGAGTGTGTGGATTTTTTCCTTTCTGAAATTCAAGAGGGAGGGGAGGGGTGATGGTGTTCAGGAATACAGGAATGCTGTCAAACAGGACTGATATGAAATGTTTGGAGGTTTTTTTTCACCTTGCCCTTAAGCTAGCATATTTAATATGTAAAAAGAAGCAAGGTAGAGATTTTTTTATTATTATTTTTCACTTCGTAATTTCATTCTATTTGGTGATTATTTAACACTATAAATCAAAAATAATTTCATTGTCCTGTTTTCAATGCTGGTATTTTCATTATGATTTTCTTAATAAAATATGTTAGAAAATTTATTATTTCTGTCACAGAATCATCAGAGTACATGTTATCATCTATGTTTCTGCAGAAATTATTTACCCTTGTACATCAGGTCTCATTTAGGATACAATTGATAAGATTGTCATCCTTTAGTTGGGTCCAGGTTCCTTCCTTTGAATAAACTGTGTGGTGTTTATTAAATGTAGATTTTTTTATATTTAATTTTTTTTCTTAGTTACAACAGTTATCACCTCCTACTTGTTAGTCAGGATTAATGGGGCAGAGATACAGGTTTACATGAGCTCAGATTGTGCCTCCTGTAGAGTGACAGAATTACTGACAGATCTAATAAAGTGTAACCACTGCTTCAGATTCAACATGTTATGTTGTCAGTATCCTGGCTCCAGGGAATATTCTGCTTATTTATTCTGAGTTGTAAGTGGCAAACTGCTAATAAACCTCAGCAGTCACTGTGGCACTTCCCATGCCATCTGTAGATGAACATGTAATGTCATTAGGTCATTTAAAGAAAATGTTCTAGGCTACAGTTTACATTGCTTCCATTGCACAGTATGCTGTTAAATATTCCCAAATTCCCAAAGAAAGAAAGGATGTCTGTTTTCTAGTATGCCTTCAAAGTCTTATCACCAAGAGGAGTAGGTACTGACCATCAGGAGTAGAGAGTAACCTGCCTTTGTATAGGTACAAAGGTATCTATATGTACAGGTAGATGCAGCTCACAGGAATGGTGAGCATCAGGAGTGTATGGATGTGTATGAAAGGGGAGAAGACCAAGATGGTGACCCTGAGAAATGGAATCAAAGTCAGTGCTATTTCAAGATTTTATTCCTGAGCCTCTTTTTGTATCTGAGGTTTTGTTTGTTTTTAATAGCCAGTACTTCCCAGAAAGCCACTGCTTGCCCTGGCCACGTTTTGTGCCTTTCAGAATGCAGATCACTGGCCCTTGCTTTCAAAATGCAAACTTGTTTGTGGTAGTGTTCTGCAAAGCTTCCTTCCAAAGCAAGGCTCATAGCTGCAGCTCTCATCTTGCATCTCTTAGGAAACAGGCTAAAGTCGTGCATCTGAATTAGTTCTCCTTTGCGGGTTTTTTTTTGTTTATTTTTTTGGGTATTTTTTTGTAAAATCTTGCACTATTCCAGCTATCACAGCTGAATTCCTTCTTTCTGTCCTTTCTCGGGAATGAAAGGTAGCTCCTGCAGCAGCTCCCTTGGTAATGAAAACATTTGGCTTGGTGGCAGGCACAAGGAAAAATAAAAAGTTCCTCATGCTTTCCATCAGCCTTCCTGAGCTGAAGTAGCAGGAAGGTAATTATTAGAGTAGGGGCTCCACAGCCTGGAGGAGATGCAGGGAAAATAATAACAAATGTCTGGTTTGGGACTAAAAACAATACTTTGAGCCTTTCCATCTCATGTTCATTGTGCATACTGTCTATATAAAAGCTTCTCTTGTTTGTTACTTTTAGAGAGGACACAAAGTTCATGCCTCAGAAATTCATACAGGCTTTCCCTAAATAGTCATCCACATTTGTCCTCAGAGCACTTCTCTTAGGTGGGGAAGTGTCATTATCTCTGTCATACAGATGGGGAACTGAGCCTATCAAGTGTAAATGACCTGTCCAGAAATCTGGCAAGATGAAGGTGTGAATCACTTTTGAGTAGGCACCCAGCTGCAAGGGAAGAAATATGGCCTGGAGAGATTTTTTAGCAGCTCAATTTGTCTGGCAGGAGTAAAGTATTCACTGCCTGCCCCAAGTACCGTGAAGCACTTGCCCAGCAGAGCAGAAGTTCTGATATAAGTTCTTCCTCAAACATGCACATTCTCTTCCTTCTCATTGCTCTTCTCTAAGTAGATTATAACTTAAATTTCTGGCAATCTCAAGACTGGTTTTGGAAGGGTTTTTAAACCTGCAGACCAGCTTTCTAGCCCAGTAGCTTCTTGATTGTCAGGATTGCCTTAGGCACCATTTGTGGCTTGCCCTGTTTCCCAGAGATTTCTTTCTGCCATAATCTCTCCAAAACACAGTCTTTTTCACTTTTTTCTTTATCTCGTCTTTGTCCTCCTCAGCAGCAGAGGTCTTGGGCTAATACTGGAAAACCTTACCATGCTCCAGTTTTTGGATTGCACAACCTTATAGCAAAGTGTTAGAGCTTCAAGGCTCTCTTATGTCAAGGAAATGGTTTCAGTGCAGCCTCCCATGAAGAAGCCCTGAGGAAGTGTGCCCCTGGGTGTTATGAAATTAAATGGTGTTAATGCCCAGGAAATATTTCCTAAGATATGGGAAGATTATTCTTACAGAAACACTTCTACAGTGACAGGTTTTTACTAGAAGAACATGGATAAAATTAGGTATACCCATGAATATATACATTTGTGCAAATGTGAAATACTCTGATAGAAAGAGAGATGTTGGCATGGCCTACAGCCACTGGCAATTTCCAGAGACTCAAGAACCTGAATCACAATGTAACTCTGTAAGTTCATGTTCATGTTAGTATGTAAATAAAAAGAAATAGGTGTAAGCTGAATGCACCATACTTAATTTAGCCATCTTTTTACCCCAGCACTGTGCTGCCAGATTCCACAGTAGCACCTGTTAATGGGAAAAAATAAAAGCCTTCTATTTTAAAATAATTAAATGTTAACACTTTTCTAATAAATATAAATAGAAAGGAACACAGTACAAAATTAGCCCAGATCTTGCAGATGGTAGAAATAAATGTTTTCACTTCGTAATAATGGCAGTGAGTAACTGATTTCTGATTCTCTTGCCTTTACCAAGTTAATTATGAACTCTTCCACAAAATTCTGTTTTATATTTTTTTCTGTTTGTTTTACTGTCGGGAAAAAAACATACATGGAAAAATCTGACATTTTAGCAAGGATAACAGAGGAATCCCATGCATGCCTTGTGCAGAAGGTGAGGTCAAGCAGCTCTTGCTAGATCCTTTCCATCTCAGGCCATTCTATGATTCTGTGATTCAACCTGTGTTTGCTCCTTCTTCCATCAGCTTGATTGGTTAACTGGGTATCTGTCTAAGATAAAATTATTTCAACTGCTGTTCTTCTCAGTTTTGACAAACAAGATCTATCACAGGTAGAAACAGCTTCTGCTTATGAACAATGAGGTAGCTGGATTAGAAAAAACTCCTTTTAAAGAAGGCCCTTGTATGACTGCATGACTTGTTTAAAATCTGTAAATACCATTTCTGATTGAAAGGTAAAAGTGAATAATCCACTTTTAGAAAGTACATGATGATAAAGAGCTGCAGCTATAAATAATGTCAGGAAAAATTGTTTTTTTCTGTGCTAGCAGCCAATCTCCTGCTTACTTTGGTTGACAGTAACGTCTCAGAGAGTTAACTATTGTCTTCTGAAAAGATATAAATTTAAAAAAAATACCACATAATAAACATTTAAGAAGCAGAAACTATCTAACACTATACATATATACTAAAGATAGATAGATAGATAGATTGATTGATTGATAGATACTGACTCCATGTATCTCATTCACATTTTTATTCACTGAATCAAAAGGCATATTTTCCATTCCTGAAAAACATTACAAGATACTGTGTACAAAAGAGTTTCTTTCAAAGAAGCACTAGTTCTCCAAGTGTCTTCAGCCCACAGTTAAGCTGGACGGGGAAAAATTTCATTTACTTCCCAGTCTTTGGATTCCAGTGTTCATTACTGTTGTATTTAATTTCAACTGTGGCCAGTTTGTGTTTTGGCTTGGTTGGTCCCCTGTTGTCACCCCATGTTATTCAATGTTATTACACAGTCTTGTTTCAGTTTTAGTAGCTGCCATATGTTTATAAGGAGGGGTTTTATAACCTTATGGATAATCTCTCAGTGTCACTGGAAGCATTTACATGTTGTCCACCTTAGATCTATCTGGTCTGAATTAAGCACTGCAGGTGAAGTCTCCTTTTGACTGCATGCTCTTCTTAGCATGTGCATAAATTATTGGCAGATTGGTCAAGCCACTCCAGAAAGCCCCTTTGAGCCCTGTATCTGCCTTTGCTAATCGGTATAGTTGCTAGTTAATGAGCCTGCAGTAGTATGTGAAGCATGTTTAAGCGAGTATTCTATTTAAATGGACCTTTTAGGTCACTTCAGTGAAAGATTTAATTGGATTTTTTTAAAAAAGTAATTCTGGACAATTATTTAGAATTTTTAACTTCCTAGTAAAATGGTAGTTCTTCTGTTGGGGGTTCCCAAAGTCAAAATCACATGCCTGCAATTGTTTCCTATTTGTAATGTTATTTTCTAATTGGACTTTGTAAGATATTATACTTGGGTGGTTTTTTGGGGTTTTTTTTGTGTTGTAAATCTTATTTAATAATATTTTGGCAAAGGGTTGACTGTTTAGTACATAGGATCTTGAAGCAGTTTCATTTAATAATTTAATAGTTTTCTGCAAAAGTGCCCTTGACATTACCTTAGTTATTGGAGTGTGTAAACACAGATGTGAAATTTTATTGTGATATAAACCTTCATTTGGAGGTGGCACCTATTTATAACCTTATTGCTCTCTGGAAATTTGATTTGAAAATGAATAAAGGCTCTTTTATCCCATTCTGAGACGAATTTCCCACAGCCTTAAGTAAAGAAGAACCAAATTCTTCTGTGAGTTCTGTATTCTTACAGTATTTCACCTGATGTAATTCCTAAAATCTCTATTATATCTCTTTTCCTTTTCAAGTTTATATTAGGTGTTGCTCCAGTTTTGCTTACATTAAGTATCCCATTTCTTAACTGTATTCAAGTTTTGTAATGGAGCAGTGTAAAGTATAAGGAAGCCTGACCAGTGAAAGGCCTAATTAACTAGCAGCTTTTGATATGAAATGTAAAAAGATAGTTAGGAATATAAATGTACAAAGTGGCTTGCTCTTGGAACCAAAGAGACAATTTCAGCATTACACAAACTGAAAATCAGATTATAAAGATGCATGTTTTAAGTTCAGATGCCTATCCTGCCTGCCACAAGCTTTTCAAACAGACAACAGAAAAGCCATATACGTGTGTTTAAATTGTCATGATGGCATAACCTTGCTAAGACTGCTGCTAAAAGGTTGATTTAGCTCTCCTTCAGTATGTGCTTATCTAAGAGAATAAGACTGCCAAATATCCTTTGGGGGCCCATAACTAAGTAGTAAATCAAAATGGAGATTTGGGATAAATGCAGAAAGTACACAAGTGCCTCTTAAGATGCTCCTCCGGCTCCAGCATCTGATCAGGGTGTCCTGTCAAGTCAAGGAAACTAAAAAAGGCTAAGCATGTTAGATAACTGCTAGCACTAAACACTACTTTCAGAAGTAATGATTTTGATTTTGGCAGGAAAATATGTTCATTCATTTCTTGCTTAGTGTCTGCTATGCATATGCTATGCTGTAAGCGAATTCTCTTTAATAACTTCAAACATGTGTTTTGAGGAGCTCTGCCAAGCATGGAGCAGGTGACTTACAGACTTGAATTATTTTTCAACCAACAGATTTAGGATAAGATTAACAAAGTTCAAATCTACTTGCCTGGGCACTGAAGTTTGCTTGTATTTTAAATGTTTTTTATTCAAAATGGAGATTTAAAGGGTATTAGCTCTAATAAACCTTTTCTACTCCTTCGTTAAATGGATGTAATTGCAAGTACAGTATCCTACCACAATCAACTTTAAAAGTTGATTAAAGCTTATGAAGTCATTTGCTTCTAATTAGGTGTTTTAAATGAAAGTTGTTTTCAACATTAACAAGATTATTTGTGTAATGAAAATTCCTATCTATTTACTCCGAATTGAAGCTAGCAGCTGAATAAGGAATTGCATATCATAGTTTCTTCAGTATTTCTTTCTGCAAGTACAAGAGCCTTTTCAGTTCCCAGAGGTTACATAGCAATTTGACTCCCTCCTTTTGCTTGAGATACTTTTAAGCAAACCTCCTTACTTCAACCTCCACCCGGAGTTCTGTGAACCACTGAGAATTTTTTTTAAAAAGCCAAATGCCGTCAAATCCGCTGCAAGTCTCAGATTGCTTTTAAAACAATGCATTTCAGCTCACAGCCAAAACTTTGCACAGGCTGGTTTATCATTTTAAACTGTTACATCTAAAATTTTGTGGAGGGAAAAACAGAAAACCAAGGGTTTGTTTAATTCAGGTAAAATTTAGCTTAATCCAGACCATTATCAAAGCTAAGCAAAAGCAAAATAAATGAAGGCCTCTGGTCTGTAGAAGTGGCTGCTGGAGTTAAACTCACTGAAGGTCCAAGTGCCCCAATATAACTTAAAACAATTCCACCAAGGCAGTACAAGCCCTGTGGCAAGGTTAGTGGGCTGCATGGCAACTGTTATTCCACCCTGGTCATCAGGCCCTTTAAGGTTTTACAGAGTCTCCAAAAATCGCTATTGCATCATCATAATTTTCATAAAATGCTTAAAATTTTTCTTTTGTATTATCTGTACTTCTCCAGAGTAATAGGCTGACTTTTAATGCTCAGTGGATGTGCTATGGCCAGGCACAGCTGTGTGTTGTACTTTACAGTATGATATTACAGTGTGGCAGTTTAAATTACAGATTTTAGCATTACCCACAGAAAATACTGCCATCACTTCCAGAAATGAGAAGCAGGAATCATTTGGAATTATATAAAATCTTCACATGAACCAACTGGGGTACCACTCACCAAAATACCGAATCTTTGTAGTCATTTTCCTTGCAAAACAGGAAGGTAAAAGATTTTACAGCTTACTCTCATATCATGTTGGGAAACTGATTTCCAACCTATAGGTTGTGACTTCTTCCAGAAATTCCAGAGTCATTCAAAACACACCCTATTTCTAGTTCATACATACCAGCAAACCTAAAAGTAATTTAATAAACTGTGTAATTTTTCTTCAGAAATGATGCTCTTATCAAATAACACTTAGGCAAACGATGTTGATACTTCAACTGGATCATTTTATAACATATCTATTACAATTTTACTGTCTAATTATAAAACAATCTTTGCCCCCTTTCTCAATATGCTGTCACTATTTTGGCTCTGAAAATGGGAAAACCCACTGATAGAATCTGTTGTCTTCATGAAGAGTTATTCTCAACTTTTTCTGAATCATCAGATTAACTTCTTCACCCCCTGCTGCTCCCAGTTAAATAATGAAATGTGTTAAAATAGATACTTTCTCAAATCTTATGCTCTGCTTTCATAGCAACAGGCTGGGGTACTGATTTATCCTGTAAGGTGTTACATCCAAAGCATTTTTATAGGTAGAAGGGAATGTAGTGTTGCACAGCAATACAAAACCTTCCTCCGGCTTGCAGTGCCTGTTTCCCTGGAGGTGAATGTGGGAGCGGAAAATAAGTCCCTGTGTGCTGAGGGCTCTGCTGGGAACAGTGCAATGCTCCTGGCAGGGGAGTACCTGTCCTCTCTCTTAGGGGTCTGCCTGGGGGTGCTTCCATCCCTTTTCCCATCAGCCTGCTTCCTTCTCCCTATTTCCCAGTCAAATTCATGTTCACCTGTCCTGCATTTACCACCCTCAGTACCAACACAAAACCCAAGCTGGTCCCTTGTTTGCTCTGCTTTTCTCTCTAAGTGGGAAGTAACTGTTTTTCTATTGTACAGTGAGACGCATCCTCTATGGAAAATTCATTCAAGTTTTGCCCATATTTCAATTCATGGAGCAGTGGAACTGATTTCATAATCTGCTTGTTAATATAGTACATAAATAGATTTCTTTTTTTCTTTTTTTACTTCACTCAAATTTGAAGTTTAAGAGGAAATATCAGACGAGGTAATCTGGAGTGATAAATAGCGGGCATCTGTTGCAGCATATGGCTTCACATAAGTGCTGCATTGAACTTTTTCAGCAAGTAGTAATCCTTCGGAAAAATTCAGCTGGACTTTTAATTTTGATGGGCCTGCCTGAATGATGGAGTATTAAAATACTTGCAGTTTAAAATCACTTTGTAGTTTGAAATGTTTGAGATTTGTCACAAAAAATACTTTTATTTTGAAAATAGTTTTTTGTTTAGAAAACATCTGAATATTTCACTTTTTGTTTACAAAATGAAAGTTTGAGATTATGGTGCAACATGTTCATTCTGTGGTCAAATTACTGTTTTCACTATGCCCAGTAATTTTATTCTTTTTTATTTATTATTTTTAGGTTCAAAAGGCAAGTTCCCTTCTTCCCTCCCAAATAATGTTATTTACAGTGCTCTCTTCTTCTTAGGTAACAATTTGGCTAGTAAATGCTTCCTTCTTTTTTCTTTTTTAGCAGTTGTACACTTAGCCTTTCATTTTGCACATAGATGCAATTTTATAGGTAGAACTAACTTTCTAACTGGTTCTTTTTAGAAAGGAGTTTTGTCTTTAGAGCTGTAAGTTAATGTTCAACTTTAATTATAGCATTTTTATTCTCTGTATTACGGTCTGTTATCAAACATATGTGCTAGAAGACCTTATTCAGTGTAATACAGATGTAAGCACTGAAAAAAATCTTGCCATTCATATATATCCATCCTTGTTAGATTACCATGTTTTCTAATGAAGTACTTAATTTGGAATGGCATTGCTGTTTGTCATGTGTTAGGATAAAACTTTTTCTGAAAGCAGTTGACTTTTTTTTCCTGTGTTTCTGTCACTTAGAATGAATTGGTTTTGGTTTGGCTTCAGTGTTTTACAGAACTCATTTAATTTCATCTGCTAAGAAGGCAAGTTAAGCAGGAACCACTGGTCTTTCCACAGTAACCTTGGTCAACTCTTTTAGTATTCTACTGTTTGACATGAAGGCTAATAACTCTAACATTCTTAGCTGACACTCCTTCCCTTCCACAGTTGTGTGTTAATTTGCATTGTACGGTATGAAAAAAGGAGCAACCTTAGATCAAAATTCAGTCCCATAAGAGAAATGCAGACTCTTTTGTTAATGCAACAGCATTTGGGTGCAACTTGATCTTAATCAATACTAAAATTGACCTCTCATTTTTGTTTTAATAAAATCCAAGATGTAATTTTGGAATGCAAAGAGCAATTGATAAAGAAAGGGATGGTTTTTCAGAGGAAATGATTCTATTTTTATACTGTGGGTAGTCTTGTAGTCAAGATAGTTGCAATTTTGCTTAGCATTCCTTAAGCTCCTGCCTGTTTATGGCTTTTACTGAAACTTGGTATTTCTCAATGTAGACTTTTCCTATGTCAGCCTGTGCACAGATAGCAAACCATCTCTGTGCATGTCACTCCATGAGTTACAGCAAGGTGTGCATAGATATTCATTCATGGACCAGATAAATATTTCAAGAAAATTGGTGAAAGATTCTTGTCTGCTATGCCAATTTTAAACTTAATTTCACAGTGTGCTTTTAAGGATATTCCTTCTGAGCTGTGTGTTGTTCAGGTGCCAGAACATTTCAAATCAGCCACTTTTTCTTTCCTACAGAAAGGCTGTTACCGAGCCAGTTTCTCACCTTGACGGTTGAGCTGGTTGTGAAGTCTTGCTGCACTTTGTATGAAGAAATGTTGTGGTTGATATTCTGTGCAGCAGAACTGCTGTAATCTATCAGGAGCCCACATCTGCTGCCAGGGAGCAGATCCAGCTCTGCTGAGCAGCCTTGCAATTACAGCGGGAGCTCCAAGCAGCAGCCAGCAAATGACTTTTCTAGCACTTGGGAGCTTGGGGTAGGAGATGCTTTTCCTAACGACTCCAGCAAAAGATCCCTTGTGCTTACCTTCTGTGCAGGGTATTTAGCACTCAGATTTCAATCTTAATTGTCATGTTCATAAAGGAAACTCTCGGTAGTATTTCTGTGCCTTCAGCACATAAATGAAAATGCCTGCCAATGCTTTGGTCTGTCTTTGTGGGATTGCAGTCTCTCAGCAGTATCAAATGGTTTTCTGCATCACTCCATGGCCAAACTATTACATTATGATGGAAGAGGAAAACCTGGATGCATTGGAATACTTTGGTTTGTTGTATTTGGTTTTTTTTTTTTTACGGAGGGTATGAAATAAGCAAAATCTTAATATTACTGAAAGTTGACTTAGACATCCCATATTAAGAAGAATCAAAGTCTTGCTTCTCCAGATAGTATTTGTTTACCTGCAGTCTATTTGCCATATAATTTATTTGAGGAAGTACATCTTTTGCACCACAAAAAAACCAAAAAACATAGTGGAAGTGTGGCAGGGGCACTTCTTTTTGGAAAAGATGACTTTTCCAGTTCTTGATTTCCATTTATATTTGTAGCTGTTGTAAGAGGTTTGTTTGTATTGATGCCTTTATATATGTGTGTGGATGTGGGTGTGTGTATAAAAGACACAATTTGAGGCAGCAATAAATCATGAACTAAATAGCTGTTGTGTTGTTGGGTGGATCCCGCTTTTTGTCTTTGGCCACTGATGAGTCTGTCCTTTACCTTCCAGCGGGCTGCTGATGAGAATGCAAATTCTCCAGGGGTTAGTCAAGGCACCTCTGAGGCTATTAGAGACTTGCTTCTTGTGCTCAGATACCCAGTTCAGGCAGGGCTTTCAGAGTAAGGTGTCACATTACCTCACAGATTCTTACAATAGCCCTAAAGGGCATGTCATAAATACATGCTTGGAAAATATGTTCAAAATCATGTGGTAAAAGGGTGGCTCTGTAATGGAAAGTGTATAGGGAAAGGATTTATTTTATTGTCATTCTCCCTTGCAAAGTCAAGGCAATGGATCATCTTCTCAGACCCCACATAAATCTTGCTGCAGGTTATTCTCGGCAAAAACGGTTAGAAGTGAATTGCCAGTGCCCTTTCATAATTGCGAATTCTTAATTAAGAAGGTTGACGTGTAGAATGCCAACCTCAGCATGTGGCAGACTTCACTGCTCAGTAGAAAAATGTCAGTAGAAAATTTTTGGGTTTTGTGGTCGTAGTATTCAGTCTCACAATTAGATAAAACCCATTGTTCTAGCGTGAAAGAAGATTATCTCACTCTTTAAAACTGTGAGGAGCATAAACTCGGAAGAAAGCATCAGGCTTACTGGGCAGTGCTTTTGCCTTGACTTAAATTTTGCTTGCTTCTGCCTTGACTTAAAATGATTTTAGGAGAAGGTGTAATAGCCATTTTAACCTCATGATCCCATCATGCTCTTACTCTGAAGGTTTAATTTTCCAATTAGAGAAAGAGGGCTTAAAGAATATTTTTAGATTCAACTATTGCTGAATACCACAATGTTTATGTGAGTTTACTTTAAATTAGCAAGAACCATAAGTGAATTGTTTTGGCATACATGTTTTTTAAGCATTTTGCTAGACAGGGCTCTTATGTTTGCTTCTTTTGTATTATTTTCTGCTTTTATAGTTCATGACTACTTCTTGAAGCCCAAAGTATTGTTTTGTTGCCATCAAAACACTCTCTTCTGCTTCACTTTTAAAATTTTATATTAAACTGTGCAACTGCCTTTGAAGTTACATATAAAATAATTTAAACATGAAGTTGTATAACTGAAATATTCTCCCCATAGAAGTAATTAATTTTAAAGGGAAACTCAAAAATGTAAGTTGATTCCTGTTAATTACACTGCTCTGTCAAAGCACAGAATGCTAACAAAAGCCTTGAGCAAGTAGTTCTTGCTGCTTATATTTTTAAATGTCTGAGTCTGTATTCCTAAGGCTTTCCTTCTGCATTTTCCTCCCACAACACTGGCTTGGATATTTTGTAGTATTTGTATTTGCAACCTATATCTAATGAGGATGATGGTAATAATTTTTCTCTTTTGGTGGAAAACTTTGATAGATATAAAATCAAAACTCCGTTTTGCCACTCAAAGTTAGGGCCATACTCCTGTCCTTTGGGAAGGAGAGTAGGGAAGAGTAGGATTGGGTTCTACAGAAGAGAAGGGCATGATGAGGCAGGCTTCCTCTTCCAGCTACTCCTGGGAGGATGCTGAGTTAAGATAAAGACCAGTGGTTCAGCAGAATAGCAAGTTGTCCTCCAGCTTCCCCCAGTAATAAGAGCTGCCCAGCAGCAGCAGGCTCTTGGCACAGCACAAGTACCATGTGCTTTTCCAGCAAGTACATAAATACGTAAATATGGGAATGGAAAGCAGGGTGTCTTTTGCTCCTAACAATTTCTCGCCTGCTTTCTGTGTGTGGCACAATTGCAGTGACCTTGATCTTTGCAGATGTGCTTAGAAAACTCTGCCTCTTGATTTCTCTTCTTTTTTGGAACGTTATGAATTGCAAAGGAAGGGATTTGGGTTTTTTAAAACTCCGGTAAAAATCCTTGTTAGTTGCACTGTTAAACTTGCTGTTTCCATGTAAAAATTGCAGTATTCTGTAACTTTGTGTAGTTAAATATTTACAAGATATGATATTGCTTGCTGAAGTCTGGTAAAGTACTACCCTATCAAGTTGTGGAGGAAGTCTTTTTGCTTGTAGCACCAATGTTACTTCCGTTACAGTGAAGATCACAGGGCTGAGATTTTGTTCTCTCAATATTTATTTATCAACAGTAAAAGTTTTAGTGTAAATCAGAACCTTTTTTCTGCTACTGGTTTTTATTAATTTTACTTAGAAGGAAGATATCTGAAGACCAAGCCCTAAAAATTCCTTGTAATACTTCATTCCATGTGTGCTTCACAGCCTGCATAGGCCTAGATCATAACCAGCTGTTCGGTTTTTAGGCAGAGCTCTGAGAAATTTCCAGTGCTGCTGTGACTACATGTTTTGTATTTAAAGCTGTATTCCCTCTGCAAAAGTTTGCAGGTGTCATTCAGCCCCATCTACAATAGAGTTTGTTTTATTTTTGACAGAAACAGCTAAATTAAATCAATGCTGTAAATATATTGGTTTGGATTGTGGTTTTTTAAACAAAATAACATTCAGTCTTGTTTTGGAGAAGTGTTAATTATTAGTCATTTTGCCTTTTTTAGGAGTTCTCTGGAATCTATCCTCCTGTGATGCACTGAAAATGCCAATCATCCAGGATGCCCTTGCAGTGTTGACCAATGCAGTGATCATCCCTCACTCTGGATGGGAAAACTCTCCACTCCAGGATGATCATAAAATACAACTCCATTCATCACAGGTGCTGCGCAATGCCACTGGGTGCCTAAGGTGAGTACTTCAAAACCTTTGCTCTACCTTAATCAGCTTGCTTTTCTTTGAATTGGTATTTCTCATTCTTAGTCATCTATAAATTAAATTATTGGTTTGTCTGTCAGCAAAGATGATGACTTTCAGTGATGTAAACTTAAAGCTGGAAATTATTTACAATACAATCTTCAGGTTGTTAAAAAAAAATCTTTAGAAGTGCTGTTGAGGGCTTTCTGTTTTTCTTTTCTTAGCTGCTTTCATCCAAGCTTGTATATTACATATATTTTCTTCCTTGTAGATTTGTCCTGTTTCCCCAGTTGCTTAAATAAAGTCAGTATGTTCTCACTACTACATCCAATTTAATCAGAACAAAAAATAACAAAGATGTTCACCAAAAGTAACATATCTTAATTGTTCCAGATGCCATTGCTGGAGTTGTGATGAATATATCTATCAAGTAGATTTTTTATGCTCTGGGAAGATGAGAATTTCAATAACAGACCAAACAATTCAACATTTTTGAACCAAAAGACTTAACCAGATTCTTAACAAGTATGATAACTATTTGTTTGTGTTTCTATGCCAAACTAGTATATGCAATGCAAAGGTGCATAAATATAAATATGTGCAATTTTATCTGTCCATTCCTAAAAGTCACTGTAGATCTGAGAATGAAAGTAAAATGAGAATTTTAGTTCTGACAAAACCTTACTAAAGGATTGGGCTATAGCAATTTGTGCATTACAATGCAAATCATGTTTTAAGATAATAGGCAGGTGCTTTTAAGTTCTCTTAAGGTTCTTTTCTCCAGGTATATTGGAGAAAATCTGTAATCTATCCCAGAGATATGAAAACATATTAGTTAATATTACATCACAGAATATAGTGAATAGTATGTGTCAGTAAGGCAATCTATGGTGCATGCTGCATCCAAAGCAGATATACATTAAAGAGCTAAACCAAAAAGAAAAGTGATAGCAGGCAAAGTAAATAGCAGTATTTTTTACATATCTGTAATGAGCACTTTTTTGTCTTTGTGCTCTTTCATCAAAGGAAATATCTCCTTTCCAAAGTTCTATTTGAAAAGTTTAAGGGAAAAAACAATAAATATTATTGACAGTTTATATGCAATCAGATGAGAATGAAAGATAGAAGATAGTAACTTCCGTATTGCAAATATGGAATTAAATGCTGTATTTCAGTGTTGGACTTCAACGTGGGTGTGATTTTGTGAATACCATCTATCCTGGGATATGTGACTGAAGCCAGGTATTTGTACCTGAGTTGCTTTTTTTTGAAAAGTGTTTATGGTATAATTGCATTGCATTCAAATCACTACCAAAAAAAAAGTTGCCATAATTGCTAGGAGGTGATAGAAGGTGTTACATGAAGACCTTTACTACACGAAAAGGCTCACATTTCCAGTATTTAATGTGTCTCAGTTAAAGAGCTGCCTCTGAAAGAAACGTCTGTTACAAATTTGGGGCTTCACAGTGTCTCCTCTCTGAGTGAGCATGTCTGATGTTGATCTCCCCTCACCATAAGCTCCATCTTCCTGTTAATTTTTCTCAACTGCTTCTCAGGGACCGATGCTCATCCCTGATCGTGCAAACTTCAGTTTTTCCTGCCTCTTAGTTGATGGATTCATTGCACTCTGGTCTTGAAATCTTTCTTCTTTCTTTTTTCTTTTCTTGTGAGTGTATGTGCACGCCTATTTGCAAACTGATGTGAGCTTACTGTAGCCTGCATTCTGGGTCAGCCTGAGGACTGGGGGCCACGTGAGAAGGGTACGTTGCCTGATCTATGCACACTGCTTTGCAGCAAGGCTTACTACCAAGCGCTTGATGGGATGCTGTCATAGCAGAATGGCTTCTGGTCAGCTCGTGCAAAATAAGCTCATATCTGCCTGCAAAAGACTGTGCATATTATAACTCTTGAATCCTTCCCAGGTAGCTGTAGCAGCAGCTCAAACTGCTGTCCTGAGCAGCTTGGTCTTCCTTCTAAGCCCAGGCTCTTCAGTCATAGTACAGCTTTTTAATATCTTTCTGATATCAAACCCTCGCTATTTCCCAAATGCATCTTTCTATCCTCTCTAATGGCTTCAGATATTTTTTTGGCCTCCATCCATCTTCTTGAGATAGTTCCATCCCACTGAGTCTGTGTGGATGCTCTTTGGCAGAGCAAGAACATTTGGAGAGGGTTGAAACCTACTTCACACGAGCAGTAACTTTTCTTGCTTACTTTTCCCCAGTCACTGTTGAAAATATCTTTCTCTATGCAAAATGTCAAATCTAAGATTGTGCTGGAGAGAAATGTGCTAGCTCACCCCTGAGATGGTAACTGGTTTCTTCTGTAGAATTCATGTAATATACTGGAATTGTAGGCTGGAGGAAACAGCAAGTGTCAGAATGAAAAGACAGAAAATTCTGTGAAGATGATTAGAGTTTTGTTCTGTTCAGGTGAAATACCCACCACCCTCAATAAACTGAACAGCTTTCACACTTTCCATTTGGGTCTAGTTACAAGACCTGTATTTCTATTTCAAGATCTCACTAAACAAGGGAGGTAAATCAAGAAGGTGTAATGTGGTTGCTGGCTGAGGTTGTGCTGTGCTTATCTACTAAAAGGAAAGTCCATTTTCATCTTCCATGGGAGAATTTCTTCTAAGACTCTGGTTTGGTTGTCCTCAGCTTTTTTCTTTTTCTGTATTTCTAGAGCTCATTTTGAGGGGATGCAGTTTAAATTCACTTGCATCGGGATTATCAGTGACAGTGCTCAGCATCAGAGGAGGAGTAGTAGTGTTCAGGATACTGAATATCTAATGTTGGCAAATTTTAGAGACATCAGGTTGTATTACATATGTTTACTGCTAACAAATATGCCAGGAGGATTTGGGTTCAGGGTTTTTTCAGTCTTCTGTGACTTTAGTTGTCTGGTGTATTCTTTGGTGAAAACTTTAAATAATATCTGAGAGATGATGCAATATAATCCATCCGATACACAACGCTAATGAGTGTTTGCAATGGCCATTATAGAGGAATAGTCAGATCTTTATTTTCTGGTTTTATCGCAACAGTATATGAATTATTCTTTCTACTGATCTTTGCTGTTCTCAGTTTCTTCATGAGAATTTCTTATGATTTTTCTATTAAAAAGTTAGTTATTACCTACAATTTTTAGTACTCATGCTTACTCATTATCTTTCTTAACCATATTCTTAAGTCTGTAATTCCAGTCACCCAGTAGGACAGCTGAAATCACATAAAAAGCAGCAGCAATATCAGACTTTCTTCTCCTGTAATTTTCTCTTTTCCTTAAAGATGTTATTTACAAATAACATTTTGTATACTTTCTGATTTGAAAAAAGAAAGTAGTTTCAATACAATATTGTACAAATTAATTTTACATAACTGGGACACTTTGAAATTGTTTAGATAATTCAAAGATCTAAATATAGCATTATGGCTATCACTTACAAATGTAATCTAAATATTCAACTTTTATAAATTGCCAGACCTCAGTGTGACATGTTGGAGTAATCACCCAATTTAGTTGCCTCCCTAGTGAGATACTACTGAGTACCTTACTCATTAAGCTCTGGTAAAGTTAGACTTATTTTTTTCCTTTTGTATTTTAGCTGTGACTCTTTTACTTGTGTTAGGGAAATACTGTATCTTTGATTTATAGTTAATGATTCACTTAAACTTATTAGGGATAGTCAAGTGAAAACTGAATTTGTAATCCCAGTTGTTTATGGGAGGGAGTTTTCAATCCCCAATCTGAAATCTAAAAATCAACAGGAGAGACATTGAATAATTTTGCTTTAACCTGAAAGCTTAGTTATTGCAAAACTCTAAATCCCTGTCCCTGAGATTTATTTGAAAAAATCACAGACAAAAAACAATTGAAGAATTTTTGCCTCGTGTACAATCGGAACCTTGTTTTTCTATAATTTTAAAATTAATTTAAGTTAATAGAGTATCATCTGAGGACTTTAAAGAATTTTAAGATTTTATTGTTTTAAAATTCTGTTGTGAGTTTAGACACAAAAATATAAAATGCTTTTTATTTCTTCCATGTTGTATTTAATCTTTAATCATACACTGAAAGTGCAGGGGCAATTGTGAAAATCAAAGACCTGTTAAAATATTTATCCTCACCTTATTATTAGATTAGAAATGGGAGTATCATTCTAGAAGTTACTTATTTAGAAAGCCCCATCTTTTCCAGTTTTCATACTTTTGTGCTTGGAAAACTTATCAAAATACCTTTCATTATTTTTTAACTGAAAAAATACGTAACAAGCTCTCAAAGTAGAGGGGCAAAGGGGAAACGTGCTTTTAAAACATGTCTTGAATAACTGACCCGGTAGTGTTTTCTGGATAGATCAACTTTTGGAAGGAACAAATTGCCTTGTTGAAACCATTTGTGTTAGCTGTGAAACCTGAATATCAAATGTTTTCAACTGGTTTGTGGGTGAGTGCTGTATTTTACAGACATTTATATCTAATGCATTTGTCTCACTATCTTATTTATCCTCCAGTTCTCTTCTAAACATTCAAAATCTATTGACTCCTGTTTCTAGGAACTTCTGTACTCTGTTTTCAATAGAACATTCTGCTGCATACTGACAAAACATGGGAACAGCATCAGATAAATGTATTAGACTGTATTATTCATCATCTGTTTCATCTCTAGAGAAACATGTTTAGACACATATGTGAAAAATGTTTGAGACTAAACTGATACATATATGTATGTGTATATGTGTAGGTGTGTTTATGTTATACACTCAGATATAGAAGGGATGGTTATGAAAGCCATAATACCTTTCTGGCTTTACTGGCTGGTGCAAGCTCTGAAAATCTCTGTTGAATATACAGTAATTTCACACTCATAAGCTGCACCTGGTTATAAACTGCACTTCCGGGTAGCCAGGAAGACCACAGAATTTGTCCATAAATAAGCTGCACTGGGTGATAAGCCACACTTTTGTTTTTAAAAGCAAGGATCCATGTGCAACAAAATAACGAGTTAGTAACAGAACCACGCAATCCTGGGGTTTGTTATCAGATGCTCAATTTGCAAACAGTTTTCACAGACCAGTGAAAGCCCTCCCTGTGCTGTGGACCCCAGCACTCTCATCCCCAGCGCTGGCTGTCGTGGCTCCCTGCCTGCTCGGCAGCGATGGCGGCTCCCCCTGCTGCTCAAAAGCAGCGGCTCGGTGGCCTCAGCTTCTTGCGAAAGCCAGCAAAGTGGCGGCTCGGCTTCGTGCAAAAGCTTGTTGCTTGGTGGGCTCAGCTTCACGTGAAAGCTGGCAAAGCAGCTGCTCGGCGGGCTCGGCTTCGCACAAAGCCGGCAGCAGCTCCATGGCAGCTCCCTCCCCAGCTAGTACTTCTGGGTTGGCAATTCTCCAGAATTTGTCCATAAATAAGCTGCACCTGGTGATTAGCTGCACTTCTGGCATCGGCTGGATTCTTCAGTGAAATAGGTGCGGCTTATCAATGTGAAATTACTGTAAATGGAGCTGGCTTCTTACAGTCCTTCTCTGTTGATGCTGTGATGGATACAGAGATTTTGGACTTACCAGCCCACCTCAGCACTTGTAGTTCTTTTCTAGAACCTGGGAGCTCTTCTCAGGCTCTGACCATGCAATTTTTTCCATCAGAAAGCCCACATTTTCTGCTGGAAAGACACCTGTCAGAATGCAAAGTTAGGACAAAACTGTGTATTTCCACAGACAGCCTACTCAAGGGAGGGACTGTTACTACAAGCAGTTCCCACAAGACAAAATGGAAAAAGCAACAGAAGTAAGAGTCAGTCTGCAGGAAAATGTGTACTTCACCTTTTCAAGAATCTAGGTTCCAATCTAGGAATGAGTCATAAATGAATTGAGAGGCCACAACAATTGCATCCCAGTTAAGCCTAAAGTTTTGAAGGTGAATTTCTGCAAGATATTGAAGGAATTTTTCCTTCCTGAATGCTGCAATTGTTCAGAAATGCAGCTGAAATAGAAGTCTAATGTTCAGACTCTAGGCGAGAGAGAGATTTTGGTAAGAATAGATCAGTGTCCTCTGATTACTGCTGTAATACTTTTATTCAGAAGATACTCAAGGGAAAAGTACCAACAGAATTAAATGTGTAGTTGTGTCAGATATTTAAGCACCCCACATTTTCTTCACAATATAGTTATTCCTAATTTGCATATTCATTAAGTAATTTATAAGGTTTATACAAGGTCATACATTATTCATACAAGGTATTCATTATAGCAGTGGCATTCAAATAGCACTCTGAAGTGTAGTGCTTTTAATGCTTCTTCAGCATTCCTAGTAAAAGCATTATTTCAACATACCAAATTGATGCTTCCAATTCCATATAGTGCTGGAAATTTATTCTGGGCTCAAGCTGATGAAAATCTTAAACAGAAATTTTGATTTTAAACTGACATTATGGAATGCCTTTTGTATTATTTTTTGGTCTGAAAAATAATACAATCTAATTCCAGCCACTTTTTACTTTCCTGTATTTAAAAACATAGAAGCTTTGGTGGCGTACTTCCTTCCTGCATAATTTTATCTGTGAGACAGATGCTGAGCTGCTCTGCAAAAATCTGCCTTCAAATGCGGAAGAAACTCCCAATGTACTGATTTTGCACAGAGTGATCTGACAAACATACATCAAAGTACTATGTAAGTGGTTCTTGGGCGAACATGGAAACTCACTCATGGGTCAGTGGGGCTTCATGTTTGGACACCAAATACAAATACTGGACTTATATGCTGAGAGTCTGCTAAGTGAGGGCCTAGCTGAAATTTGCTTCCTGTTCTTCAATTGGTATATTTTATTCTCTTCAACATGATGCATGTGGATTTTCAGGAAAAAAAGTACACAACTTAGCTGGATGCCATACAATTAGAAGTATTTGCTTATTACTATGGCAGGGGTGTGTTCTTCCTGAATTTAAGTAATTTACTGTTTCTGGAAACTACAGACCTACATGTGAAAAGAATGAATATGACTTGCAATCTTATGATATTCTTAGGCTCAGCAACAATGACAAAATTATGAAGTGTTGCTTCTAAGGCTGAATGCCTTATGATGTACCCTAGCCTTGAATGTGGGGGGTGTTGAATATCTCAAGTATATTTTGAACAACTGACTATTTTTCCAGCTTTTGATGATTTTAATTCCTTTTAGCTTGAATGCCTTCTGTTAACGAGTGCCTAATGTAAAAATAAAATGTCCACAAATGTCTTGCATAGTTAGGTAGTGTTAATTTACATTTCCTTCTGCCAGAGGTTTAAGCCTTGTGGCTGTGAATGCTTTGAAGAAAGTAAATAGTTTGTTTTGTGAAATGGCCTCAACTTTGTTGTTTGGGTTTTTTGTCATTTCAGAACAGTTTTTATTTATGCAGTAACAAGTGTTAGCTTGGCATACACTGTAATAAAGTATGATCTGATTCTTAGTGTCCTGCTGGCTTGATTCTAGCTGACTCTTAAACAAAGCTGACAATAAATAACAGGTCTGCTCACTGGCCAGCTGCAGAACTGAGTATCACAGTGCCTCTAATGTTTTCTTTTTGGGAAGAGCCCCCTGCCTAAGCCTGTGTGGTACTACATCTATTTTAGAGTGCATCCATGCAGTCACTGTGTGGAAAGGTAAAGATATGAAGCCAATTTTTTCTTGGCTGTCTGAGCCCATTGAGAAGAATAAACACAAGTGTCAGTGGGAATCAAGGTGTATCTTTGTTGTGGCTTTGCTGACTATGAAAAATTCTGAATAGTCCTTCTTGAATGGGTACTCTGAAAAACTCATATAGTCTGGCTCCACAGAAAATATTATTTGTCTCAGCATGAGAGAAAAGCTGATTGTGACAATTCTGTGGCACCACTCATGGTCATGGTGATTGATGATAGAGATGATGTTTTATTTACCCAAGAAAGATGAGAAACACAGTCATTCAGAGTTTGTATACCCACTCAATTTCACCAGAGATAACAAAATAATACTCAATAAGTTTGGGTTCTTTGGAGCTCATCGTGTGATTTCTATACTGACTAGAATTTTTCTTCTTAAAACTATTTGCATTAGTAGGCAATAGGAAAAAGGAGCATATGAAAACGCATGGCTCTGCCTAGTGAAGGAAAGGCAGGATGTACTTCTGCAACTTTTCCTCTTTGTCTCTTGATAAATGGCTTCAAATCTGAAGAAACTGCCTAGGAATGGGAGGAGCATTTGGTCTCTGCTCAGTCTGAGGATTTGCAGTAGAGAGATGTATTTGAAGTATGCTGAGTTTGCTTCAGCCTTCTGGATATGCCAGCCAACATCACAGAATATAAACATTTTATCACCTCCTTTCAGACTGTTGTGGGCATGTGAACTGTTGGACTTCAGGCACAGGAGTAATTAATGCCAGCAACTCAAGTTGAGCCAGTGCTCAAATCTTCTCCTGAGAGAAGACTTTGATGGCATTCCACATGTCTGCAAGTTGGTGAGCTACTGAGAGCTGGTGAGAAATGCTCTCCAGGATTAAGTGTAGCACAAACCCCAAGAGCTGCAGTCCCTACTAATCACATTCACAAACTTTGCAACTTTTATCTGTTTGGGAAATATTTTCCCAAGAACTCTCCTGATGAAGTAAGTGAAGAAAAAAAATACAGCTCCTGGGGGTTTGTGATAAAACAGGCTGCAGACTAGCAGGTCTGCTTAGTTTGCAGTCCACTCAGAATGTCTGAGCTGAACACTGAAAAGCAGAAATTAATTTCCAAATATCATATTTGGTGAACCTTTGCCCAGTGAGTGTTGGGATTGCATTCTTGTTATCATCACTGCAAATATCCATAGAGGAGTTTTAGCTCTTTGGAAGATTTTTGTTGATGTCTTTTGATGAAAAGAGGGCAGATTAGTAAGAGCACATAGAGAAATGAAGACCACTACTTGCAATAAAATGGATTCCCCCCTTTCTGAGAGGATTAGTAAAGTAGACAGTTAATTTGAGGACAAACTGAAGCTTCTGTAAAGACTGGAGTAAAAATAAAAAGTGATATTTTTCACTAAGTCAATAAAATTTCATTGATTTTATCCAATTTGAATATTTCCATAGTCATAATACAAACTAACTCTCACACAAGTGAAGTGAGATGGTTTAAAACTTGAGCGAGGTGGTGCTGATTTTCAGCTACAGCTTACTGATGCACACACAGCCTCACAAACACTGCCTCAGAAAGAGAACAGAGGTACAAAAGAAGAGGATTTTTGTGTGTTCTGCCAGCAAAGTCTGTGCTAAGTTTCTGTCTAATAAGGAAAACAGGGTGGCAGACTGCCCTCTTCAAAAATCAGTTAGAAATGTTGTATTTTAGGTGGTTTTTTACTACTATCTTCCCTAAATTAGCTTAATGTACAATATTTTCAAAGTCTTTTTTTACTGATGGGAAAGGTTTTTTGGGAAAGGAAGAATGCATTCAGTAAAAAAAATTAAGAATCCAGTATTTTAAATGCATAAGCATGTACTGTGAAAACATTTAACATCTGCCTGATAGATGTCCTTTTACAAGACTGAAAGAGAGTAGGTTTAGATTAGATGTTTGAAGGAAATTCTTCACTATGAGGGTGATAAGGCACTGGAACTGGATGTCCAGAGAAGTTGTGTATTCTCTATCCCTGGAAATGTTTGAGGCCAGGCTAGATGGAACTTTGAGAACCTGGGACAGTGTCCCTGCCCATGGTAGGGAGGCTGCAGCCAGATGGTCTTTAGGGCCCCTTCCAACCTAGACCATTTTATGATTGTATAATGGTATTTTTATCTAGGATTGCACAGTCTATGCAGACAATTTCTATGACAAAATATTTTTGAAGTATTAGTCCTAGTGTAGCTTTTTTATATTCACAGCTCATTTCTTTTTGTCAGGTAGTCATTTATTACATTTAGTTGGTTACAGCTTCAGTATTTTCTCTTGAAGGACAGTAGTATTGTGAAATGCCTCCTCTTCTCCCCCTGCTGTCATTCATCCATCTTTGTACTGGATTTACTGTGTACAAAAGAGCAATATTTGGAAAATGTTTTAAAAATTATGGTCACGAGAGGGTACAATGTAAGTATTGTGCCTATACAATGGGTTCAGGGTTTTTTTAAATCCCCTAATGAAGTAAAAAACCCATTAGAATGCATAATAAAAATATTTATTTACAAAAACACATATTTAATTCTCTATGTTCTCTGTAGATAATTGATTTCTGCTGAGGAAGTTTTTTAGTCAACTAGTCATATTGATTGACTTTGGTTGATCTTGATACCTGCTGTCTTTGGTTGCCAGACTTCACGTTAAGAAGCAGTATCTTCTAATCAGTTCAAATATGAGCAAATGCACAATATTGTTTGCACTTTTGGTAGTTAGTTAGGTGTCAGCTGCCTGCATTGTGGTCTGCTTGAGTCTACTTGCTTATGGGCACTTGTAGTCAGTGAGGAGAGAGTTCTACAGCTGCCCTCTGGGCACAACTTTAAGACCTCAGAAATATTTTAAGTTTCATAAACCCACACAAATAATGGCAATCTTATTTTTAGCTAACAAACACAGTGGGAGGTCATCCTTTTATTAGCTTATGTGATAAAGGGAGCAGAGCAGAGAGTAGTGTTTATGTTTGCATTCACTGGCAGCATGACCAGAAACAAACATTTGTGAGTTAGTATGAATATTTGCTGTGCACAACAGAAGAATCAACTGGGACAAATTTAAGAGAAGAATCAACCAAGACAGGTTCAAGAAGGAGGGTGCAGCTTTATTAATTTAACATCAAGGACGGCAATGCAACTAGGGTGGTATCTTCTGTGCTGGATGTCAATCTGTTTTGGAAACAGTGTAGTCCGCCTCAGCCCACTCTTAGATGCGATCATGTCACCCCTTAGGTTGCAGAGGTTATGAGGATACCTGGTCCACACACAAGGCATAGGATCCACCAGCAAAATCAGCAGGAATGGCTGCCACTGGAATCACCAGCATCGAAATAGGGAAGAGGGAAATTCACATGGATGATACCGTTTTCTAAACTGAAATTTTATACCATTTACAGAAATGACATGGGGGTTTTTAATTGTTTTTACAAGAGCAATGCGTTTGCTTTTTTTGTTTCCTTTACCTTTTAGAGAATTGGTAGTTTTGTTTTTGCCTTCACCTAGATTATAGATGAGTCAGCTAAAAGAGTCCTTGGGCATTGAGTTACTCAAAGATTTCCAAGATTTTTTTTTTTTAATTATTTTTTTGTTTGGACTTTAATAAAAAAAAACTGGAGTAACTAAAGTTAAATAGGCAGTGTTTCCATCTTGAAGGATTTCAGGAAAAAAAATCATCTTCCTTTGATTATAAAAGCAATTAATGACTTGTTTTACATGTCTTATTTAACTGACACCTGAAGTACTGGTTGTTTAGAGGCATACTAGTACTGTATATATATTACATTTGTGCATACAAAGATGATCTGTAAATATTTGGTTTGTTTTACCATTTTTACCCTGAATATGTAGGTTCTTTAGGCACTTTCCTAGTATTATTATCTGTAATAAAAGCACATAATTACTTGCTAATAAAACAGGAAGATGTGTGTGCATCTCTAGAGGGGATTGTATGTATTTATATATTTTTCTTTTTTTTGTACTCTTTGGTCTGAATAATGGAGTTGGTATAATTTCTTTTAAGGCAGTGGGAAGTGATTGCATTAGCACAAATATTTTATTCTAGAATCGTGACTCTACATATCATGAAACACATGGAAAGCATTAACTGATTAATTATCCCCTGTAATTCTCCAACATATCTCTGTCTAGATCATAATGCTTACAGTATCACTTCTGTGGGGGTTACATTTTGCCTGACCTTATGGCAGACATACAGTGTAATTACTAAATAAGGGCTAATTTATATAAACAAATGTTAGTTTTTCATAGCTTGAGCCTTGATATTATGTTTTATTGCTAGTAGATGTGTTATGTAGTCAGCCATTCTTCAATGGTTTGGGTAGACCACTATAGTAAATTATCTTTATACTATAAACTAAAAAGATTAGAGTTTACAAAGTGAAAGTAGCATAGTCCTGAGATATTATTTCTATTTCCTCCCCTACAAATATGCGAGAGCTTCAACTGATCATACTTTAGCAAAGTAAATACATTTTCTTTTGGATGAGGGTACTTCAGTATTTTCCAGTTAGTACAATTTGGGGGATTTTAAGGCAAACCACAGATGGTATCACATGCAATACATAAAAATAAATATGCAGGAGCTGGAGTTTATTAAATACTGTGGTAACTGTCATGTTCTGACCTTCATCTATAAAAAACTTCTGAAGTAACTGCCAAACAGTAAAAGTACAGTAATTTCACGGTTATAAGCCACACCTTTTTCATTGAAGAATCCAGCCTATGCCAGTAGTGCGGCTAATCATCAGGTGCAGCTTATTTATGGACAAATGCCAGACCAGAAGTGGACCTGGCCAGGGGGAGAGCTGCCGTGGAGCCACGGCCCCACCGCCATGCCACATCTCGGGGCCACCGCGCGGTGCGGGGAGCTGCCGCAGCCAAGCAGGCGGGGAGTCGGAGCCAGTTTAGCGCGGTGAGGAGGTGGCAGGCAGCCAGCTTCGAGCCCGCAGCGAGGTGGGGAGCCGCCGCCACTGTCGAGCAGGCGGGGAGCCACAGAAGCCAGCGCAGGGGGCAGGAGTGCTGGGGCCCACGGCATGGGGAGGGTGCCTGGGGCTGCGTTTAAAAGCTTCACCAGTCTGTGAAAACTGTTTGCAAATTGAGCAACTTGACAGCAAACCCCGCGATCAATCACACGATTCTGTTACAAACTTGTTACTTTGTTGCACATGGATCCTTGCTTAAAAAAACAAAAAAGTGGCTTATATTTGGGGTGCAGGTTATATATGGACAAATCCCGTGGTCTTCCCGGCTACCCGGATGTGCGGCTTATAATCAGGTGCGGCTTATAATTGTGATATTACTGTAATTGATTTCTATTGTTTGTTTAAATTGACCTATTAGCTCCCATTCTTAAATCAAGTGCTGGAAGGTGTTACGAGGATAAGAGTGAAACTACCCACCAATTTTCTTCTTGGTTTTGAATAGTACTAATAATAACATTTCATACTTCTTATTCTTAGGTGAGAAAAGAAAGGAGATTGATCATGTTTACAGTGACATCAGAATACCCAGAGTTTTCACTGCTGCAGACATGCAGCAGTATTGGCAGGCATCTAAGCTTATTCATACCCTTCCTGTTTAATAATTTCACATTTACTCCTCTCTGCTGGAGGTCTGTCCTTGTGCTGTTCATTTTTTCAAGTTCATGTTTTCAGTAAGAAACAAATTATTAATCTTATTTATCAATAATAATATTTGTTCATGTTTAAAATCTGCAGTGAGAAACAGAGTGGTTTCCAGGAGATGCCATTTGGGAGTTTGCTCTGCTTTTTTCCTAGTTAGTGTGAAATTAAGTTAGCCTCAGCACAACTCCTGCTACTGTCTCACTTGAAGCAGTACTGCTGTTGCAGTCCTTGATAGCCAGGCAGGAAATAGGAATGATGTTGGCAGTGGAAGGGAAGGTAACTTGCTGCACTGAATACATGTGCCCTGCAGCAGGTTCACATCAGCACTTTAATCCAGCAGTACAGAGGATTTCATTTGATACCAACCTCTCGTGGGCTGTGACTGTACATTTAGGTTGTTATTCTCAACTCTAGTGGTATACTTCCAAGTTTAAGTTGGGTTGTTAACCATACCTGCCTAGGTATTTGATCATTCCTCCTGACTGCAATATCAAGGTATCCATGGCAGTCACACACTCAGTGGATTTTGAATCCTTTGTGAATTCATTTCAGAAGAGAAATGTGTGCACAAAATCAAAAACAAACAAACAAACAAAAATCCCCAAAACCAATCAAACAACCAAACAAAAAGCAATCAGCTTGCAGGGAACTTGAAGGCAAATCATGCTGCTCTACAGGAAGACCGGAGGTAATGGCAGAGCTGCTCCCTTGGGTAAACAGAAAGTCTCCTGAAGCACAAGGAGAAACCAGAGTGGAAACCAGAACAACAAAAGAATATGAAAAGCTGCATTTGGAGATTAAATTTGGAAGATCAAAGACCAGTGGAAGGTAACTTTGGATCTAAGGAGTCACAGCAGAGGATTTTACAGGCATATGTATCCTAAAAGGAGAAAGAAGTTGAGAAGAATTTAAGTCCATTAATGCATAGGGAAGACAAATTAGTGGTGGATGAAAGGAAAAAAGATTTAAGAACTCAACACCTGTTGTGCCATAGTTTTAACAGGCAAATCCTGCTCCTAGATTCGTGTACATTTCAGTGTGTTTTAAGAAGAGCAAGGAGAAGCAGCCCATGGTCATCAGCAGTGCAAGGGCTATTTGGAGAACATATATGTATATATGTATGTATGTATGTATGTATGTGTTTGGATCCATGACACTGGTTGGAATTTACCCAAGAGTACTGCAAAAAAACCTGATTGATGCATTTGTGAGGCATCTATCACACTGGTGTTTTGGGGGAGTGACTGAGGACTAGAGAAGGCTACAAATTAATCTGGCTTTGAGGACAGCAAAACTAGTCTGAGGATCACCTTTATCCCAAACCTCGGAAAAATGTGGACTATGACTTTTTAGAATCCATTTCATCCATATGATGGAGGAACAGCCAGCATGGATTTACCACTGGCAAATCATGTTTGGTAAGCATGATTGCCTTCTGTGATAAAGTATTTGTCCACATGGATGAAGGGGGAGCACTGATGGAATATGCTATTCCTTAATTGTTTTATTAGTACAGGCTGTAAATCCTGACTAAGCAGCATGCTCTTGGAATGGAACTGGTTTATAGAGGAGGTTTATAGAGGACACCAGTCCAAATATGAGGCAACATATGTTCTCATTCTGTGTATGGCAGACTGGGATACACCTGTGACCAGGTGGAATATTATCTCCCTTTTCTTGGTACTGCTATGGACACCTGGCCAATACTGTTTCCAGCTTTGGGCCCACTCCTTTCAAAAGAATTCTCTAAAACTGGAGAGGGTGCAGGGAAGAGGTCACAAGTTTCAGCTTGGGAAATTCAGATTGGACGTTACATTTACCAGGTAAGCAGCGCAACACTGGAACAGAGAGATGGTGGAATGTGCATCCTTTGATCACTTCAAGATTCTCCAACCTTGTCTGGTCTTGATAATCCTTCCACAGGAAGTAAGCTGGACTCAACTTCCAGTGGTTCTTCCAACCAACAGTTCTGAGATTACATGAGTGACTCCAGAGTTTCAAGTCAAGCACCTGGAAAACTGGGTATACCAAAAGTACAAGCTCTGAGAAAAAAATTTGGCACAGAGCAAAATTTCCTTACCTCATTTCTCATGTCAGGGCCATTATTCCTCTTCTCTTGCATTGGTCATGGAGCACTTGCTGCCAGAGGTGAATAGGCCAATGGAAAACAACCCAAACAAACTTCTAAGCGAAACTGTCATTCACATCAAATAAATCATTGTGTGTGGTGGATTCCTACACACACAGTGAGTCCTATGGGGGTGAAAAGTGAAGACAATGTATCACAGCCTTTCTGTAAAAGGGAGTTAAGTTACAGATGCAGAGGCCAACTCAGTTTAGGTACTATGTGAGTTTTCAGTGCTTGACTTTCTAACTGTACTGTTCTGTAAAGCATGTTACAACAATGAGCTGATTAGCAATTGCAAGTATGCTTACTTTCAAATGTCAGCCAAACAGCTCAAGAAGAATTTGTGTTTGAAAATCTTATTTCAGTTATGGTCATGTAGACTAATAAGTGTTAATGTGGGTATTTTGATGGTACTTTAAATTTGTATGTGTAGTTACAATATTGAACATTTGTAATTAAATGTTTATTTAAATAGACTATTGCAGAATTGCAGTTGCAAGCTTCTTTTGGTATTCTTTCCATCAAGATGAAATTGCAGTCAGGAAAAAAGTATTAATTTTTACATGCACAATGTCTTGCAATTTGTAAGTCTCTAAATTCAGTTAAATCCCCTTGAAATTGCAATCAAACTTTAAAATTCCATGCAAAATATTAATACTACAATTTTTGAAAAACTTGATATAGAGGAAACACAGTAGATTTGTTAATCAGTTTGCCTAACATAACTTTAGGATATTAAGGTCTTATTTTTCAATCTCATTGATACTTTCATATTTTTCTGGAGTTCTTTGAACTCATATACTGAAATATTTCCAGAACTCTCTGCTATTTATTCAGAGTGACTTTACCATTGGTCTAAATAAATAAAAATGGTTGCACTTAATCTTTAAAGTACTTCAAGAGTTTATGCTTGTCACTGCTGCTCTTTCTGGTGTTATAGTAGCGATTAGCTTCTTTGGCATTGCTATTTTTTTTTGGCTGTCATGTTTTGTTCAGTTAACAGGGCAGATTTGTACATCAATTTTACAGCCTAGCTGACTTTCTGAATCTTCTGAGGCAGGTTATAGTGCCAGTTTTCAAGTGGACTTTGGGTTATAAATGTTTAAATTGAAGACCTAAATGTCATAACTTTTATTTGGGAAGAGAGGGTAGGAGGCATATTGACAGTCATGGCTTGATTCATGTAAGAGGCTATAACAGATACCGAGGGCAGATGTCTGAAGTTTTGCTGCCTGAATCAGTTTAATTAGGTGTGTTTTGAGAAAAGATTTCACAGTGTGGATTGAATTTCAGGCATTCACCTACATGCATGTGAGTGGCTGGCTGCAGCCATCACAGCAGTACCACTTCTCAGCAGACTTAGTATTTGTAGAAGTCCAGCACATCCCAAAAAGTGTGGGAAAACACTGAAGTTTGTGTTTGCCATCTGCCAGGGTGCTGCTTTCCATGGAGATTCTCAAGAGAACAGATGACATGGGTGAGAGTCGTGTTGTGTGGCTTAATACCATGATGCTGAAGGCAACATTTTAGGTAAAATGGTGATGCCAGAATGATATGTTTGGTGAGAAGCAGACAGATTAAGCAGACTAAATTGAAGCTGGATATGGATTACTACTTGTCCGTTGTAACCAAGAGTTTTGTCCTGGGGACCTGACTACACTGTGGAATAGCAGAAAGCCAAGAACTGCAGAATAGCTGTTTCTCAGTAATTATCCCAGTGAACACTCTCAGGGTAGACCCTCTGTCTCCAGAAGAAGTTAGAGCAGGATAAATAATGCATAGGAAATACAGATAACTTTTCCAAAGCTTCCTCCAGCAGAAGAGCCCATACAGTGCCTGAATGTTCTTGAAGTGTCAGTGGGTGTTTCTGAAGTGCAGGTATGCAGTTCTTCCTTTCATCTAAACCCTGGTGTGGTTTCATACAGCTGAGACATTCCCAGAGTTGTGATCAGTGACATACTCGCCTGCTGCCAGAGCCCAAGGATACAGGGAGTGGTGCTTGTGCCAAAGCCTAATCATTGTCTGATTCTGACTGCAGTAAGGAAGAGAGGGGGAGCCTCAGCTGAGGCCCCTCCAATACCTCTGCCTCACATGGTGGATAAGTAATCAGCTGGATGGACTCAGACAGAGAGTTGTGTCTCTATCTTTAGGGGGAGACTGGTGATGAGTGGTGCTCCTCAAGGCTCTGTCTGGGGGCCAATGCTCTTTAACATCAGCAATCAGTAAATTTGCAGATGAGATGAAGCTGAGCAGAGCAGTTGCCACAGAAGGAAGGGGTGTCATCCAGGGGGACCCACAAAAATTCAAGATGTGGGCCCATGAGAACCTCATGAAGTTCAACAAGCCAATTGCAAGGTGCCACACCTGGGTCAGGGCAATCACAGGCCTGAGTACAGACTGGGAGAAGCCACTGAGAGCATCCCTGCCAAGAACCAGTTGGCAGTTCTGGTGGATGAAAAGCTGGACATGAGCCAAGAGTCTGTACTTACAGCCCAGAAAGTCAATGATGTCCTGGGCTACATCAAAAGCAGCGTGGCCAGGAAGTGACTCTCCTGCACTGCTCTACTCTCCTCAGACAATGGCTGGAGTGCTGCATCCAGCTCTGGGGACCCCAAGATCAGAAGATCATGGACCTATTGGAGCAGGTCCAGAGGAGACAATCTGTTCTGGGCAGAAAGATAACTCAAGAATAAGGAACTGGAACATTGCAATACTCAATTCATATCCGTACTATCTTGATGGAGTGTCATTTTACCAGAGCCACCTACTTTGAAGGGAAGAAAAAATCCTGTGGTATTTGGTACTAACGTATTTATTTCAGCGAGGTTTGGCAATGGAAATCTTCTCTGAACTGGGAAATAAGTACTAATCTTCCTAAAGTTCTATTAAATAATTTGTAATCTTTATTTCTAATACAGGAAATTTTACTGTAATTCAGGGAATTGTGTTTGCACTGTTTCAGAGGAAGCTATGTTTTCAAGTAACTGACAATTAACTGAGAATGGTAAAATAATAATTACAGAATTTGAATGAGTGTTCATTCATAAAAGAACAGACACCTTTATAAGCTGTAATTATCCTTTTGCTAATTTGGTCTGACTGGCAAACGAGGCATACAGAGGATGATTCTTTTCCCAAGCATAGTACCACTACAGTCAAAGCACTGTTAGAGGTGAGGTTTGTTGTAAAAGCAGGTCACATGGCAGCAAGCACTGATGGTGCTGAGTATCTCGTGCTCAGGGAATTCTTATCTGTCAACTGAAGAGGAAAAACAACTGCAGAAATTCCTCAGCGTAGGAATAATTAACCAGAGACTGAGGCTGAAGTTTGTCACGGCACCAGTAACTTTGCACTTCAAACCAGCTCTCAACTTTTTCTGGTTATTCAGTTTGTATCATATTTTTTCCCCCACTCTTTTTTATTGTCAGTGTACTTGTGGGTTTCTAGAACACAATATACTCTGCTCCTTGGCCCAAGAAACATGAAACTATGTAGATGTCCTCCCATGTAAGGTAAAACTTGATGGAAATAGGACGCACAAAGGTCTATCATGAGAGCAAGAAGACAGTGATTCTGCAGAAAAATTTTACTCAATTAGATACACGCAGCTCCTGCAAACTATATTTTTGTGGTAGAGGAAAGGTTGAGGGTGAGATGTCCTCTTCTTTCACAGCATACAAGTGTTTTGGTGCAATTTATAGGAAGAATCAAGACGAGGCAAAGGCAGAAATGTGTTAAATGCATATCTTTGCAGATGGGGGGGATGAAATATCTGAAGGATAACAGTGTATTTCATGACCAAGCAAATAACATAGTAGGGAGTCTGCTACACATGCAAGAGTTTTGCGGGCATCTTAAGGCACCAATGCAAAGTTTGAATTTGGCATTTAGTTTGACAAGGATGAGCAAATTGATTCAAAGGGTATGTGTTTAAATAAAAAGGGAAAAATTAAATTTCTGACAATAAGTAGTATCTGCCTCCTGAGCAGTTCCTGTGACATGCAAGAGAGCCAGGCATCAGAGCAGTGTGGGGTCTTGTGAGGAGTTTGTTCTGAAAGAAGGTCCAAGTTCTCAGATGCCATCCCTGGAATATCAGCCAAAAGGGGTAGAGAGCATCAGCAATAACACTCATAGCAGAGTTTGTTCATTGTTCTGTATGGCATGGACTAGGTGGAGGTAAGTAGGGTTGTGGTACAGTGATTTCAAGCAGCAGTGATGCACAATGACTCATTAGGCCAAAGGGCACACTAGAGGTTCAGTTCTTTCACCATCCCTCAGTGTGCACATAAAGCCATTTGGAGATAGGATGATGTGACATAATCTGAGGTAGGATGCTCAGTGGCAATTTCCGCTTAACTGTCATGAAAATAGGACATGAACATACATATTTATTTCTTGTGCTGAAGGCACATTTGGACAAAGCGTAAGAATTTTAATTTATTATGCATCACATTACATATTTTTTACAATTAGGTAATTTATGATAATGAGATTTTTTTAAACAGGTATTTAGCTCAAAACACCATAACACCCAGAGATGCTGTTACTGGGAAGCAGCATAGATACCTTGATGTTTTTAATGGAGTTAAAGCATTAAGAAAAAGAAAATCGAGGGTAGAGATTGTTCTAGAAATAAGAAAATGCAATTTCACAGGAACAGTATCGTTTAATGAATTATGTGACTAGAAAGAAATAATATGAGCAAATAATTAATTGATTTTGAGATGCTTAACTGAAAATTCAGAAGGTTGAGCTGGTAACAGAGCGTGTGGATTATGACAGTAGAAGAACTTTCATACTGGTAACTAGTATAGACAAGGAACAGGGAGAAATGGCAAATAAGCAGCATTTCTAAAGATGTTTAGTTTGGTAGGGGAGAAAGACGCCTCTCAGATTTGGAGAGAGACTCCAGCTGGAGAAATGTCCATAGCAGTCAATTCACTGAGCATGGACAATCACACAGCTGAAAAGCATTTGTCTTCTACTTTGCTGTGCTGTGTTGTAACTTAATTTGTTTCAGAGCAGCATTTCATACTTCTCATACTCTAATGAGTGTTCTGCTTTGTGACTTCTTATCCCCTGTATTAAAATTTCTAAGTAGCTGATCAAAAAGAGATGAAGCTAATAATCTGATGATTGGTGTTGTAATTAATTGTGCTCATCTGATTAGTCAACAACCAAAGCTGATTTACTCTCCTTTCTTCTCAAGGCACTGCACTTGTAATAGTTTTTCAAGACTGCAGAATAGATGCAGGAAGGCACTTGAAACTCAGATGTGACAGAGATATTGCTTTGTAGGTTCAGGGAATCATTTTACTTGAGCAATCATGATTCTATTTGTTCCTCCAGGTTGATAGGATTGCATATTGCTTGTGGATTTTCTGAAACTTAATCTTTATTCATAAGATTTTTAGAGTGATAACTTTACTAAATATAGCTATTTGCATTGTTTCTGCTCTTACTTTTGCAATTATCTTTTTCTTTGAGTTCTAAAACTATAGCAAGAGAGCAGTATAACTTTCCAATACTATAATTTATAAGACCCGAGAAGAAGTGCATTACTGATAATGCTTTTAAATGTTTCAAATTTAAGGGCGGAGGCAAGGAGAGTTACTGAGCTTAAGTGTCTACCAAAGTATGTGAAAAGGAAATGCAGTATGTTGTAATACATCATCCAAAACTTTCAGGTTTGATTTAGTAACAACAGTGTCAATTTAAAAATCAGCATATCCAATAGAAAAGTGAAGATCTGAGCATAAAAAGTAGAATCGTATGTCAAAGTGTATTCCAAAATTAATTTCTAGTGCCATTATTTATTCTCATATTTATTCAACTAGAAAGTCACCTAGTCCAAGTAAAATGCTTGTTCTAACAGAGTAAGAAACCAAAATGACAGAGTCCTAGTATCCCAGGGTTTAAAGTATAGTAATTTCACGCATAAAAGGCACATCTTTTTGACTGGAGTTTCAATCCAAACCCGGAAGTGCGCCTTTTACGCCGGTGCACCTTATAGGCATGAAATTACTGTACTTTCCTCATACAGATGCTCTCCTGAGTTACTATATCTGATATTAGTTCTATTTTTCTTTCCTTTTTTTTTTTTTTTTTTAATTTTTCAAGCTGTATCTTCCATGTTTGTCTAGAAACACATGCACATCACTTTATCATTGAACTAGGACAACCCATTTCAGCTTCCCATCCTTTTAAAGTGTTTTTTTGGAGATATGAAATTACTAGATTTATACCACAAATCTGTCTTATTGCATTATGTTGTAGAAGGAGTTTGACAGTTGTGGCACTTGGCTTTGTACTACATGTGTTTGATTGCTCTTAAACTGAATTTGTGTGGCCGGTGGGTCTATTTGGCACATGGACTGTTTTCCATGTAGCAGGCTATTCACTGGATATTTAAATGGGCTGTTTTTTCTGGGAAACTAACTGACTTCTTACTGTTCCATTTGTGTGTATGAGTGACAAAGGAGACCAAGACAGAGACCTGCAATTTACACATTAAAGCACTTTTTTCTTTTGTAATTTTCAGTTAAGAGAATGTATGGACAATAGGACTCACTGGAATGCATGATACTCAAATGACTGAGAAAGTTTTAATGTAGATATTTGGCTTCAAATCGCTTTCTTTTTTGCTTCTATGAGGTAGTGCAATGACATCCTTTGCACAAAGACTTCTGAGTGTGCTGGAGACAATTCTAAGTGCCTATTAGAATGGAGCAGAGGATGACTCCAGAGGGCACCAAATCTCAGGTACTGAGTTCATCGTTACTTGAGAGAGGGGAGAAAGAATGCACAAATTAGTCATTTAAGAAGGCAAGACATTTAACAGATAAACTTTGAGATAGTATAGCCCAAAGTCTGTTTTTCATAGGTTTTGCTCTTAGATTTTGGGATTTTTTTTCTGATTACAGAAATTGTAGTTGTGAAACTTTTTTATGGATTTGTTTGTTGTTGTTTAGGAGTGTCATTAAATAAGCAAACTGCTCTGCTAGAAAAAGTATCATGTTTGTATTTTTAATTAACTGTTAATTTTATGTGATGGTCTGATCCTTTTCTATTACTATAGTAAAATATGTCTTCTGTAGGTAGTATGTGCCCACCAGTGCTAAACAATTTCAGGTAAAACTGGCAGCAGGTCAGGAATGTATTTTGGCCCCATATTGGATTCTGAAGTTGCACTTTTATCATAACCAACTCAGGTGTTAAAATATTTCTGAGCGTATAGAAAAGAGGCTTGCAATTATTCCTGAAAAGCACGAGAGCTGCACTGGGTTAAGTCAAGGGGAAAGAGCTGTCAAAACTAAGACTTTTTGTTTTCGTTTGTTATGACTGGTTTTTCTTAAGTTAAAAAAAATAGGTCAAATACTTCAAAGGATGGCAAGAAATTTCACACACTGTGAGAAGCTGGCTGAATTCCTTGTCCAAGCTTCAGGTGTGAATGAAAATCCTTTTCCCCAGCTGTTGTGTATGTTACAATTCTGGCTGAAGGAGAGTGATTTTTCTTTACAGCTAAAATTATATTAGAGAAATAGCATTCAAACAATTTTATAAAGAGATCTCAGCAGTGTAAGGCATGCTGGTACACTCAGAATAATATTTTAGACAAAGTAAATTACTGTCTTTTACAGATAGTGTATTTCTTTGATGCTTACTCCAAAACTCCAAAGCATTTCGTCTGTTTCTTTTCAATTGTTCTTAAGAATGCAGTTGTAATGCCAAGTTTTTCCTGAGACTATAGCCTACAAAAAATAAAATGGGATATTTTGAGTCTTGTGGAAGTATTTTCCCTAGAGCAGCTCATGCAAATCAAAGACTTTCCCACAGACCTAAACAGGACAAATAGAGGCTTCATCTTTTAGTGGAGAAGAAAAGTAGACATAGAAATGGTGTACAAATTATCTGAATTATAATACTTTAGAGATCGCTTGAATGGTTAATGTAGAGAAAGGCAATTAAGAACATCAAAACAGAACAATATATAAGCACTTGAAAAAATAACCTGATAAACAATAGGTTGAATGAGGTTAATTGAAAACCATTTATGTTTGATCAGTTTTGTTGTGAATAAGATAACAGAAAATTTCCAATGCTGTCCATCTGACACAGTAATTTTGAGTTTTTACGGTGACCAGAGTAGGTAGCCAGGAAATAAATATGGAATGAGACAGCAATGCTTCCTCAGGGCATGCTCCCACTGGCCATGTGTGTTTCACTGAGTGCTGGTGGGATACCTTCGTTTGGCAGCCTCAGTGCCATCCTTCTCCACAAATTTGTCCTGTTACTCTGTGGTCCATGCAAGGAGTAAGAGCTGCAGAGTCCTTTGGACAGTGGTTCCGTAGGACAGAAGTGCCTGAGCTAATGCTGGTATTTAATGCTGGATCAACAAAAGCTGATGATGTTGTATTTGCATTCTTGCAGTTTTTAACACGTATAGAGCTCCATTTAGCAACATTACAATTGTAAATGGAGAACAGTATATTGACGTTGACATATTTAAACTATTCGCATTATGATCTTCAAAGTCTGTACCACAGCAGGTCTTCCCAAGAGCAGTAAGTGATACAGTATTTCAGCTCTTACTGAATGAGCAGGTAGTGTATTAGAAGCTGCACAAACAGATGACCATGAATGAGTGCAGTGGTTTTTATGAAGCCAGATACTGCATGTCAGAGTAATTAAATGTCAAACAGAAATTTGATGCAGGTAGGATTTTTTTAATACCATAATTTAAAACATTCCTTCAATACACTATGTGTAATTCTGTGTTTTGTAGTTACATAGAATTGCACACCAAATGAAAACACAGCAAAAGAAGAGAGGGGTAGTTAGAAATATTTTTTTTTCTTTCAGATGAGGCTATGGTTGATTACACCATGAACTCATACCAAAAATTTTTGTCAGAAAGTTTGGGGTTTGTTTTTACAGAGATAGTTTCTTTTTAGATGTTTCTTGCAGTTTGCATGTTTTCCCATTTTGTATCTTTCAAAACTATCAAAATAGCAAAAAAATGATATTAGGAATCAACTAGCACAGGGTTAGGAGTTCACAAATCACACAGAGCAGTCATTAAAAACAATGTTTTTAGCCTTAGGTTTGGACATGCAGAAGCACAGCAGTAAAAGGCACCTGTTGAGTACTTGACTAGGTAGGCTAATTGCTCTGATGTTTTGAAAACAATGTGTACTGCTGAACAATCAAAGCTAAATCACATTGTCATAGCATTTGATACAAAGGTTAATAACCAAGACTGTATCCACATTAAACTGTCAGATGTCTGTCTAATTGCAAGGTATTCTTTTAAAGTGAAAGTGTTACCTAAGAGAGAAAGATCTCTTTTTGGCCAAATTCCTTGTTGATATAGAATGGTTTCCTTTAACTATAGTTGAGCTATTCTATTTAATACACGACAGTTTCCCCCAAAACTTACATTATACTTAATTCACAGGCAGGATTGCTAAGCTCTGATAACTGGCTTATAGATTAAGAAGGCTGTAAGTGGCGCAAAGAGTACTTAGCAAGAAGAAATCTTGCTGATTTTGATGATACTGCACTGAACTGTCATTCAAATTACAAAAAGTTAAAGGGAGATCTGTGGCAGTGACTGAAAAATCTATTTTAATTTATTTTTACTTCCAAACTACAAGCTAATTTTATAGTCACTGAAAACCTAACAGTTAGAAACTCCTAATAATGAATGAACCTTCTTGTGTTTTCTTAGGTTTTGTCTCACTGCCTTGTTTAAACATCTGTTTTGTCTGAGAAATAGCTAGTCATATCAGCTAGTTTAGTTTTCAGCAGTAAGAGATAATTTTTAAAATCTTAGTGTACAAATAATGATTAAAAAAATCAGATTTTGTCTAAAAGTTACAATAGTAACCGAAACTACTATGTCTAACGTATTTGTTCCATGTCCAAAGTAAGTACTGAGTATTTACAGATAAACCAATGTGTCTTGAGGTCTATTCCACTATAAAAAGCCCCTCAAATGGTACAGTCACAGGGGATCTGCTGACAACACTGAGCGCACTTGATGGATGCATGCATGGTGTTGATTGCTTCATTTTGTGTGAGCGTGTCACTGTATTAGACCCTTGCAGCAAAGAGCTTGAATGCTGACAGAAACAGCTGGGAGTGTATAGAAAAAGCAATAGCTCTTAGGGGATCATGTGTTACATTGCAGGCCAGCTCAGAGGATCATCACCATGGCACCCTCTGATGGGACTTGGGTTGCCTTCAAGGCAAGGCTTGGTCCCTGAAGCAGAAATGCTCAATCAGACAGAAATAGAAACAGGCAGAGCATAAAAGAGCACACCTAGAGAAGGCCAGTTTCAGGACAGGGTTTTGTTTGTTTGGGTTTTTAATTAAAGTGTTAAGTGTGCCAGTTGTAACTCACTTCCTCAATATTCTGAGGGCTTTTCCCTTGCTAGGTGTCCTCAGGCAAACATAATCACAGTTGCTATAATATTAATGGGGTTGGTGTAATTCTTGATTTATGTAAACCTTTCCCCCTTGTTGTGAAAAATCTCTTTTTGATGACAATTATAACATGTAGAAAGATGAAAAAGATTGTGGCTTTTAGGATTAGTCCCTCTTACACAAAACTTCTTGGAATAACTATATACTTGGAAGGCACTTGAAATTTCATTCCAAGGATAACTTATGCTTTCCACCTAATTTAGGATATTATCCTTCCTGTGTCTGTCCACTCTTATATCAGGAAAAATATTACATATACTAGATATTAATCATATTTTCTCTTTTTATCTTGGGGCTTTGAGAAACACCTGTCTCAATTTCACCTTTACTAAATGCAAATTATTTGTTTCCAACCATTATTTTGCATGACCTGCAATGAGATATCTGCAATCTGCAGACTGGTAGCTGCTACAGGAAAGGACCTACTGCTTGAAGTGACCTGAGCATGGCTAGGGAGAGCAGGTGCAGATGGTTTCATTCTGTCTTTGAGATGGATAAAATTGCCCCTGGAAGTAATGTCAACAGCTTGCTAAATATTCCCATGTCCAGAGGTCATGTCTCAGAAGGCTTGACTTCTGGATGATCTTTCCATAGAAATCAATGTCCCCACCTCCGTATAAGGCAGATTATTTTAGTTGTCTTAGATTCATAAGGACATTGCTCTGAACCTCACACAGTTTGTATGAGTGTGTGGAAAATAACCCTAAAGCAGAAGACATTGCTTGGCACCCTTCTTCCCCTACCTCAAAGCCTGACAGTTGTACTGAGTAACCAATGCAAATGCCAGGGTTGACAGCAGTCAGGTGTGTGTTACAGTGTACTCCTTTATACCACACTGTCCTAGTGTTACAATGTAAAGATGTGCCCACAGGTATTTATTCAATCACCATCTCCATGAACTGTTATAAACAGGAGGGGCAGTGTTTTCCTTGCCTTCTCCCCCGGACTATCTCCTGTTAATGGGCCATCGATGACCCATCGCATGACTGATAAAATAACATTATCTGATTGTAAGATACTCTGGCCAGGGGGAGGAGCCAAGCATTCCCACCTGGATATAATGTGGGGTCTGGAAGACAGCAGGCAACTCTTACCCACTGGTTTCCAGAAGACAGGAGCTACTGGATCTTTTCTACAGGATCGCCACTTCATCTGGATTGCTGCCACCACCCTAACTAGCGATGTGTCAGGTTGTATTCTGACTCTGTCAGTGCTTTCTTTTTTTATACTACTGGGTGTATTTTATTTATTTTTTTTTTTCCTATTAAATTGTATTTCTGACTTGGAGTCTCACTGGTTTTGCTTTCAAACTAGTACACACACCATCATATCCCTAGAGCCTTGGATTGACATGTCTAGGTATGGAGGGTCATGCCTGCTGATAGTTTTCAGGTGATGATATGATGATGAAATGAAACTGAAGCTGGATTATTTTAGTTCTCTTCCCATTCCTAAATAATTAGCAAAGTCAATCTACCATTTGTTCAGAAAAGCAATTTGATGAGGCGTGGGTCTGAGCTCTTGCTCTATGTGTTCCTCTCTTGAGAAAAAGCAGTTTACACTAGCTGGATCTTAGAGATCTAACTGGGACCTTGTGACTAAACTCTTCACCCCTCTGTATTCTTGGTATTCCTGTGTGACTGGATTCTATTTGAAATTCATTTTACTGATTTATGGCAAGCTGAAGAAATCCTTGCCCTGTTAGATTCAGAATGACAGCCTGTGGCTCACATATACCATGAGTAGAGTTTACACAAAGAATCAAGGAATACAGGGTGATCACGCTGGCCTGCATTTACAATGGAAAAGTATTCTTTCCCTGAAAACTTGTGCATTGTATCTCCACATTCTTTAAGACATCCCAAAAACATGGTTTCACCTGTTTGGAAAATGACACTGGAAAAATATGCACTGACTTAATGGGACATCTTACCAACAGTAGTTACTACTAATGTTCCAATTAAAATCTGCACAGTGACCTGTAAATTCAGAAATGACAAATCATGTCTTATTCCCTGTCACACTGACAGCTATGGCATGTCCAGGTTAAAAATGAGAAATAAGATGGCACCTTGTTTTCTCTGTCACCTCCTGTAATGTGGAACTTGTTTCGCATTGTAGAACTAGTAGCCTGAACACGTTGACAATAGAGACCTTCTGTGAATAATCTCAGTTAACGGTGATTACTTAAGCAGAGATGACGTGAGAATAGCTAGATCTTGGGTTGGTTTTTTTTTTAAATAATAAACTCATTATTTCTGCCAAAATGCTGATGCAAGGTTTGGATTTGTCTTGGTTTTTAGCTATTTCCTCTGTAAGTAAGTGTGCCATGTCTTGAGGAGGCCTGTAATAGATCCCATGCAGAAAGTTAACCGTGACTTTTGTCATGGGAATTCAGAATATCTACCTCTTGATTACAGGAGCAACTGGACCATAATGGGGAAGGATGATAAACAGAAGAATCCAACTCAAAGTCTCCTCAATACAGAGCGAGGAAATGCATTGTCTGTGCAAGATGTGCCCCTGGTGTGTCTGTATTGCTTTGTGTACAGGCCTCATATTCTTTGCTTGCTGAAAATGAATGAGTCAGGTAGCTTGCAGCTCAGGGACTATAAGGTTGTCTACATTGCTGTCTTGGTGAGTAGGAGTTTGTGGTGAACTTGGAGAGGAACTGAGAGGCTGACAGTCTCTGCGGGCTCTGGACAGTCAAGGTGACATGCAATTGGCTGTCATAGTGAGAAGGAAAAGTCACCTCAATGAGAAGATCAGGGAGACTATATCTCTGTTTCTACTGGTGTCTAAATCAGTCTATTTTGAAAGTTTGCACTCAGTATATGTATATGCAGAAAATAAAGAAGACTGGACACATTGTTCTAGTACAGACTGTTTAAAATGATTCAGGAATATTTCAGCTTTTCTTTTCATAGTGGTGCAAAAAAAGGTGCAAAGCTGTGCTGAGAACTCTTCCTCAGCATCCTCCTATTTGTGCAGTTGCTGTTGTAGGGCCAGATACAACTTTCTTTCTTCATCATAGAGTCATAGGATCATAAAATGGTTTGGGTTGGAAGGCATCTTAAGGATAATTGAATTTAAACATCTTAAAATGGAAAGCAATATCAGATTGCTCAAAGCCCCATACAGCTTGGCCTTGAGCACCAGCAGGGAATGGAACATCCACAACTTCTTTGAGTAACTTGTACCAGTGCCTCAGTGCCCTCTTTCCATCTATATTTATCTACCTACCTCTGTCTTTACCTGCCTACAGGGTAAGAGAATGAAATTTCAGATAGAAATCGAATAATCCTTCTTATCCTCACTATATACCCCACAATGCACTTTTCCAGAACGTGATGCTGCTTTTCCTACATGTTCTGCCCTTTCAGAATATCAGTGGAGCTCTTGCCTTTAAAAGGGGGTGGTCTATTCTGCTTTAGGGGGAGTCCCCACCCCTGCAAATACAAAGCACAGGCACTGTTTGGGGAAAACCACACACTGTTTTTACCTTCTTATTTCTGCCTCACAGAGATGAGTCAGAAGTTTCCATCACTTGAAAGGGAGAGAGTTTTTCCAACTGATGTCATCCAGACCCTACTTCCCAGATTACAGAAGAAACTTTCCCCATGAACTGGAGGAAAACCCCTTACCTGCTGCTCTCATAGCAGCAGAGAGAAAGGAAGTGGTGATGGAGTTCAGGGACCAGAGGAACCAGACAACACAAAACTTGCAGGCAGTTATGAAGGGAAGGCTTCTGATGTGTAGTGTGGCAGAAAATGAGGGGTTTCAAGGAGAGGGAATTTGTTTGCTAGAGATATACAAGAATTCATCCCACCACTCTAGGGCTATATGGTTTCTGTCAAGCTGTCTGCTGAGGTGAAGGGAACAGTATTGAATTAATTGGGCCAGTTTGTGTGCGGGAAAGCAGTACTAATTAGGAATTTATGAGAATGCAAGTATACATGGTAAATCATATATGTTTAGGGGGCAGAGTCAATCAGGAACCTGCATTGGAGGGACTGGAGGGTTGTCCAGTTATAAGACTCTTTGTTGTTTTGGAGGAATGGAAATGTTTTTGATTTTAGATAACAAGGAGGCAGAACAGGATTAAATAGAGCAGAAAAAAAATTAAAAGGAAAACTAGTCCTAAGTCTTCCCATCTTCCTCCATCTGAAATTTTCCTGCTTCCCAGGATTCCTGCGCTTTTCCTATCTTTAATCCAAAGGTCATTGAAAATGGTATAAAATATAGAAAGTGCCTTGCCTTCATCCCAAATTCAAGGGCCAATATCCTCCCTTCCATTTCAACACATTAGCATTAAATACATAGGTCTGGTGTGTGTGCATTTTGTTCTTTGTTTGTATGAACTTTAGTAATGGGGAGAGAAGAGCTACAGATGAGCCATTTCAGCAAAGAGTTGACTCCCCTACTGAAAGAGACTGTGAAGTTTTATCCCATTCTTGAGATGGCAAATTCATCCATTTCCAAATCAAACCTGCTATGCAAATTTGCATGCAGTTTTTCCCTGGGAGACTTGATGTTAGCAAATATAGATTCTGTTTGTACATGCTCATTCATACATATTTGTTTGTTTGTGTATCAATACTTTGAACTTTATGGCACACAGTTACACAGTGAATTTTGTTTTAATTGGATTTGTATAAATGTGTTCAGAAGGCCCTCTGGCCCCATCTAAGTAACACAAGAATTACAATATTATTATAAGAATACAAGGCCTTAAGTTTTGCAATGTAAAATAAACTACGTAAAGAGACGATTGAGGCGTTAATGTTCTCTCAAAATGAAAGAGAAAAGGAAGCACTCATGTAAAATGAGAAGCAAGCAAGCAGCAGGTGTTGTATATTATGCTCTGATAATATTTTTCTCTCAGGTTAAGAGCCCTAACTACTGGGCTCTTCAATTCCTAGGAGATGACTTTTAAAATCCTGATTCATATATACATATGCACATTTTAAAAATGCTTTCAGGAAGGGAGGAAGGGAACAAGGAAGGAAGGAAGGAAATTATCAGCCCTTCTCCAAATTTTATTGGACCATGAGTCTCCCCATGCAGATGGGCGCATGCTGCTTGGCCACTCAGCCCCATCCTGTGGAGGACCTGATGTCTTGCATTTGATCCCCTCTGCGTTACATTTCCTGAGCTCATTCGCAGCTGTCTCCATTATTCACAGCTCTGAAGTGATGAGAGGAAGAAAGAAAATGTGTGTTTTATCTGGAAATGAGCTGTGAGAAGGTTTCAGGGAGCCATGGAGATAGTGACCCTTGCTGTTGCCTTGCAGGAATGTCAGCTCTGCTGGAGAGGAGGCCCGCAGAAGAATGAGGGAGTGTGATGGCCTGACAGATGCATTGCTGTATGTGATCCAGTCTGCTCTGGGGAGCAGTGAAATTGATAGTAAGGTTTGTCGTCTTTGTCTTTTCAGCAGCAAATCCAGGTATTCAAGGTCCATGGGGACTGTAAAGAGATAGACAATCTTTTCATGATACTCCTTTTTAATGCATCAAGAGGAATGTCTTAGCAAAACACAATTTAGCCCATCTTTTTGTTGTGTTTTCTTTTTTTCTGCTGAGCTGTATACTTTAGTGTGCTAAGCATTATTATATTTGTGTCTACATGTGTAGTGTGCACAGGTAAGCATGTCATCCTCTCAACTGAATTTTTGAAGCAGAAAATATGATACTGGTTTAAGAAGAGCAAATATATCATATTCCATGTAAAGACACTTACATATCTCTACCAGTTTTACCTTAAAATTGATTTTCAGTACCCAGTATGAGAGCTAATGAGAGTGAGGTAGGCTTAGAAGGCAAACAAGCAAAAAAAAAGGGGCAATTAATGGGTAGTTTTACAGTAAAACCAACATTATTTCTTCTTTGAAGAGGATCAATGAATGCTTTCAATAACAACTGTGTTAAGATGCCTCATTATGTCAACTTTACTTCTCTTAAAATGCTAGGATATGAACAAACTTCTCCAGAGGTGAAAGGTACACCCTAATTAAAAAGACTCCAAGCATTTACAAATTGAAGATTTGTAATGCATTAAAGTATTCCAGAGAAGAAGAAAAAGGCCAGTTTCTTTAGCTTTCAGTATACTGTGCTAAATTAATTACAGTTGCTGCTCTAGGGCAGCCTTGGTCCATTTACAAATCCCTAGGAATTGCAGGAGAGCAGCCTTTTATGAAGCAAGGTTTTAAAGCCCACTGGGTTTGTATTTCCGAATAATACTTCACAGAGTTGTCTGTGGACCCCCATGGGTTTATAGATTAGAGAGGAATAATGTCCAGGCATCTTTGGTCACTACCTGAATCAAATAGGTGAAATTTGCCTGTGAATTCAGAGGACAGAGAGAGGAATTAAGAGAGGTTCATAGCATGAGGTGGTGGGTTAACAACATGGCTTTGTATTTTTTTAAAAAGAAACCAAAAGAGAAGAAAACCAAAAAAACCTCAAAACACCCAAAAAATCCCACAGCCCATTAGCCTGTAATCAATTTTCCATTAATAGAAGTTAGTAGAGGGATGCTCGGAGGACACCCACCCACAAGGCAGGCACAACACCTGGCAGGGTGTTTGCCTGGCCAAGGTTTGGGTCAAACTTGGCTGTCACAGCCCCCACTACCCCACCCAGACACTTTCTGCAGAGCAGCCCCCAACAGAGGGGTGTTTTTAACTTTATTAGCTTCAGAGTAGCTTAAATCTAGCTAGAGTTAAAAAACTAGTGAACCTGTACTTAGCCCCCTTATGATGAAGCTGAAAACAGAATCAGGAATACAAGGATTCTTGAAAGTCAGGGAAGAGTGAAGTCTATCCAGTGGTGTGGTAAGAAGCAGCTTTTTTGGCTTGTAGGAGTTCACCTTAATAGAGAAGGTGTTGGTTGCATTTGAGTTTGCTTATCAGTGTTTAGTTTAAGATAACATTACCCTTGTGAGGGACTCAGCTTATGTTTTCCACAAAGTGAGAATTTTAAATACAAAAACTATGATTTGTGAAAAGGAAAATTAAAGTTTAGTATTCTAATCAACAAATGCAAACATTTAACTTCAGCATGCTATAACAAAATTGAATAAAATTCATGTTAAAAACAATCAGAGGCAGCAAACTTTAAAAAATAAATGTGATGTTTGCAAAGCAAAGTATAATGTTCGCAAAGCTTTCAGCTATGAAAGGTGCACTAAGATCACTTTCTAGACATGCACACATGCATATGTATTTCTACATGTGTTTATATATTTGACAGAAATTTCAAATTAGTGCAAATGTATTGCAAAATTGTGACATTTCATCTATGTTAAAAATTAGATATATAAATTTTCCTACACAGATGAATCTGAATTCAATATCACCTCTGTAACTTCATGTCATCACAAAAAACGTGTGCTGAACAGCATACCTGGCAGAAGCTCATGCTCTACATGAAATAAAACAAAGTCCTATCTGTTTGCCTCACTGGCAAGAGTATGATAGAGCTGAAGGCCTCACAGCCATTTCATTCTGGGTTAATGGAGCAAAAGATCTGGGATGTAGTGGCTATTGCATTTTATCTGCATGGAGCTTTAGGAACAGTTGAAATAAATATAAATAGAATTTTTTTTTTTAACCATACTTCATTTGTGTGCAGAAAAGTAAGCTCATATCCTTCTTATTAGGGATAATCAAACCAAATTGAACCAACTCAATGAGTAGGTTTCACGTCTAAACTGAACTTCTTTTAGAATTGGAGAAATTACAAGAATTACAAGAGAATTTTCATCCACTGGGTCTCATTCATTTATGGATTCCTGCTTGCATCTTCTACAGAAGGCACAACCTGTTGGGGAAATAAATGGATGAAAGGGTAAGGCTGCATACAAGGTGTCTGTCTCCAGCCTAGTTAGAAGCAGTAAAAGCAGCAAGACAAATTTCTAGTCCTAGTTCTGGGACTGAAGAAACATCATATGTTCATACTACAACTTGTGAAATGAAACTCAGATCCCAATTTTATGGTAACTTACATAGAATTTTTTCCAGAAAAATCTGTTATTTCTGGTTTTAAAAGGACAAAACCCAGAATCTATTGCCATTTTCTGTTTGCAGCATTTTCTATTCACTGAAGTGGGAGTTTTCTGACATTCGGGGTGTTCAGGTTCTCTTGATCACTTTTTACCTCGACATCTGCTTCACAGGGGGCTCCAATGTGAAATTCAGGACAACAATAAAACAATTTCCAGAAGAGTGTTTTCCAGACTACTAATTTGTTACCATAAAAAATTCTGAATCTCTTAACCTATCCTGAGGAAGACTCAGAAATGTGCACATTAAGAGTTGTGCTGGGAAAATGCACATGCAACGATAGATGAAATTCTTTCTGCTTCATATTCAGAGTGAGCAAGGGGAGGATTTTAACATTTTTCTGGTTTTGTTTTCTATATTTTTCTTTTTGTCGTACTTTTCAGACCGTTGAAAACTGTGTGTGCATTTTGAGGAACCTCTCATACAGGCTAGCTGCAGAAACATCTCAGGGACAGCAGATGGGAACAGATGAACTTGATGGATTACTCTGTGGTGATGCCAATGGAAAAGATGCAGAGAGTTCAGGGTGCTGGGGGAAGAAGAAGAAGAAGAAGAAATCACAAGATCAGGTAATGAAAGTTATTTGCAGCTGTGTTGTGAGTAGTTGAAGTGCCCATCATTTAAAATATAAATAATTAATGCACTGTATTAGAAATTAAATGCATGACGCAGAATATACAAAAATGTTGCCCTTGTTAATTAGTTGAGAGCTTAAAGCAGAATATAGCTCTGGAGTAATGAAATATGTTTGTTTGAGAAATTGTACATTATGTGGTGCACCTGGAAACGGTAGTCATGGGTGCCCTTTGAATGCCATAAATACCATTAAATGCTCTTTGGAGGGAAGCCATTTCTCATGAAAAGTGTAATGTGCATATGCTTTGCACTGTACTGCCACAGAGCCACGTGTGTGTAGAAAGGCTTTGATGCATACAAGCATAAGGCTTGTATATATACACTCACTTGCTTCAAAGTTAGTCTTGTACCGTGAGAAAACTGTACACGACTGAATCAAGTAATACGAGTGAATGTTACAAAAGCATTCATATTTTAATATATTTAATGTTGTTACCAAAGTAAAATTGAAAAGCAAAGTCTTGATTGCTTCCTCAGTTCTTTGACAGGTTATAATTTTGGTTGGGTTCATTTTTAAAGTATAATTACAGTAGTTTCACGATTATAAACCGCACCTGAATATAAGCCGCACTTCCGGGTAGCTGGGAAGACCACGGGATTTGTCTATATATAAGCCGCACCCGAATATAAGCCGCGCTTTTTTTTTATTTATTTTTTTTTTTTTTTAAAACTCACACGGCAGAGGGGGCGGGGCGCTCCGGCCCGGCCCCACACAGCCCGGCTTCCCAGCGGCAGGGGCCAGGCTGCCCTTGCGCAGCCCCCGTTCCCGGCCGTCCCCACCGGCTCCCGGTGGCACAGGGGCCGGGCCGCACACTTGCAGCCCCCGTTCCAGGCAGTCCCATGCTCCCGGCGGCTCCCACTTGCCACTCTGCTTGGCTGGCTCTCACTTCCGGGTTGGCGTTTCGCTGGGATTTGTCCATAGATAAGCCGCACCTGAATATAAGCTGCACCACTGGGGTAGGCTGGATTCTTCAATGAAAAAGGTGCGGCTTATATTCGTGAAATTACTGTATCTCCTTTTTTATCCCATTAAGAACTTAAAATTTGGGGAATACTGACTTATATTGCAGAGAGAGATGCTGTTGTATCAGTACACACAGCAAATAGCAATAAGAATGGCTACTGATTTATGGGCTTTTTCAGACAGCCTGCACTGGCAGCAGCAAGTTTTCCACCTCTTCCTATGGTTATTCACTTTTTTTGCATTGTGGTTTATTTCTGTTTCAGATCGCTCAAAGAAAATGTATTTGAGTAAGCAATTTAGTGCACAGGGTGTTTGAATAAATTATGTAAACCTGCACTGAAAATATTCCTGAGTTCCTAAAGCCAAATTGTGTTAATGTGGAAAGGAAACATTACTAGGCTAAAACTTGGATACTGAAAACACTCGTGACTTATAAGACTAATTTCACCTACTCTTGTGGTTAAACACCCCATCATCAGATAATTTGAATTTATTATGGTCTTTTGTTGGGATTCCTGTATTAGGCTACAGTGAGATTAAAAGTGTCAAAGCAAACTAATTTTACCCCATAAAGCAGTCATCATCCCTGTTACTGAATTAACAGTTCTCACACACTGTGCTTGCACTTACTCAAAGTGCAGGAGCCAAAAATAGCGTGTCTGGATATGAATGCGTCACACTGCAACTTGGCTCGCTCTTTCATGCTCTGTTTACTAACACTTGCACACACACTCACTATCTAAAGTCTTTTTTAAGTCATCCTCTTCTATTTCTTCTGTGACTTTCGGATCTCAGATTCATAGTTTTAACTCTGTACTGTTGGCTCTTTCAGTAGTCCCATAGGACTTCTCTGTACTTTAATGGTTCCCTTAAAAAGATTTTTTGCTCCTCCAGGTCGAAGAACTGAGTTCTTTTGGCCAATTACCTTTACAGTGTACATGCTTTGCCTGCTCTTACGTGATTCTATGAGCGCTCATTATCAGCTTGTTGCACATGAAAGGTCTCCTCAGAGCTATTAGTGTTGGCCTCATGGAAGAGTTTTACATAATTTTTTTAATCCAGAGAATAATAAAACTACACACATATTTTCAGGTTTATGATCACTAGGCTTTTCTATAGCAAGGACATAAATTTATTCTTTCCAGAAATGATTCTCTTGTGCTTAGGATTGCTTTGTATTACAAGTATTAGAAACATTTTTCTAATGGTGTTCTCTTATTTAATCTAATTTCCTTTCAATCCAGACATCCTACTTCATCTTGCCATATTCAAGTTCTCACATGTGGATATTATTCAGTTCAGGAATTTTAAGGGGGCCTTGTAAGCCTTCTGCAGGTTATTTTCACTCCATAATCCTCAAGTGTTGTTGAATATTCCAAATGATTTGACGTATATTGTCAAATTAATATATTATCAAGTTAACTAGAGCACCACTAAAAAACAATAGCAGCAAGGTCACTGTGCCAGAAACAGTTCTCCCAACTTACTCTAAAAAATGGAAAAGAAAAGCAATATGTTTCGTGTAACCACATTTATATCAATAGCATAAAGTATCTCCAACTGTGATAAGGGTAAATGTAATTTTTTTTTTTCATTTTTTTTGCAAAAATAGGTACAGAAGTATGTTGAAAGGCACTTGTTCAGTGTGCACACAATAGTCCAATTGTGTAAAAAGATCTGTTCTTTCTGCTTCTTTGTCTTTGTGGTTCCTTTAATAATTGAGAGTTTTGTAGTTTTGGGCAAAGCACAGGGCACAGGCACATCTCTGTCAGTTGTGGCACCTCAGTACCAGGGAGTTGTTTCCAGTCTATGGTTGCTACATTTTACATCCCCAGAAAATATGTGTTCAATGTACAGGGTTTTTTTTTCTTTTTTTGGCAGTGCACGGGGTTTTTGAATAACAAAATTTCTGTTTCAGTCTTTCTCAGAAGATAAGATGTACAAAACAGTGTGGAAAAAAAATGTTCAGATTTTAGTGAATGCAATTTTGAAATTTTCCTATTACACTATGGCTGTAATTTAATTTCTTCATTATTATGTGTATTTTCTTGAACTCCATTTGTGCCTTTATGAGTTAGTCTTTAATTTTTCGGTAAAAATGTTATTTAAAAAATAGCAGCAAAACTACAGAAAAAAAAAAGAAAAACGTGTCATTTTAGACAAAGGATGTGGATGATAATGCACTTTTCCGTACTTAAAAAAAAATATCTCACAGACCAGGAAGTTTGTTCCTTAAACCATAAAACAGTAGAAACTTGATATTCAAGTCACTTTCTCATGGGTTTTCTCTATAATGAAAGTACAAATTAATTTCTTTGTTTTATGACTTAGGGAGCAAGTATTCCAAATTCTTCTAAGTCATGTTTCAGTTGTAGTCACATGTAAATTACTTGAAGGAAAGAACAGAATTGAGTGATAGTATAAGGCCTTCTTTCAAAGGCCTTTCAAGAACAATCTGGAATTAATTTTTTTTATTAATGACATCAGTTGACTATCAGTTGTTATAATGGCAATTTCTGTACATCTTGGAATCACATAGGAGGTGTGTCTTTGTTCAGATCATAGGTCAAATGACACCTTTCAAATCACTTTATTTAAAGAGTTCCCTTAGGATCACAGGAAACAAGTGTTCTCCACATTTCAGAATAAGGGTGAGTGGTGTTAAAAGAGCCCACAATCATTTCATCAGAGCTGAGAGAGGTTCCTGAGGCATCTGCTTTGTCACACAAATTGAATGTTAGAAGAGGCCCAAACCTTCTGAAGGTTTGTGATAAAATCTAAGGTATAGCGCTGGTTTTATCTATGGAAACACAGCCAAACTTTTCTTCAGGTCTCAGAAAAAAGAAGTGAAACTCACCTGACTTCTGTCTCAAACCTCTAGGACTATAATTCTCTGCTGTTAGTTTTTCTCAGCTGCTTACCTGTGATCCGTTGTACTGAACCCTCACCCCAATAAGCTGTCCAGCCACAGACCCCTTCATCTCTGACTAGGACCTTGTAGACTTCAACCTCTCTGCCTTGTATTGTGTACTCTTCAAATGGAAATTGATTCTTTACTGCTGAAAAAGTTGTTCATGCTGCTGACACGCTCACTGCTGCCAACAGGTTTATTCTTTGAGCTATATGAGAAACAAGGATAATGACAAAAAGCAGTTAGGACAAATCAGGTGTATGGTCTAACTTCAGTAAAAAAAAGCCTGTCAGGAAGTTGTCATTAATCCTTATTTTATTTCTTGTTATGCAGCCCATGTGGCACAATTTCATTTATTTTCCTTTCTTCCCTAAGACAAACAGGTTGACTTCTTGGCTTCATGCTCATCTTGAGTTCCCCATCTGTGATCATTCTTGTCAAACCAGAATCTAGCCCAAAGTCTGTTTTTTATTGAAAGTGACACTTCTGAAATGAGCCTGACCTTCTTTTTCACCTTCTGTCAGGAGCCTTAAGATATAACAGCAACATTTCAAGTTATATATCATTAAGAATTGACTGGCACACTTCTTTAGCATGCTTGTTAAATGGCCTATAAATTCTTCTGTCTAGATGAAATAGCAGGTTTAAGGCAATAATATTTCAAAAAGCATAAAAAATAAACCTGCCAGATACGTCTTTTCATGTCGTGAGACCACTATTTTACCAAGTATGCTTTATACTCTGCCAAGCCATACCAAGCTAATAGGCACAGAAACAGAGAAATGGTGGCAGCTTCTAGGTTTAACCAAGAATTTCAACTGTGATTGGAGACAAAAGGCTGTATTGTCAATATGTCCTTGCTCAGAAAGAATATTATTTCCACTTGTTGCTGCCTCATCTTGCACGAGGTGGTTATGTGAAACTCTGAGTAGCAAGAATCAGCTATCTTGAGCAATTCCTTACAGAGCTTTTTGAAAACCATTGCTACTTTCTTGCTTGCCTACACAGGATCTTCCAGATACTCTGTGAGCCTCTCAATGTCATGTATGGCCAATTTGTTTTCAAAGTCAAAACTGCAGGGTTATTAAATATAATTTGTATTTGTCAGTTTGTGAAATATACTGCAAAGCCAGTTAGCTTCAGCTTCCTGTGGAGAGAAGAGCATGCAGTGACATGCCAAGGACTGTTTTCCGAGTTTTAACTCCATCCCTCTTCGTTTGAGAAGGGTCTGTTTTTAAGCAAAGAGAAAATGCACAAACTGAATTAACATGTTTTTCTTAGGTAAGCATAATATTAAAAAAGTTTTATAAAGGCATTGACAATTATTTTAAGACTGTAATGTATAATGTGAAGTACAATTTAGATTTATTAATATGAGATTAATTATAATGATTCAATACTTTGAAATGTTTGGAAAGCATTTCAAACACCTTTTCCGTAACTGTAAATGTTGTTGCATCAAACTAGGAAGGGTGCCATTATTTATGCAGTGAGCTCTGCTCTCTTCCACCATGCTCCTCTAGTCTCTGTGTCACTTAAGACCTGCATTTATATTCACCACCTTTATTTAGGCCTGGATATCTAAACTGAAGTTTGACCTGATCTAAACAGTGGTATTCCTGCCTGCTTAGTGTCAGCTGCATGGATTCTGAAATCAAACTCTGTGACTTGGTTGTATTTTTGTTGCTGAATTTCTGATTTCTGCTCTTGACAGCATTGACCAATTCACCTCTTGGACAAAAGTGTCCAAAAGAGGTTATTGGACTGACATGTCCAGGGAGAGCTTGCAGAGCTTGTCACAGCCACTGAGACATGCAGGATGAGATACCAGTGTCTTCTTAGGTGGCCTGTTAATTTAAAAATCTTTGGTATTTCAGAAATGGTTTTAGTAAATACTGTGTAATTGGTCATATGAATTTTGTCACTGCTGCTTCAAGGAGCATAACTACAGTGTTGTCAGACTATTCCAAATGTCTAGGATCATTGGAGAGAGGTCTAGCTGGTTTTAGACATTCCTGGGGTTTGTTGAATTTTTTCCTAGATTTTTTTAGTAGTGGTATTTTGTACAGACTGGCAAAAAGGTGGTATTCATATGTAATAAATTAAAATAAAACACTGTTATTCTGTTATCACAGGAAACACTATTGTCATGTGATGCCTATTTAAAAGCCAAACTCCATCAATTTAAGGTTGTTAGTACAAACTCCAAAATCTACAGTGTACTTCTCTTGCTGAGTTGAAGCCTTCCCAGGTATTTAGTACAATTGCACTACAAATATGGATTTACTTTCGTTAAAATTAGAAAGGTGGTAATAGATAATCTGTTGTGCGGCACAGGAAAACATCTTGATGAGTGATGTTTTTCTCCTCTCCGTACAATTATGAAAATTTGGAAATTTTATTAGAGTACTCTTACTATCAAAAGTCTGTTGTTCTTAAAAGATCTTGGTATTTGGCTTTTTTTTTTTTTGTGACTTTCATCCTTTTTTTGCACCAGTCTTGGGAAATGAGAGATTTGTATCTCACCCACATAACAAGCAGTTTGTCAGCTTCAACTACAATGTATGTGGGTAATTTCAGCTGAAGGAGGGAAGCCTGGAAGGAATATTTGTTTATGACTTTTTTTTTTTTTTCCTTAGTGTAAGCTAGGAAGAGTAATTGCATGTTGGTCTCTTTTTCAGAAACTCCTACAGCAACCTCACTCTATTTCAGATAGACCTTCCTGATCATTCTTGATGGGCTGCAACAGTAACTCTTCCAGTGAGGTAGAGGTGTTTACTGGGTGAGGGTGCTGCCTCAGCTCATTACAGCTCATTAATATTTAGCAATGCAAACTGCAAAGCCACTTCTGCCACCATGCCTTAGCCACTATCTTAGATGTAGACTCCAATACCATTTGGGGGAAATTTTTTTTTTTTTTTTCCTCAGGTGATGTTTATGAAATACAAAATAAATGAATGAAGATCAGGCAAATCTCCTTTGCAATAACTTTTGCTTACGTGTGTTTGTTCTGCATGTCCTGCAACAGTTGGACTGTACAGCTTCAGGTGCTGGTTGCAGCTACACAAAAGACACCAGAAGCGACCAAGCCCTACAGTGAAGAGGCTGCCCCAGGCAGGGGATTTAACCCCAGTCAGCAACCAAACCCACACAGTCGCTTGCTCAGTGGGGTGGGGGTGAAGAAGAGTGAAAGTGAGAAAATGCATTGGTTGAGGTAAAAGCAGTTTAAATGGGGAAAGCAAAAGCCCCACATACAAGCAAAGCAAAGGAAGCAATTCATTCAACACTTCCCATGGGCAGGCATGAACACTTCCCATCTTCATCCATCCCCTGGAAAACGGGGCTCCATCGTGCATAGCAATGATTTGGGTGAACAAACCCCATCCCTCCGAACGTCCTCCCTTTCTTCTTTGTGCTTTGTGCTCTGAGCATGACACTATGTGGTATGGACTGTCCACTTGGTCAATTTGGGGTCAGCTGTCCTGACTGTATTCCCGACTCTGTGCATCCCCATTCTCCTCACTGGTGGGGTAGGATGAGGAGCAGAAAAGGCTGTGTCAGCATTACTCAACAGTGACTAAAACATCCCTGGGTTATCAACACTGTTTCCAGCACAGATCTAAAACATAGCCTCACACCAGCTGCTGTAGAGGTAATTACCCCAGCCAAAACCAGCACAGTGTGGTGAATAATCACACCCATCCTGTGCAGCCACAGCTGGGCACACACACTGCATCTGAAAGACGTTTTCTTTTCCAGGGTCACTGAATTTCCTATGCTTTCACTGCACATGCATGTGTGGTACCAAAGATTTTCATCATTCTTACATGGACTATGAGGCATCACAGCATCTTGGGAAGAAGGTCTTCTCTCACAGTTGGTGATAAATTAATGCAATCATGCAGAAAGTGAGTTGCGAGAAGGGCAGGGAAATGCAGTAATCTGTCTCCTTTCTTTTTTTCAATGTTTTCTCATTACTGGGCAGAATGGCAAAACAACATTAAATATTAATTTATCTGATAGATCATTTCTAGTGCTTTATATGTACCAGCAGAGCATGAACATGTATCTAGGGCTCTGTTTATGTCAGCTGATTTTCAGTAGTCCTTGGGATCATAAGAGTGTAAATAGCTGAGCAGAAGAATAAAATTATAACCCCACATAGGCATATACCCCCTCATATGGGTAAATACATTTGATGCATTTCATGTGCTTTGTCCTTGAAATAATATACCCAGTGCAAACACTCTTCAGTTGCAAAATGCATAATTTGTGCAAGCTGGAATGAGACAAGTGAAGACTTGAATTGACGTCCTTGGACATTGCAAGTCATTCATTAGTGGACTTACTAAGGTACAAAAACCTAAACCTAGTGTGAGGTCAGATTTGACCTGTAAGATGTCTCTCATTTGTTTTCCAAAAAAATCTGACAGTGTGAATGATTGAATTCTGAGAGTTAAAATAAGCAGGCTTTAATGTATTTTTTATGAGCTAAAAAGAACTCATTTCTGCAAGGCTGGTGATTTATAAGGAGGAAAAAGAAGAACTGAGTCACATGCACTGAAAACAATCTATTGGTTTAAAGGCAGAAATTTATTAAAAATTTCAAAGACAGCCCCATAGCAGTGTCATGTGAAGGCATTATTTCTCCAGAAGGCATTTGTCCTCTACTTTCTCAAGCATCACTGGGCTTTGCTATGCCAGTTCTTTTAAACTATGATAACATTTGTCCAGCATAGTGAGTTTCACAACTGAGCTGCTTTCTGCTTTTTGGTTACTGCTCATGAGTATGAAATGGCTCCTCTAGCTTTCCACTTCGGTGTTTGTTCTGCTTTAATTTACAAAAAGAATAGTGTGTTTCATCCCTGAAGGTATTAATTACACAAAACTTAGTTGAAATTGTGTTAGTTGTTATTGGGGAAGATTTGATTGATTGTCCCTTAAAATATAGGTGTTTTGTTTTTAAAGTTAGTATAAATAAAATTATGATTAATACTTCCTGAAAACAAGAGGTTCTAAGTCTTTCCCAGTGCAAGTATTATTGCACATTCATAACTAGTTAAATTAACTGTTGCAGATTTAAACCAGGAGGTAATTTTACTTATGCTATATTTGTATGTTTAATAGATGTTTAATGTTATGGTACAGATTTTTTGTTTATGTAGACACAGTTATCTCCAACCCAAGGTGCTAAAAGGTTTCCTTTTTACTGTGTTATGCAATGTGGACATGTCAGAGGTGTTAGAAAAGATACCTTATTAAAAAGTTAAGGCTTGTTCCTAACAGTGGCACTGATGCCATGAATTGTTAAAACTTCCTTATCTCTACAAAACAGAACAAAACAAAACCAACAAAAAATATAGATTTCCATTTAAAATTTTACTGAAAGTGCATTCCACATCGTACTTTTGTTTAAAAGGCAAAAAGAAAGTCTGTGTATTTTCCTTTGAGATGTTTCATACGTAGGTGCAAATGTTGTATGCTTCACTGGAGAGGAGAATCCCTGTCCTCCTGGAATAAAGTATTTATTTCTGGTAAGAGTGGGTTTTGTACAGTAACCTACCTGTTGTTTAGGTTTAAATATTGCATGTTTTGGATCTCAGACTTGAGTTGTTTTTCATGGCAAAACTCTTTATGTGATGAGAGGAACATTGTGTTTTGTGAGGGCTGGTTCTGCCAATTGCACTGGAGTCTCAGACCACACAGCTGACAGGCTCAATGGCTCCTGCACTCTCATTGTGAGAAGCCAGAAGTTGTGTGATTGAGGAAGGCTTGTCACACTTGTGCCTTTCATGGGATGGAGGGCTCATGGCTGTGGATGACTTAATTTTCATAGTAGCATTCTGTGTTGGTTTTCCTCTCATGGTATGAGAGAGAATGTGAAGAACTGAGAAGGATGTGAAAAGAAAATCTCTTCTCCCCGTTCAAGTTCTAGATTTGCCTCTTAGGATAACATTCATTGGGCTTCTGTTCCCACACAAAAAAAATACATGCAGTGTAAAGTGTTTTTGTTATGTCAGCTAGCTAAAACATTGGGATTTCTGCCTATCTTACAGCTCATCTATAAGGAATGTTGAGTAGGAAATTTGGTTCATCCATGATGAACCATGATGTGCAAAAATTGAGAACATCTGTTTATGGGCAGATGCCTTCACAGATGTTACAGTTTCAACTGAGATAATTCTCAAATGTATTTCACTGTTCCTTGCTGACAATCTGATTTGTCTTTCCAACAGTGGGATGGCGTAGGACCTCTCCCAGACTGTGCAGAACCACCCAAAGGAATCCAGATGCTGTGGCACCCTTCAATAGTCAAACCCTACCTCACACTTCTTTCTGAGTGCTCAAATCCAGACACACTGGAGGGGGCAGCAGGGGCACTGCAGAATTTGGCTGCTGGGAGTTGGAAGGTAGGAATGTTAACCCAATATATATTTCCTCTTCAGTTCTGAAACCACTCTTCAGGTGACAGCAGGTTGGTGATATAAATGTATCTAATTGCTTCTGGTAGTGGAATAACCTTCTGTTCTCACAGAACTATCTGAAGTCAAATTTGATAGAATTTCAAGTCCTAGGTAGTCATATCATAGCAAATGTCAGCATACAGCAGCAAAGATCACACCAGTCAAGTCAAGTATGAAAAATTGCCACTGAAAACCAATATCCAAATTTGGAGAATGAGGAGAAGCAGTTCTTTGTGAACCTGGGTGTCAGAGCCATGAAAAATGAGCCAGAAATGCTGCCAATGGCAATCAAATGAAACCATATTGTTTTGTCACTGCAGAAACTGGTTGACATTCTGTCCCTTAGGAGAAGCCAGGGCACAGCAGAGCAAGATATAAATGATGTGACACCAACACAAGTAATCTTAGCACTTACTTTTTTTTTTTAAATAAGGCATTATTAAAATACATTAATAATAAGATTAATTATATACAACTGAGGAAAGGTGCAATCAGGGCACTGTACTCCAGCTAGTCCTATTTTTCTATTGGAAAAAACTATATTCAGAGGCATCATTTTTATTCAATGTATTATTTGCAGTATGTCAAGTAAAAAATTAAGGAAAATACAATACTTGCAAATTTAGAACATATCAGTAAAATTCAAGTTAACATTGAACTTTGTTTACTTTTTAGGGCAACTTTCCTGATGGTAAACTGGTTTAATTGGGTAAAAGTACTAACTGTCTAATCCTATGGTGTAACTACATTGCATTGGTTTTAAATTAATTCTCAGCAGGAATTTTTCTCTTTACAATGAAAACAGTCATGTTTGGGAAAATATACTGATCAAAGTTATGTCTCAGAAGGTATCCTATTGGGTTTTAAGCATTTGGTCATTTGTATTTGATATGTAAACACTAATTTAATTAGGCATTCATTTTGAAATGTTAGTGCTGACACTAAGAAAATGTTTTCTTTTTCCCATAAAGCTTTATTTTAAGTTGGGTTCCACTAGCTCTTCCAAAGCATTCGATGGTTTGTTTTTTTACAATTGTGTTCCACCAGACTTACGGTATGTCTTTGACTGTTGCAATCAGTGTCATGTAAAATGATTTCCATAATAACTGTTCAGTGGTGGTTTTGTCCTATGTAAACACTGTGCCTGAAAATCATTATGGTTTTATTATTCTCATGTTATAGACTGCTTCAGATGGTGTGATCCTGGCAGAGAAATCCAATAAATGTGTTCCATCCATCTGGGAATGGGTGTAGCCCTGGTCCAAATGAGAAAACAATGCATGAATGTTTGCCAGGACTAATAGAAGTGCTAAAATCCAAGTGGTGTCCCTTCTCTCATTTCTAATAAATCTCTATACCTGTCATCCTTTAGTTGGCAGAAGGGTACAGGGAAAGGAAGGGAGGCTCTGCAGCTCTTTGGCAAGTGCTGGCTTAGAAAAACTGGTTTTGGACTTTAATACTGTCTGTGCTGATACCATGGGAAAAGCTGAGTTGTTCTCATATTGCTCTATTTTTCTAAAGATTCACCAATTCTATTACAAGGGATGTGCAGACACAGAATGAATATCCTTAATTTCACATGTCATACTAGCCATTTTTGTGAGGAGAGTAATCCTCTTTGGGGATTACATAAGCATTGATGTTTCCACCTTTTGACCTCTCCTTTCCACTGCTGCAGTTCAGATAGTAAATGACTGAAATAAAAGATAGAAAACTCTTAAAAGAAGAGGTTATTCCTAAGAGAGATTCAAATTTTTTTAGTTCCTCCAACAAATGGTAATTGTATAAAGAATGGAAATTATTTTTTTACTTGAATTTTTTCAAGAAGAACTTTATGATGGAATAAAAGAGAGAAGAGCAAACTGTATGAAGATAAACAACATTGCTATTAATATTAATAGCAATAGCAGTTGTGAGCTTTTGTCCAATTAGCATTATTTTAATGCCAGAAGAATCACAGACTATTTGAGGGACCCAGCCTACCAGTTCACACACTACTGAAGATACAGTCTCTTGTGGAAAAAAATGAAATGCAGTTGATACACTTGCATAATTCTTCCTAGCTGTTTCACCCTTTTGATTCCTCTGGTACAAAGCTGTCTAATCCTCTTGGGTGGCCAAGAGGTAATATTTTAACACAGGCAGTGCTTAGCCAGTGTTATTACAGAGGGAAAGTGAACAGATAAAAGGAAGCCTGAGTAATTTTAAAAAAATTATAAGTTGTGTAGGGGATTTAGATAAATGTCTACCACTAGAATTAACAGACAATATGTGTCTAAATCCCCTAGACTACTTTGGAGAATTTCAGCCACAAAAAGAAAGCAGCGGTATGTAGCTTTAAGGATTAATAGCTCAGAAAGACTGAAAGTTTTCATCATTTTTGGAAATATAGTTTCTCAGGGATAATTACACATAAAATCAATACATGCACATGGTGAAACATAATCTGTAGGATACTTTTAGCACTGCTTTGGTTGCAGGAATTCCTTACAAAACCAGATACTAACATAAAAGAGAAAAATGTGACATACTTATATTTACGTACAATTTTTCTGTGTCAAAATGAAACACTTTGCACTAAAGTCTTGATATATATTACCCGTCTGCAAAGTAAAACTTGGGAGTATTTTATAATGACTAATGAAATATTTGGTCTGTGCAATTATTACGATACCAAGCACAGTCTAAAAAAATCAGAAAAGGATCATCCTGGTGGCAAATATATTCGCAGATCCAAGTGAAGATTTCTCAATAAAACAGGATACTGATTTTGAGGTATGAGGAAGAATATTTTCAATGTGAAGATTTTACCTGGCATAATACATGACTGCATATCTTAACTGTGGTGTATATTCTGATTTTGGAAAAAAATCGATAGCTTGTATACAAAGCAGAACTCATTTTGGAAGAGACTGTTTCATACAAACAGACATTTGTTCATCTCACTGTTCTGCATCAAGATTTCATCACATGAGGAGGACACTAGTATTGGAAACTGAAGGAGAAGAACCATCTCTATCATGGAAAATTACATGCATATCCTCACAGAGATATCTTTTTTGTTCATGTGCTTTCTTGATGCATCTATGAAAAATAGGATTGGAATAATATCTATGGAGAAGCTAAGACAGAAGTCTTTTGGGAAGATTGGACAAATTAACATTTTCCACATGGCTGCCAGGGTGTCACATTGCCTATGGTCCAACTGCTGCTCTGCACAGCGACCTGTGACACCAGCAGGGGGTCACTGCATGTCCCCCTCCTGATAGGGTTGGTGGCTGCCAGTACTGCACAGTGCAAGCACAGCTGCTACCTGACAGCAATGGGGCAGTGTGTCAGCCATGATCTGCACCCAGCTACCACATTCTGCAGAGCTCAGCTGCTACATGCAACTGTAAGGGTTGCTTCCCAAAACATTTTATCCCATCAAATCATGACCATGGTGATTCCACGGTAGCCTGAACATCTGCAGGCAGAAGGAGCAACATGTGAAATTCATGGCCATTGGGTTTGGCTTTGATTGCTCTCATTGCCACTCCTAAGATTTTTTTTTTTTCAAATAATAGGCTTTTTGTAATTATGCTTAATATGAACTTGAATGTTAAAGCTGCTTAATATAAAATAATAAAACTCGAGAAACACTTTCCTCATCAATCTTAGCTGGAGTTTTCCGTGAACAAATAAGGTTTGAGACATGCCTTTGGAAGCAGTGCAAGCTCTTTATTTCCCATTAGGTATTAGCTTTCACCGGGAATTCTGTTATTTTTCTTTGCCACTTAATTTGTGTTTAACCAAATTTGTGCAAAAATGTAGAATAAGAAAAAAGGAGACTTTCCAACTCCCTCAGCTCTATCCTGAAGACAATTGCCTGCTTCTTAAGAAATCTCTCCCACTACAACTCTTCAAACCAGAAGTTCTTTCTGCAACCTCACATAATTTTTTTAATGCCTTGGATTTAAAAATTTACATGGCTTAAAATTACAAGAGTGATCCTGTAAAAGATGATCTTTTTATATGCAGTCTGGTATTAGTACTTGCCCTCAGATGGTGAAAATAAAAGTGCTGAGTTGTTTTTAGTTTTCACCTTGGTCAATTGGCTATTAACACATTAAATCTCCTGAGCCTGTAAAAAGTTATATGCAAAATGTCTTCGAGTTAACAATGTCAAGGATCCCAGGTTATGTCCCTGCTGAATAAAATTTCCCTCACAGAAAGAAAGGGAGTATTAGGATATCTGCTTATTACAGCGTCTGTGTGTATGTATCTGACAGCTGAATTTAGGCTGATGTCAGTTTATCTGCCAGACATGACTGCAATATTGCAAGACCTGCTGCTCTGAACTCACAGAATCACAAAAGAGCTAAGGTTGGCAGGGACCTCTGGAGGTCATCTGGTCCAACCCCTTGCTTAAGCAAGGCAACCTAGAGGCTGGGGTCATGTCTGGGACCATGAACAGGTGGTTTTCTGAATGTTTCCAAGGCTGGAGACTCTACAACCTCTCTGGGCAACCTGTGCTGGTGCTCAGTCCCCCTCACAAGTGAAAAAGCAGTTCCTGCTGTTCTGCAAAAGTCCTGTGTATCAGTTATTGCCCATTGCCTCTAGTCCTACATTACTTTTTTTATTACATGCAGTTGGTAGCACAGTGTTGTCACCACAAGTATCATTTCCTTACTTTTGTCAAACCCTTAAAAAGAATTTCTTCATTGATATGATCCTTTAAAAAATATTACTATCATGACTTACATAGGCAATGCCTATCTTTTAAAACCAGGAACCAAGATTTACTCTATCTCTTCTGGTAACACAATGGCTTACATTGGAACAGATAGCACGCCTGCTCTGGGCCTTGGTTAGTCCCTTGTGTGCACCCAGTCTTCTGTCTCTGTTATTTCACAAGCTTTATGAACTCCCCCATCTACTTCAATGACAGGGTGGCCAACTTCCTTTCCACACTATTGCTGATACAGACAGGATGACCTTGGTCAGCTGGGCCATTTTCTAACCACTCTGTCCCAGAGTTTTCTTCATCCCCTGTCACTGTGTTTATCTCTGCATTCAATAAAGGATTGAGAGTCTCCTTAGCCTTCTTTTTTGTTGGTGCTGTATTTATAGAAACATTTTGGTTGTCTTTTACAGCAGTAGCCAGATTAAGTTCTAGCTGGACTTTGGCCCTTCTGATTTTCTCCCTGAATCCTCAGAACATCCATGTAGTCCTCCTGAGCTCCCTTCTTCCAAAGGGGAGGGAAACACTCTGCTCATTTTTTTTCTGAGCTCCAGCAAAGCTCTTTGTTCAGCCAGGCTGCTGCTCTTCCCCACTGGTTCATCATTTACAGGGATGGCTTGCTCCTGTCAGCAATAGGAGGAAGCTTTTAAGATTCCCTACTTGAAGACTGTCTAGCCTTCCTGGACTTCTTTGCCCTTCAGTACTGTCTCCCAAGGTGCTTTGTGAACCAGTCTCCAACGTATTCCAAAGTTTGTCCTCTGCAAGTCCAAGGTGGCAGTTCTGCTGACCTTCCTCCTTTCTTATCTTTTAACTGTGACACAAGGAGCAAGTGCTGCTCTGTTGAGGTCAGTATCAGTCTCATGAAACTATAGCATTCCTTGGCTTGTTGTTTCTAGCACCTGTCCTTTCTGTTCCATGTTCAGTCAGGCTCAGCAGGAAATTAGGAGGCTTTTTGATTAGACTACTGAATGTCCCTGCCTTTGATCCCTAATACACAGGTACAGTACCCATGTGAATGGGGTTTATGGGTCATTGGCCTGATCTCTTGAGGTAGGTTAGATGCTATCTTGCTCCTTGTTCGTTAGACAAGCAACTGCATTTATTTTGTTAATTCCACGCTAGGGAAATCTGACTCTCACAGGAGCAAGAGCTCCATTTTGTAAATTACTAGATAAGGAAACTGAAAATATAAAAGGGACCAATTTAGACACAAGGTCAGTGCAGCTGCTTCAAAGAGTAGTATGAGAAAGAGTTTCAAGCTCCTTACTGTCCAGACACTGGAAGATAATTAGTAATTATTTTCTAAAGCAACAGACATCTAGGTTATCAATCTTCTCTTATCATATTGTGGGTTCCTTGCCAGACTTTGCTGCTGAATCTGGTTATTTCTGTATTAACCCCTTGAAGTTTCATCAGGCTGTTCCAGGAGAAAGTTTTTTTGGATTGCAGTGAAAAGACTTATGTACTTTCATTTTCTCCAAAATAGTAGTATTATGAATCTTTATGTGATAGGATGCAGAAGACCACTTATAACATCCTATGTAATCAACAAAGTAAATTTTTAAAATAACCAATGTTTTATTCTGTAAGAATTCCAATGCTTTATTCTGTCAGGAATTCTTACCTGGGTAGAAGCACCTCATAAATGAGGCAGCATCAATTGTTAAAGGGAGATGTACTGGCTCTAGGGAACAGGAGACGAAATTGAAGGGACAGGACAATATTTTAAAAGCAAGACCTGCTGCTGCAAACACTTGTATCACAGGCATCATGAGGAAATCACCATGGACATCTGTATGTGGAGTGGGAGCACAGTAGTTCATAGTGGCTTCATATTCAAAGCTTTCTTCCCATGAGATGTGTCACTTTTGTCTCAAATCTTTTTACATTATGTTAGTTGCAATGTTTGGAAAACTGATTGCTAAAGTTCTCAGATCATTTTGGAAAGACAGTACCTACTTGTTCTGCAGAATCAGGAATGATGAGGTGCAAGGCAGTTCCTTCCTGTTTTACTGCCCCGTTTAAGATAACTTCTGTTAACACTGTTTTAATTTGCTCTGGTTTATTTATATAAATTTGTATCTTTACGCACTGGTTTTTTTCCTTTCTCTTTAAGCTTGACAATGTGGAGCAAGAGAAGAGTAACCAGTTAAGACTTTTCTCTTGTCTCAACATGAAGCTTGCTGGTAGTATACCAGATAGGATCATTTCTGAGTGTAACACTGCAACCAGGAGCAGAAAGTCCTTGGGAAGTCTCTTTCTGCTCTCTTCAGAAACTGCAGAAAGTTAACCAAGACTTCAGAGCTTTGTCACCATGTGACTTCTTAGGGATCCCAATAGAGTTATTTGAGCAAAGTAGATCAGTAATTTTTGAATATAGTTTTTTCCCTGATACCTATATTACATTGAGTCTGATCAGACAGAGAGGAATAATAATCGTTAATTACTCACTGGTCTTTGATTATTCAACATGCAGTTCTCTTTCATGGTCTGCTGTTTTACTACTGTTAGCATGGACTCTTCCTAAGCCCTTTCCTAGCAGACCTCAAGAATCTATAATCTTCCTGGTACTCTAGTTTGCTGAGTAATTTTTGCTTTGTCATGCCTGATTTAGCTTCCATGTTGTAGTTTACATCCCAGTAGTTCCCTTTAATATTCAGTAACTCAATAGTCTTTGGTCACAGTGTTGAGCTGTCCCAATACAATCCAAATTCTAGTCAAAGCTGAAGTATGTGATGAAATATTCTGCAGATACTTTGGGAACAATAATGTCAATGGCAGGAAAGTGAATCCATTCAAATGTCAAATGTATACAGTTGTTAGTATATCTTGCATTTTAAGGAGGAATTTATTTTGGTAGGTTTTTTTTCTTTTTCATTTTATGATGGAAATTTCTTCATTGTTCAGTTTGGTCTCCTGTGTTGCTGCTTCATAGGGAAATAAAGAAAACCATATGAAACACCAAAAGGAGTTAACTGAATGAATGCTTTTCAATTTTTCTGAAAAATATAAATGAGTTTTATCTAGAGTAATTACTCTTTTCTTGAGTTTCAGCCTAATATAATCTTCAATCCCTAGAGGCATTCACTTCTGCAAACGGTAACTGACAAACAAAAAATATCTTTCAGGTTTACTCTATTTTTCTACCTAATTACTGTGATCAAAATAAAAGGAAACTACTAATGAAAATGGACATAGAGCTCTACTATGTACCTTCAAAGTGATGTAGTAGTTATGCCCCCCGAATTCCATTATTGGCAAAGTGTATTCATGCACAGACTGTGGCTCCTGTGCTTGTCTCTGATAATTTAGCCTCAATCTGATGCAACAACAATGACTTTATTTTATTTTCTAGCTGCTTGTTCCTGCTAAACTGTTTGCTGTTCCCACAGGAATGCTTTTGCTTTACAGACTGAGCAGCTATTTGATCGTAGACACTGCCACTGATTTGTGCAGTAACAGGATGATTAAGCGTGTTAGCAGCGTGCCTCATTTACTTACTGATAGGCAACAAACCCTTTGTCTGTTTTCCTTTTTATGATTTTTCATCTCTTCGCTTTTATACTTCACTGAGCTCGTATTAGCGATTGACCCACAGTGTGGAAATGCAGGCACTCCACAATGGCTTTAGGCAAACGGAAGGATCATCAGTATACACAAGGCTGAATCAATTTCTTCATTCTCTGCAAGAATGAAATAGCCTTCTGAGGCATCTCAATTTGAGCTTCCCTCAAATCCACACAGTGCAGCATAATTGCTTGCAGAGACTTGTCCTAATTGGCAGCTTAAGGAAAGAGAACCAGACAGTTCATACCACTTTCCACATGGAAGGTTCTCCAGAGACAGTTGAAACAATTAAAAGCATTTCTCTCTTTCTGCCTAAGGTTCATGGCTTGAAACAGCAGATGAAATTATAGCAAATCACATATTGAGGAGTCTGTGAAATTTTCCCAAAGTGGATGACATCCTCTGGAAAAAGACAGCTTGGGAGGGAGAGGAATACGCCGGGGAGAGGAGAGGCTTTGTACTTAACTTTTCTGTAGTCCTCCCATTGTTTTATATGTGTGTGTGCATCTGTAAAACATTGTATCTGGATCTTTCCCCTATGAAAGCTTTGGAGCTCTTTTTTTTACTGTTGTAATCAAATTAATTGGTTCATTACTAATCCTGAAGGCTCACATGTCATTTATTTAGTAAGGAGGTTTGTATTTTCTCTCTTTTTTTCATCCTGAGTTATATCAGTGTTTCTTCTGCAATGTCTCCTACTTTCCGTAGGCTTTAAATTAAAACATTCCCTAATTTGTTCCTCTTAAACTTTTGGGTCTGAATGGATGCTGAAAATACTACGTCCCAAGAAGCCTGTAGTAAACCTGGCCTTATGAAACAAGTGCTTATGTTTTCTCTTGGTAGGTGACTAAAAAAAAGATCAAAGAAAAGCTGTTTACTGAGGTTTTAGAATATTTTTAAAATGTAGTGAATAGTCTACAGGATCACTTTTGATTCTCCTTGGTATTAAATAGACATAGAAAAGCTTTTTTTCTCTCAAAACAAACACTCCCACTGGTTCCCCATGTTACCCATTCTGGAGATACTACATCTGTGATGTACTTCTGCAGTGAACAACAGCATCTTTCAGAATACTCTCAGCTAGCTTGAACTCTCACCTCAACCAGACAAGCTCACTTCTTTCTCAAAATATTCTCTCTGCTATCTTGAACTCTCATGCTGCTGGTCACCTTGTAATCACAGCAGACTCAACAGATGCTTCCCCTGGGAGAGATGTACAAAATACAGCATTTTTTAAGTGCAAGGTGTTATTGCTCATTTCCCAGCTGCAGGCAAGAATGCATCTAAGTGGTGGGTAAATACATATTTATCAAACCAGGAAGGTTAGAAATATCTGTTTATTGTTTCCATAGCATCCATTATATTGTACATCCCTTTAAAATCAAGGTATAGGAAAGAAACTATCTTTTAGAAAATACTTTCTGTTAAACCCATTTATCCTTAAGGTCTTAGTATTTTATCTGATGATCATCCTATACACTGGTCCTATAGAAGAGACTGGAGAACAGAGCATAGAATAAGATCAACCAAGAGTCCTGCTACTACTTATTACCCCTAAGCTGTTTGCTTTGCTGCAAAAAATGACAGCACATGTATGTTTTAGACACATTATTGTGCTCAAGAATGCTGAGAACTCCTTGTCCAACTTAAATGACTAGAAAGCTTATCATACATAACCATTATCACTTTCATCTACAGCAAAGTCCAGCCAACTGGCTTTTGTATCCATAGTTACTACAGAGGAGAATTAATTAAAATATACTCTTTAAATACTTCTTATTTTCCTTTTTCCCAATTTCCCCTGAATTGTATCACTTGGAATGAATTTGCACTTCAAACATTGCAGCACTGTAGTCCTTGTCTATCTCCATATCTACTGTTTTTATCATAAATATATATTCAGGTGTATCTATATCTTATATAAACAGATGCTTTTAAAGTGAGCTCTTCAGCTGGGGTAAGCAGAGACCGTAGGCAGGGGTTAAGCATGTTCTGCTGACAGTGAATCTGCTAACCTTATTCATTTTTATTCTGCCTGGCTAGGGAGTAATGCTATTGCAATGTAGTTATTCTTTACACCGAGATGTCTTTGTCAAAAGAGAAGGGCCATCTAGACCAAAAATCCTACGGCTTATCTTCCTAGTTTCTGAAATATTTGAAATATTTTCAAAGCAAAGACCTTCCAAAACTTGTCTTCACCTTCCAGATACAATGGCAAGATAAGTGTCCGTGCCATAGCACTGAAAGGAAAGAGACATTCTGCTTCAATAATTTCCTTTCAACTGCCGGTACAAGAAGCATGAATGTGAACTTTATGAAAATTCCACAGAAGAGACCATGAAGTGAATGTGTGCCTGGGATGGCTTGTTTTGAAGTGGGCTATGCTGAGGAGACCTGTACATCTGCAGGTGTCCAAACATCTTAACTTTGGCAGTACCCGTATACTTTAAACCCACAAGATCACAGCTGCTTGTTTACATGAGTCTTGTTTACATGTTTTGCAACTGCTGGAGATAACAGTGGAATGGAAAACAGGGTAGTAAAACTGATCTTTCACCCCTTCATGTGCTGGGGACCCCAAGTTGTGCAGCTCGGTATAGACCTCACAGCACACTGCACAGATCCCTTGCTCACTGACATGATAATCTTTAGAGCTCCTAAGGGGTTTCTTAAAAGTAAGCAACTGTATTCATCATTTCAAATAAAAGGGATGTTTACATGAGTACATGCTGCTTTCTTTGATACAATGACAAGGCCATGCAGTGGTGTCATGACCAGCGGTCAAGTGTGAGGTGCCTACAGGCTTCTCTGTTAGAATCAGCCTGTGGGTTTATCCTGCAGCCATGTGCTACCTGCAGCCAGGCGCACACCACCCTCAGGTCAGCTCTTGAGAGAATCACTAACACTTCAGTGTACAAGTGTTTCAGTTAGGATCGCTGCAGCTGCCTAAACCAGGCATGTAGTTACTTCTGAACAAGTTAACAATCACAAGAGAAATGATAATAGCGTTTTCATGTTTGTCAACTGAATAATTCTTATGGTAAGAACAAAGAATACTCAGACCTCTTGAACTTGCTTTGTGATGCATATTTTGTAAAATGAATGTTGTTGGTTTAGCAGTAAACAAGCATCATTAGATGTTGCATACAAAACACTGGTGAAAAGTAAGTCATCTGCAGACTTGGGCTGTGTAAATGTAACCAGGTGTTCTGGGAGTGAAGTCAATTCATCACTTAATTTCTCTGTCACCATAAAAAAAAAATGAGCTGACTGTCAAATCAAGTGGTTGCCTAGCATCATCAATGCAATTATTTCCACTCTTTTGAGTCTTGAATCCAAATGCTTCTGTTAGCCCTTACTCTGTTGTAAGCTCAGATGCCTTACTGTCTGTGGTGGCTTCCTCACGTTGTTCCCACTCTCTCTCCCCTGTGTCTTTGCAGTGGTCAGTGTACATCCGTGCTGCTGTCCGCAAAGAGAAAGGATTGCCGATATTGGTGGAGCTGCTCCGGATAGACAATGACCGGGTGGTATGTGCAGTTGCTACAGCTTTACGAAACATGGCCTTAGATGTCAGAAATAAAGAGCTAATAGGTATGTTCTTTCCAAACAATCTATGTATACTGTGGGTTTGGGGATTTTTTTTTTCCTAGTTTGCAGCAGAATGAGCACAATGGAAATTGTTCTCACATTTCTAGAGGATTCTTTAATTCTTTCTCTAGTGTGTCACATTCAGTTTTTATGTGACAGCTTGCTAGTATATATCAAGGAATTGTTAAATTAATTAAACATAGTGCAATGTTTCTTGATCTCTCATGCTGTAATCTCTGTAAGAAAAGCAATGGCTTTGTTCTGCTTTAGCATTTCATTCTTAGGCTGGCAGCAGCACTTGCATCTTCCAGATCAAGGATCCAAACAGAGCACCCCCTCCTGATCCTCAGATTACCTATTGCAAGTAACTTTGGAGTCATGAAGTAACAAGTCATAAAAATTTTAAGAAAGTTACAGGAATGTACTGGGTAGATTAGTAGCTCCAGCAAGAGAACTGGGAGACACTTGCTTCACAAACAAATGCACTGTTAAGGAAAAGGACAATAATTTATGTAAATCGTTGCCCCTGAATTCTCATTGTATGGTAAGCACACATCTGGGGGTTTGGACATGTTTTATTTTGTTTGGTGGGCTTTTTTATCTGAAATTCATCCAAACACTGTGGGTCACTGAGATTTTATTTTCATGTTCTTTGAAAAATAATAAATTCCTTGATTTCTAATTATTTCAACAATAATAATCAAATTATTTCTTCTTCTGTACATTAAGAGCATATTTTCTGTTAATTTTTCCTAACTTGTTGATTTGTTATAATTACAGCTTATTTCTTCCTTGCTTTTAATTACAGAATTATATAAATAGATAATATGATCATAATGTTTATTATTCGCATCCAGTGCTATCTTAGGGTTAATGCTTCATTACAGCAGTGCTCTGCAAATTGTTAAAACAAGACAATCACTCCTCTCAAACTGGCAGGAGTGTCTTGTACTAATGTTCCCAGACTGCAAATTTCATTTAGGAATGTAACAGTATACATTTAAAATTGAGCTGTCTTACTCTGATGTGCCATTCAAAATACTGGTCAAATTATGGATAGTAAATTTGCACAACCTCAACATTTTAATATTTTATTAAATTCTTAAAGAACACATCATAAAAGCAAAGATAATTTATAAAAATGTATGAACAGTCAGTCGAATATAATAGCCTTATATATTTATTTACATAGCCAGCTAATAATAGCTGTAGAGTGCTGCACTGATTTATGTTATTTGTAGAGTTATTCTGAGAAACTGTACTTCATAATTGCAATAATAATTTGCTGTAGCTTAAAAACAGTCCTAACATGCCAATATGACAGGGGAGTTATGATTATAATTGTTGAACCATTTCAGCTGTGATCTTTGTATGTTCATTTCTTTAGCTTTCATCTTTGAACTTCAAAGAAAGAGTAATAGCGGTCATTACTGCTCTTGTTCTATGGTATTTTTTAGCAAATAGGGCCTATCAGAGAGCTGATTTTTAGAAATGCTAATCATCAGCAGCGGTCAAGGATTTCAACTCATGTTTTAGTCCATCCATTTTTGTGATATTGCACTTCCATGTATTGTATATCTATTGCAGGATGCCTTAGGTGTTGTTTTGCAAAAAAAGCCTCAAAAGGAGCTTGTGCTTTATCATGGTAGTTCCTCAAGCATCCTTCTGCCTGGGCAAAATCAACATGCAATTTATCTTTTCTCTTTTTGATTTTTGTTAGTGCATCAGCTTTTGTGGTGACATACTCTGTCTTACAAGCTGGAATTTTCCCCATAAGATAACCTTTTTTAAAGGAGAAATTTCCAACTGTACATACAGTAAAGTTACATAGCTAGAGCTGAGTTATTTGGTGGGGGGGTGTCAATGCTTTTGTAAATCTTTCTTTCCAGTGGTGCTCTCATTCCATTCCCAACTGACATTTTTTTACTGAAATGTGCCAGAGAATGATATATTTAATTCTGCTGCCTCCAAGCAGCCCTTAAATCAGTATTGAGGCACCTGGAAAATATATTAGAAAGCTTGCTAAAAACCAGACTCACCTGTACTGAGCTATAAAACGAGCAAAAAGACCCTTTTCTCAATGGCCAGAAGTTTCATACTAGACTACATTGAATTGACCAATCTGTTGTTTTTTTTTTCACATAGATCTATCAACTATGTTGTTACATTGCTAAAGGTTGCTGTGAGGCTTCTCTTATAATTTATCTGAGCCATCCCCATAGCAATGTTTCCTTTCTTTATAGTGAGGTCTTCTTCCTCGGTTTCATTTTAGGCTTGCTCCACGTCTTTAAAAGGACCTTCTTTTTTCTCCTTCATTGCTTTTGCAATGTGCCTCATGTCCCTCAGCCAAGACAGCAGACATATTCATCCCTCTCCTTCCCAGAATTAAACTGCACTCAAAACCATGGTAAATCTGTCCTACTTAGTACTGGAATAGATAATGCAATACCCAGTTTTCTGTCCTTGAGAACACTGCCCATGTGCATTCCTGGTCACAGGTTAGACCACATTCATTTTCACTTGACTTTCAGGACCTTTGTCTGCATAAAATAGTGTACAGTCTTTGTTTGCTTCCCAAGAGTGCACCCAATGGAAAGTTTTCTCAGCATTTTCTCTCTACCAGCTGAGGGAATGATCCACTGCTGATACTGCCTGTTTTGTTCTTCCTTAGTTTCAGTGATCTAGGCTCACAGCACCCCTGTGTCCCTCTGGTGCCGCAACATATTTCACTTCTATTCATGTGCTGAGCATTTCAGAAGGCTTCTTTTCCTTCTTTGAAGCAGGTGCTGTCTCTACTAAACTTTTCCATGGGTCCATTAGCTTCTTCCCCCAGCCCCAGTAGATGCCTCTGAGTAGACAAAAATCACTTTTATTTGCTTTTGGCTGTTCACTTAGGCAGAAGAAAATCATTTTATCCCACAGGTCCTCTAAAAGCTATGTTGATGACCTCTGTGCAGTTATGTCATCCTCATGTTCTTTCCCTCTTCGTCATCTGTCCCTTTCTCAGAAAAAAAAAGGTGAAGAAGGGAAAGTAGAATAAGAAACCCACCTCTCTGTGTTCCTCAGGTGCCTTAGTTTGAGGATATGACATTATTCTCTTTGTGCTGGGAATGTAGTTTTTAACTTGAGGATTACCTGCAGACCTCTTGATTCTGGCAGTACCAGTCAGGCCACTGTCTCATGCCAAAGCTGTCCCACAGTCTTCCCTACAGTGAGTACACCTAAGACTTCCATTCTCTAGAGTCACATTTTGTTGGAATGGTATCAGAAATTGCTAACAAAATACAGTTTCTTTTCTTTAATTAGAGGAAACTTGGATTAGCTGTATGGGGCAGAAAAGTTCGAAAGTAAATCTGTCCTCTGTAAACAGTATCTTTGCAGGATGAATTGTTGCTGTCTGCCCCAGCAACCTTCAGTAGCTTTCTGGTTCAAGCACCTTCCACACAGTCCTCTGGAGTTTTAGGGAACTCTCTGTGGGTTACCTGAGCCTGCACTGTTGACTTTTGTTCTTAGGAGTCTCCCAGCCAGCACTGGAGCAGTGGCCTCTCTTCTTGGTATTTCTTCTACCCACTCGACATGTGAGAAGTCTTTCAAAATCAGGATTTCCCATTCAGTTCTGGGAAACAAGCCAGCTTCATATTTCTTTTATCTGAAAGACAGACAGCATTTTCTTCTCTGCTACTATCCACAACCTCTTCAACAAAAGAGATTTATGCATTGTACAGTTAATTGAAAATGATGTGACTTGTTATTCTACATAAACAAACAGGTACAGACTATCCCTGTCTGAAATTTTTAAAGGATGACTATTCTCAGAATTTGTTTCTTCCTTGTTCTTGTGCATTTACCTTTTATTTTAAGTGGCAATTACTGTGGCATTTTTCAAGTGCAATATGTGGTCTTTCAAACAAGTTAAGCTGATTTTTCAAGCTGCCCCAGATGAGAAATTTGTCACTATTCATGTACTGCAGAATATGTGCAATATAGAATTTGTCCTCTTGAAGGAAAATTTTGAATTGTTAGTGCTGTTCAGTAGTAAGTCCACAGGGTACAGGCTTTGGAGAGAAAGCAGAACTGGAGGTAAAATGTATAAAACTTCAATGCACAGTTTTGTGCTTGAAGTCTTTCTGTCACTTTCATTTTGTCCTGACAGTGGTTTCTAATGCCATTCTGGGTCAGTGTTGATTAAGAGGAATATTGTATTAGTAATTGAAGAGCAGCATTCTTTCTCTTGGCCTCTTGGTCGCCACTTTTGCAGTTAAATAAGAGATTTTTTTTTTCTTTTTTTAGAGACTGATAGTACTGTAATCACTCAGCCTTGGAAAAAAGAGGGACAGTTCCACGTAAAGGATTTTGTTGATCTCTTGTACTGCGTAGAAAACATATCTAGGCCCCTTTTTTAGAGAATCCAGATGTCTGTGCAGGGCACTAGGTTCTATGGAGTTTGATGGAATAAGTTCAAGTGCTGAAATAATTAAAACATCCTTGTTGTGGCTATCATTGTAGAAGCTTGGTTCAGATAAGTAAAGATAGTGGTGTGATTTCTTCTGCCTTCACAAGGTTTGAATTAGGTCTTGAAAGAGGGTCTGTAGCAGGGGCCATTTTGAAATAATTGTTCCTTGGTTGGGAACTATGTATCAGTACTGAATTATTCTCTTTTCACTATTTATCTGCCAGTAATGCAGTTAAACATACAAAATTAAAAAATAGCAAATCAATTAAATCATTAATGGGTGCTGGAAACCCTTGCTAGGTGTCTAAAACTTCACTATCTGAGATAAGACACCCTTATAGGGGGATGAGAGACTCACAGAAAGGGACTTATTTTGTCTAAAATGGGACAAAATAGAAGTTACCCTAGATTGCCATATAGCCATTGTTTAGTGATGAAAACATCTAAATGTGTAAATTTTCAGTCTATGTCATGTGATCTCTTAGCAGCGTGAGTTTGTTTGGGTGCCTGGTGTTTGTTTCAAAGCTTTATTGCTAAACTTGAGAAAGTTGGACTGAATGGTATATCAGGAGTTCACAACTCTAATGAATTGTTAGATTTGCAGAATAATTCATGTTGGAAAGAGCCTCACAAGGTCATCTTGTCCAGCTTTGTACTCAAAGAAAGGTCAGGTATGTTATTTCAAAGTGTGATACCAACATTTGGAAAGATTGCTTTTCATTTATGAGGCTGAAAATGCATCAGAATCAAGTATTTGCATTCTCAGAGCAGAACATGGCTCTTCTGGTGTATAAGCAGCCATATGGTCACATATCTTACAGCATGGTCACTTTTTTTTTCAAGATTAGTAATAAATCCAAGTGAAATGGGTTCCCAGTTTTGTAGTTACAGGAGGAACAGCTAAGTTCTAGTAATGTACATTGATAGGGAATATGTGTATGTGTTGTGAGATGATTAAATCAAATATGCAGCTTTCATCCCACTTAAGAGTGCCTACATGCAGCTTTCTCTTATTTTCAGATGTGAGCATTTCTGAATTTCTCACACAAGCATCTGCTGACAGTGAGAGACACTGAGTTTTTTTATCAAATTTTTAATTGACATATAAAGTATCTTAGTCACTGGAATGTTAAATTGACATAAATTTACAATGCAGAAGATGCCAGAAAGCACTAATCAGCCATTTGTTCAGAAGAAGGTGAAGACATAATTTATCCTGCAATTTGTTTAATTTGTGTCAGTTTTTATTGTACTTCATTTTTTGTGTTTGATAGTTGAGCTGTGCAAAACAGTAAACAGATACTTGAATGAGAACAGGCTATCATCAAGAGGTTTAGGAAGTTGATTTACAAAATTAAATGTATTGTGATTCATTAATAACTGGTGCTCCTTACTCCCCATCAAGGAAGAGAAAGATGCTAGTTAAGTTAGTAAAGGAGTAATTAAACTGTGATGTTTTATACCACCTGTATGGCAACATCTGGACTCCCTGGTTTCTAGTGTTGTATAAAAAAGTTAGCTGAGAATTTAACCAAATATATATTTAAATATCAAGTACTTTTTCCATTGTGTCAAGGAGATGTTGACTTTTCATGTGTCTTAGCCACTTGCATGTTGCTTTTTGCTATATGTTTCTTCAGATACATTTCTGACAAGCAGACCTGGTAGTTACAAAGGTTAGAAACAGTTTTCAACCTCAGTCATTTCTTACTAAATAACACTCTCACATGAAGAGATTTAGGAGGAAAACCAGCATTGGTAAAACTGCATTCTTATTTTAGTATCAAAGTCAAGATCAAGCACTTTCAAAATTAGATTAACTCTTCCACATCTGAACTTTCCTATTGCCTAAGAACACCTGTCAGGGTTTGGAGGGATTTCTCTGTTCCATGAACTATCTGAAAAAAAATGGTGTTTCTAAGTGGTGTTTCAACTGGCCTTCTGAACAGTAGAGAGAAAATGGCACCTCTAGGTGTTCATCCCCCTTACCTCTATCACATGAAGTGTTTGATCTTACAGTCTAATGGGTCCTGTGTGAGAACCTAGAGAAGCAGCCAGAGACTCAGTGGCCAACATTTGTTGAAGATATGGAAGTAGTATCCCATCAGAAGCTGTTCCAGTAATACAGACTAAACACTGTCCTGCTCCTCTTTAATTAGGTTAGTAGACTCAGCAAGGGCAATCAGTGAAAAAGCACTACAATTTTCATTGTTACCCAAAACAGCAGAAATAACTGCATGCAGGTTCAAATCTAGGATAACAAGGGATACTACTTTCACAGATCTGTTTTTCCTTGCGATGCCGAGTCAAAGAATCATTTCATCTCTGTCATAGTAAGGTCAAGATGCTTCACAAATTGTAACCACAACCCAGCCATAAGTCAACTATTCCTTCTAGCAGAATAAACTGTGGGGAAATGCCTGTAAAATGTCTACATTTCTATTTTTTTTAAGTGCTGTAATCAAGAGAATAATCTTCAGTATTACACCATGACAGCTTCTTTAGATGATGATGGTAATGTTAAATGATGCCATATAGTGCTTTAAGGTTTATAAACCTTGAAATCTTTATTATAGGTTTTATCATTTTGTGTTCACATTCTGTATTAAGATTGAATTCTGAGTGCAAATCATAAAAGTTACAAAATCTGGTAGAGGAGGCCCAGGAAAACCTAGATTAATTGTGACTGCCAAAAACACCAACACCTACAAAACCATCTGAGGGATGTGCCACTTCACTTCACTTCACTTCACTGATGTGCTTTTCACACATAAGAAAGTTCCCTGGCCTGCACCTTACATTTTGTGTGAGATAAAAATTTTTATTTCATTTCTGTTCTCCTGTACAAGGTAGCAAGCTATTAAACTGTAGCTGTATCTGCTTTTCTCACTCAGAAGACTGACATTTCAAACAATTTAATATTAATTTTAATCTCTGTTTCTCAGTATGTTTTATGCTGTGAAGTGCCACTTGCCGCTTGAAAATTTGGAGTTCTGATCTAAAAAGTGCATATAAATTAGTCACATATTCCATAAAATATACAAAGGTAGAAATGCAAATTTTGGAAACTGCCAAAGTAATTTTAAAAGCACTTTTAAATCCCTGAGAATGGAAAAGCAGTTTTGAAAATCCAAGTTTTGTGACAGCCTTACAGTAACAGATAAGTGTATAAAAACATGTTCCCAGCCTACTCTGTATCAACTTCAATTAATGAAATAGTGAGCTAGTTTTATTCCCTGTAAGTTTCAAAATAGGGTTTTCCCCTGAAATAGGTATCACCTTAAGTGATTTTTAAATTATAGAAGTGACATACATGGCATTTTTTACTAAAAGGACTTTTCTTTGAAGAAACTCAAATTCCCATTCATGGCACATGTCAGTGCAAGGGAGTAGAACATGGCAGGTGAATTAGCATTTGATAAAGGAAAGTAATGTCATTTTCTTCTTACAAGTGAAGACCCTGAGAATGGGTATGGGGCAGTAGTTTCAAAAGATGTTGAAGGTGGATCTGAGAAATGGAAAAAATTTAAACCAGTAAAAAAAGAAATGATCAATGTGTATTGATTAAATTTAGACTACCTATAGATGGTTTTCAGTCATATTAACAGTAATTTTCTATGTGCATCTATATCCTTGCACTCTGTAAATTAGTGCAGTTGTTCCTGCTAAATTTCATTCAGTCCTAGTTGCTGAGTTGGATGTTGGCAGGTGAAGTGGGCAGTACACAATGCCCCTCTCACCTTGTGTTTTTGAAAGATACTTCCACTTTTATTTTGGTGTCCCCGAAGTTCTCTTCACATTGTAGAGTGCTTAAAAAGAAAAAATGTTAAGGACAAAACCCAAACTCCATTCACAAAGGTGACACTGGTAGAAAATTCTGATTGCAGGGACCTAAACTATGTCCTTGTACAAGAGGACTAATTTTTTTTTGTAGACTAACACAGAAGTAAAATACCTGCAAATACACAACACATATGTTTGTCATCATCTATTAGATTAAAAATTGCATATAATGTCTCATTTTCCCCGATTAAAAAAATGTGACCGTAGTTGTTTAGAAATGCTGTTCCTTAATTTAGCTTCCCCTAAAGTGAAAAACCGCAAGCTGCTTCCCTGTCCCCATCCCCTCCAGCGAGATACGAATGGCAGACATACCAAGCTGAGATAAGAACAATTTACTGGAAACCACAAGGAGATAAGAAGAGGGACAGTAACAGCAACAAAACTGATAACAAAAAGATTAAGAATTTATACTAAAACAAGATTTCTTACAGGCAAAAATTTCTCTCCAGCCAGGACAGTGAACAAAACAGTGGCCAGACTTTCCCTGCCCATGCTTCTTCCCTCAAATCCCAGACAGTGATGGTATCTAATAGCAACATATCTTGGACACACCCACACAACTCCAGGCTCTGCCCCACCTCAGCTACTGGAAAAAATTAACTCTGTCCTTGACTGAAACTAGGACAACAGCAAAGGTAGAAGATACCAGAGAGTGCAAAGAATGCAGAATTAGGAAAAATTGTGGATGTCTGGGTTCTTAAAACTGGTATTTTAACTAAATCTCAGTGCAGTTAAATTGAATTTATGTTTTCTTTCTAATCCTGACCGTTAGATGCTTACACAGTATTCCCTGTTGTTAGCACTTGCCCATTATGGGCAGAAGGTAATGGTACTTCTTTGTTGGGATATATGCACTCAGTGCCAAAATACCTGTGTACATGTGTTGGTTTAGTCTTTGATGGATATAAAGAAGGCAGTCAGTGACATACTTTTGGTTTCTGCCTGCCATCTTCAGAGGCTTCTGCTTTCTTACAGTATTATTGGTCATCATTAGGCATTTCCATGTAGGATTTTTTCACTTGTAAAATCCAAGTCATACCCTGGGTGTTTCCATCATTTATTATGGGTTTTAGTGTTAAAGGCCCTCGTGTCAGATAACACTAGTAAAATGTCAAATATCCTCTTAATTACAGAAGGCAGAATAATGTTCTTTTGCTGCAGCCTTTGCAAATGAATGCTTGTGTTTCCTGATGCATATTGTACCTTTGTGTGCATGTAGTACCTTTCAAAAGGTACAGTCTGGGACTGGTTGGAAGCACTGTCACTGTGTCTTAGCTTTCTGGTCATTTATGGGCTCTTGTTTTTGTTACTGGATAAATAGGTCTCAGAAAACAAATCCACTTCCACCCCTGCTTAACAAGCAGTATTTAAAAAAAATAAAATCTGCTGTTTTATGCTTATAACTGGTGGGATGGAACAGCAGCGGTTTTGTAATACACAGTTACAAAATATTAAAAGGGTAACAAATTCTCATCATCTGACATAAGTGAAGGAATAATCAATTTGCTGAGGGGCCTTATTATCATAATTCCATAAGGTAAGACTCTGTTTCTGCTACTTAGTATCTCAATGGGCTCAATTAAACAAAAGTAAAGAAATGTAGTTTTCCTCCCAAGGAAAGCCTAGAGAACCCTTAGACTCAGCTTCAAAGCCCTATTGATCTCTCCATGACATCTCTATAAAATTACTTGAAATCTGGTATTACTGATACAATCTTCAGTGTTATTATGTTTTTCATTTTCATTTCTCTTCCTCTTATGGCTGTGTTATGCAAGAGATTGTGTGAAATGAAAAAGATTCAATGACTACCCCCTAGAGTTAGCAATTTTATATACAGTAATTTCACAATTATAAGCTGCTCCTTTTTCATTGAAGAATGCAGCCTACCCCAGTAGTGCGGCTAATCATCAGGTGCGGCTTATTTATGGACAAATCTCAGTGAAATGCCAACCCAGAAGTGTGAGCTAGCCGGGGAGGGAGGTGCCACTTAGCCGCTGCCGGGTGGGTGGTGAGCCGGAGCCACTGGTGAGCGGGTGGTGGGCCGCCACTGGATTGGCGAGGCCAGCCCGGCTTCACCACCTTTGCACGAGTGGGCTGCTGCTGCCACCGCCTTTGCAGCCTGCGGGGAGTGGGGAGCAGGCTGCTGGCGTGAGCCGGCTCCAAGCCCGCAGCGAGGAGGGTGCGAGCCGCTGGCTTCGTGCAGCCAGGGGAGCCGCTGCCGAGCAGGTGGGGAGCTGCAGCAGCCAGCCCTGGGAGCAGGAGTGCCGGGGCCCACAGCATGGGGAGGGCACCTCGGGCTGTGTTTAAAGGCTTCACCAGTCTGTGAAAACTGTTTGCAAATTGAGCAATTTGACAGCAAACCCTGCGATCGCACTATTGTGTTACTAACTCGTTATTGTCGCACATGGATACCCGCTTTAAAATAAATAAATAAATAAATGTGGCTTATATTCGGGGTGCAGGTTATATACGGACAAATCCTGTGGTCTACCCGGATGTGTGGCTTATAATCAGGTGCGGCTTATAATTGAGAAATTACTGTATATAATGTATGATATTTTATAATGATAGATGGGACTTAAGGAATTGACCTAAGAAAGAATTAAGATGCCTTAATGCTTAAATCCATGCTTTTTGCATAGTTATGTAACATGAGTAGTGTAATTTGAAAGACCAGGTTAAGACAAAAGAAAACAGCATGTTGTTTGTACTTATAATTGAAGGCCTTTATTTTTCAAAAAAAGTAACTAGATAAATATTTTAGATACAATCACTCCAGTATTCCAGAGTGAAGATTTTAAGCAAACACAATCAGAGAAACATCTTTAAAGAGATAGGTCGGAGAATGTTGAGTAGATTGTTGAGTCTTACCTTACAAAAAGCAATGGAAATAAAACCTACCTTGTTGCTGATGGTTTATGAACCTTGATCAATGTGCAGGGAAGTAATCAACAATTAATGAAATTCAAAATTGCTTGTCTTCGTGATCTCAGCTGTTAAGTAATTGCTAACAGTCTGATATGCATATACTAAGAAGTTCCTTTGGTCACTAGATATTATGGTATCAGTTTACTTCCATTTAGTCCATGTAAGCCTAGACAATTAAGTTAACTGGGTATTAGAAAATATACTAAGAAAAAAGCAATGTTTTCAGGTTGTAGGGAAGGCTTCAGTCTGCAAGTTCAATAAAGACAAAATTTGGTATTACTGGATCTATTTGGCTTGGAAGGGGATTCCAGAGGTCAGGTTTCTTCAGTAACAGAAGATTGCTTGAAACTTTATCCAACTGATGGGATGGAGATTCCTCAACCTCCCTGGGCAACCTGTTCTGTTGTTTGACCACCACCATAGCAAAGTTAGTCTTCCTTTTATCAGTTGGGATTTCCAACTTCTTTTGTTGCTGCTTTTTCTTAGACTTTGGAGCTCTTAAGACAATCCTGACCCCATCTTCTCCACACCACTCCATTAAGTAGTTGTGATCAATAGCAAGATCTCTCCATAACCTTCCTTTAAGGTCTAGATGATGCAGTTCTTGTCTGCCACGTGTTCCAGTTCCCGAGCTTTGTGGTGCTCCACTGAACTTGTTCCAGTATTTTGCAATGCCTTTTTGTACTGGGCAGAAAATGTACATGTGACACTATAGGTGTAGTGTAGACGCAGAATTGTTTGAGTGAGAGGAAGAATCATATCTTTGTTGGGTTTGGCTAGACTCCATGTAATAAAGCCCAGGATGTCATTGGCCTTTTGCACTGCAAGGGCACATTCTGGACTCTTGCTCAGGTTGTCTACCAGCACTTCTAGGTTTCAGATTGTTTTAAAAACACTTGCTTTCTAAACAGTTGACACCCATCTGTGTGCTGGTACAGGGGCTTATTTAATGTTGAGTGCATTTGCCTATGTTGAAAAATCTCTTGTTGTAAGGGTAAACTGGCAGGTTTGTTATTTCAAGCAGCGTACAGTAAAGTCTGTAATTCCTAAATTAGAAGTGGGTAAACATAATTTAAATGTCTTTAACCTCAGTGACATCATTGCAGATACTTAAGTTACTTCAGGACAAGGTTCACAAAATTTTAAACCACAGTTTCAGTGTGACAGTGTATAAGCTTCAGGAAATAATCATCTTCTTGTGGAATCAGAGCCATAGTAGGATAATTGTAACTAAATTCACTTAAACACAGAAGTTTGTGAGAGAAAATTGTAGTAGTAGTTCAAATTATGGCATTTTTAGTAAGGCACTCTACTTGCATATTTTAAAAGGGAAACACTCTGGAATGTCATAGAATATCCTGAGTTAGAAGAGACCTGCAAGGATAATCGAGTCAAAATCCTGGCCCTGCACAAGACCATGCCCAAGAGTCACACCATGTGCCTGAGAGCATTGTGCAATTGCTTCTTGAACTCTGTCAGGCTGGTGCTGTGACCACTTCCCTGGGGAGTCTGTTCCAGTGCCCAAACACCCTCTGGGTGAAGAACCTTTTTCTAACATTTAACTTTGTCTTTGGAATTGATTACTTTCAAATCAGTGGAAATAAATGTAATTTCTCTAGTGTTCAACAGTGATGCCTGTTATTAAACTAATCACGTGTAGACTAATAGATTCTGATCTGATGCATAATTCAATTGTATAGCAATAACATGAATTTCATTAATTTTAAATTATTTCAGACACATGGAAAAAGTGGTTGTAAGAAATGTAATCAGAACTTTCTTATGTACAAAGGCATTTCATTCTGTCCTTTAAAATAACTTACTTCTGATTCACCTCTGAATATCCTCTGCAAAAGTATCCATATATTAAATTGATGTAGAGTACCCTTAACCTTTATCTATGTAAATATATATACACTACAGCACTCTGTATGTGTGTGGCCCTGTGTCTTGTGTTTATATGTATTTAGGTAGGTTTTATTTCAGCCTTTAGCCCACACCAAAGAGGAAGAGAAGCTGTGCTAAGGAGTGCACATGCATGTAGAAAATTGCTCTCTTCTTGTAAAACACACATTTCATTATGGCATACAATTGCAACAACTAGAAGAAAATCTTGTTGCTGTCAGCTTAATCATCTCATGGGAGCTAGAAGGAATTTTTCCATCAAGTTCCTGAGAAGCAGGATTCAACTCAAGAGTAACAAAGCAGCATTATTAAGATGAGTGAGTAGGCTGCATAGGTACTAATCACCACACAATGCCAAACAATGGTAAGGTCTACTTTAAATCAATTATTTAAATAGGAGAGTAAAGTGAAAGTACAAGTGGTTCTTACCATGTTAATAACATCTGGGTAAAGTTCTTAGGTGCCTGATGGTAAATTAAGAATTGAATTTCTGTTTTCAGTCATGACATAGGCATTAAATTGACTGTTTTAAAGGACTAATAGTTTATTATGAAAAACAGAGTTGGATGCCAATTAATTCACATTGATCTTTTGAAAATGTTGTACTTATCCCATTAAGTATATTTAATAGAAATAAATTCATCTGAAATATATTATATAATACAGTTCTTTTTTAAATAGTGGAATGTCTATTTTCACTCTGAAAATTATAGGTTCTCAACTGAGTTAGCATATTTAGAAAACTACAGTTCCCTAACCTTACACATGGTAATTCACTGTGAGGCAGTCAGTGACAAAATATCCTCCTGCTTCTAGGTTCTACTCAGGCCTTAATTAACACAGCATATCGACATTGAACCAGCACTCCTCCACTTATCTGGCAAAATGAGCTAGGGGAGCAAAAAGTTTATTGTTTGCTTTTACAGACAAATTTTGTTAAACACAACAAACTCAAATGAGTCAGGTGAGCAGCTGACCTGAGAGGTGAAAAGCTCTGACTTGCCCCAGTGGTGCTTATGAGGCTCAAAATGGTAAATTTTCACACTTGAATAGTGGAGGTCTGCCCACAGCCTGAAAATAATTTAATTTTGTTAGAATCCAGTCACCATGAATCCTATCTTTGTATTACTGCACCAATGTAAACTGTTGCTTTACTAAAAACCCTCCCTCCCCGTTCTCTCCTCCCTCCCTCACAAAACAACCAGTTTTGGGAATTCCTTCATGTCTTACTGGAAACTTAAAATAGCAAAAACATATAAGCTGTGTTCCTTGGACAGACAAAAGCAAGGTCCTTTAGAATATAATGGTATCAGATAGGCTGGCAAGCTGGCATGTATAATTTCTCTATATTGGTATTAAATCTTGAGCAGCTGGAGGTGTTATCCTCTGCTGTACAATGCTGTACCACAATGTCTAAATCAATCCCCAAAGAAAAGGCCATGTCTCCTCTCTTGTGAGCCACTAACAATCTGAAATACCGAGTACATCACAAGCAAAGCCTTTGAGGCAGGGGGTTCTGAGGATGGATTTTTGTGCATTATCCACTGTAGTTAAATCCATTCTTCTGCCTTGGGATTGAATATGTATATGCCTTATGCTGAAAAGCTCAGCTTCTTCCTGGGGAGACTGAAATTCATCTCGTTCAGTTGTAGCCCTGTTCAAGCATCTTTCATTCACTAGGACTTTTCTGATAAGCTGTGCTCAGCTTACAGAAACTTCAAAGCTGAGGCAAAGTTATTCAGAGAGAGAAAATAACTGCACCTCTAGTTCATTCTTCAAACAATACTAAAATCGATTAAGAGTCAGAGATTAGCTTCATTGTAACGCTTCCCACATTCTCATGAAAATTAAATGTTGTCTCTTTCCTTCCCCATTTTATTCTAAAATCTACTTAAAACTTGAGACATCAGTAACTATTAGTCTGGAATTATTAATAGCAAGCTGTATTTTGGAGCCCTGTGGCTAGAGATTAGTTGTAGAGTTGCCACCAAAGTAAGCAAAGTAAGAGAATAAATTTATTTACAAAGCAAATACTAAAAAGCCTCATCTTGAAGCTAGAAGAGTTCATTTGCTTCAATCATTCCTGAGGAGAAAAACACTAAGTCTTAGGTGGTTTCTTTAGTTGGACATTGGCCTATCTTGCCTTGGTTTCTGTAATGGTGAATGAATAATCACATGTGGCTTTGTCATTGTTAGGGCCAATTAGTGTTAAGAAAACGTCTGCACATCACCCACTAAAAGGAGTTCTAACAAGCTCGTCATTATTACAAAATGTATGGAAGTACTTTCAGAAGCAGTGGTACTGATTTGCAAGTTAGGGTGGCATGGGTTTTTTAACCAGTCCTGGAGCATAGCCTAGATTAGATTACAGCGGGAACCCAGGAGAAAGCATCCAAGGTGAACTGTTCATTCACATGCTAATCTTCCTGGAAATAGCAGCAGCTGACCCAGGAGCCAAGACATCTGAATGCTGCGAACTAAAAAAAAAGAATATTCCCTGGATTATGAAGAGGAGTGGAGGAACGTGTCTCAGCTTTCTGCTTCACCTGATTCTGAAAGGAAGCAGACAACAACGAGCAAGAAAAGGATGGTGGTCAAATATATTCAAGGAACTGTGCAATTAAAAAATGTAAGGAAAATATTCAGAGACCTGGATCAGGGGACTCATATTGTGAATCTGCTATTTTTCATCTAGGTTGTTTCCTTGGATCTCTTTTTCTCCCTTTCTTCCAAGTAGCAGGAAGTTAAGCAGTTCATTCCTTTTGCAAGATTATATTATCATCCAACAAGTATTGCACTCATTCACAAGGTAAAAGCATACTTCATCTAAGGAGTATATTTTTACAGGGCCCTGAACCACAAAGACTTCAAGCAAAGGTCTCAAGCCATTATGATCCTGAAGAAGATGCAGAGTATTATTAAAAGCAGCTATCATATATTGACTGCAGGAGTTTTGAAAATAAGCTCTGTGTGCAGGTTCCTGTCAAGCCATCATTCTAAGCCCACTAAACCAATTCATTTGCAGAATCAGCTGAAATTCACTAGTTATTCTATAGGGAAGCCAACTGATGCTGAATCAATTGATAGGCCTGTTGGTAAAAAGCTCTGTGAGGCAATCCATCAAGTTACAGCTCCACCTCCTACTCCTTCAAAATACAGCATATACAACCTCAGTCAATTGATAGTCCTGTCCTGTCTCTCCCAGTACATCGCAAGCCTCCACTTTCTGAAGTTAACTCTCTGCCTGACCCTCCTCCACCTCAGAATAAGCCAGCAATTTTCAGATCCTCTAGAGAGGATATGGTACAGTTCACTTTTTATTCTCAGAAAAGCTTCCTTGACAAAGGACCTGTTAAAGGAACTAACAGATTCAGAAAACACTCACTCCTTCTTACAACTTCTTTACAATAACACCTTACCTAGTGCTGCCAGACCCTTTGAGCACAAGTTTGGAAGTCCTAAACCCAAATGACAAATGAAGTTCAACATAAATCACAGTCACCATCAGAATCTCCCAAATCTCACCAACCAGTTTCAAAAGCACAGAGCTTATTGCAGCTTCCTGAGTTTGACAGTGGAATGGATACAATACCTTCAAACAGGCTCAACAATCCTAAGTATCAACCCAATAAAATTAATGCTGTTCCTAAAGCCATTCCTATTAAGCCCTTCAGCACTCAAGGATGAGAAGGAGCACAGTAGACACACTGTTAGCAGCCACAGCAAGAGGTGTATTTAACAGCTATGGTGGTGTATGCAGTTCCATAGGAACTAGAGTTAGTATTTTTATACCACAGTGTACAGTGATTTCACACAAATAAGCCGCACTTCCAGGTAGCCAGGAAGATGACGGAATTTGTCCATAAATAAGCTGCACCAGGTGATAAGCCACAATTATTTTTTTTTTTAGCCAGGATCCATGTGCAACAAAGTAACGAGTTAGTAACAGAATCGCGCAATCACAGGGTTTGCTGGCAGGCGCTCAATTTGCAAACAGTTTTCACAGACCAGCGAAGCCTTTAAACGCAGCCCCAGGCGCCCTCCCCGTGCTGCTGGCCCCGGCACTCCCGCCCCCAGGGCTGGCTGCCGCGGCTCCCTGCTTGCTCGGCAGTGGCGGCCCGGCAGGCTGCCCTTCCGCACCAAGAGCCGGCGGCTCCTCTCGCTGCGTGAAGAGCCGGCCGCCTGCCGACTCGCTGCACGCAATCAGCAGTGGCTCGCCGTCCGCTCACCAGTGGGTCTGGCTTGCCACCCACCTGGCAGCGGCTCCGCGGCAGCTCCCCACCTGGCGGCTCGCATTTCTGGGTTGGCATTTTGCCAGAATTTGTCCATAAATAAGCCGCACCTGGTAATTAGCCGCACTACTGGGATCGGCTCAATTCTTCAATGGTGCAGCTTATCAGTGTGAAATTACTGTATATTCCAGATGGACTAGAACAAGAAATCTGTTTCAAAGTGCAGAGACAACACTTGCACTTCCACTTTTGGTCAAAGAGGAAAGTGAAATGCTTCTTAGCCCCTCAGTAATGTCAGGGGTTAACATTCCCGAAATCACTGGAACTGTGCCTGATGTACTGTGACCCCAAAACCTGTTAGAATAAGTCCCTTCCTGGGGATCCAGATTATCTCATTGAAGGAAACTGTTTCTCAGTTCTAACTGACCATAAAGTTAACTCAGTGAATAAAACATGGGAAACTGAGATGGACCTCACATAAAAGGTGAGCCACTCTATTTCAGGGCCAGTAAGAGCAGCTTGCAAGCTGAATTTAGAATTCAGAAACAATAAAACTTACCATATGAACTGGTTGTTTCTTCCCATTTTGGACACTTGCCTTGCAATTTTGTTTGTTCCAGTTCTTTAAGTAGATCGTATGAAGACTTCGTCCTAAGCATGCAATGGGGCCATACATCCAGGGACTTTGCTTTTCCTACCGTCTCTTGGTGACCTACAGTCTCCAGTAGCAGCCTCCTCTGCCATGTATGTTGTGCATGAAGATGTTGAGTAAGAATGGTGCCGCTGCAGTACATTGCCATAAAGAACACAGTACTGTTCCTTCTTTGCAGGTTGAAGAGGCATAGTTAGATTAGCTGAATATATCATTAAAGCTGAGATGGCAGTCAGTTCAGTCTGCTTCCTAGCTACTCTTGTTGCTTTCATTTGGAATAATTCTGGTTTGTCCCTGTCTTTGCTGAAGTCTGCCATTTAGACTAGTTGTATTTCTCCATAAGCTCTGCACAGAGGAATACTTCATCTATATGCTCTGCGAGGAATAGTTATTAATATACTCCTGAATAGCTGTCTTGGTCACAGCAACCCATCTTGTAACACATGCCTATCTTACAATCTTCTCTGACTTCCTGATCCTTTCCTCCAGAATTGCTACTCAGTAAATTGTTCTTCATTCTTTATTTTTGCAGATAATCATCTCCTGCCTCTCTGTAATAATATTGTGCATTTGACATTAATGAATTCCTTCTTTCAAAATCAAGATAACTGAAATCTAAACCAGTCCCCAAACATTTTTCAGCCTCTATCCTTGTCTCTATCACCATCCGTACAACTGACTGTGACACAGCATGGATATAGACCCAGAATAGAAGACTGTCTACAGAAATTAATTCATATTTCTTCTGCAGAATTCTGTTGATAAATGCTTATATTTCAATGATGAACCATTAGTACCTGTTTTGAGTAGCACCATCCTACTTGCACAAGTTCCATCTTGGCTTCCACTCCTGTTCTGTCAATAAATATGTATTTTCTCCTCTGTACTAGTTAATCTTTCCTCTTGCACACTCTTGCTGCTTTCATATCCCAGAATATATTTATATCAAAAAGAGCGATGTCCATTTTTGTCTTTATATAGTTAAAATTGTGGTTAAAATTTGTGCTGGGAGAAGAAACTAAACAAATGTGCACACGTGAAAATATACATTCATCATATTTAAATGTTTCTTTCATTAAGATCAATAATGTTTTAGACAGGAGAGCAGGAATATATGTGTCATCTAATGTATTATGTCAACTGTTTGAGATATAATGCATGTATTTTTTAACAGTTTTCTATTGATTTGCAGTTGTCTCATGATGGTTTTGCATTGCATTTTTTACATTTGTTTTGGGCAGGTAGGTAAGGTTAGATAAACTCCTGATATCCTTTCCAACCTCGGTTATTCTGGTTCTAAATGTAATTTTTAAATTTACTTGATATTAATAAAGGCATTTTTTTCATGTGTATCTACATGAAGTCAAATACTTCAGTAAATTATAAGGACAGTATTATTAGACTTAGTCTCTGAAAGGAGAAGTAATTCCAGGACAAAAAGAACTTGAACATAAATGACAGATTTATCTACTTTCATTTGCTTTCAGAAGAGAATTTTGCAGCTCAAAAGTGGGCCAGATTCCAAGATATTCTTCATTATATTTACTTTCAATGTTTGAAATAAATATGTACTAAGGATATATTTCAGACATTTTCAAAGATAAGAATATGTATGTTGATAAATCCGGAAGCTAAGAGCTACCCAATAGACTATCCCATAATTGGTAAGAGAGTGCTTTATATTAATGATCTTTAAAGAATCTTTTTAGCATGTTTTTTTCTGCTATAAATTTGATACAACATGAATGCAAATGTGCTTTGTGTGGCTGTTTATATTAGATAAGGGGTTCATGTTTAAATGTATGTGTGGCTGCACAATATTGCTGTTAACGGTGTCTCACTCAAAAGCTGATATGTGAATACTAATATTCTCCTTCCCTTGTGTTTTTTCACAGAAGTTTCATTTATTTGATTTCATTTTATAAATTTCATTTGGATGTTTTTGGGAGTAGCACTATGATATTTAAGATCCATTTAGTTTAATGGTGCCATTTAAATGGAGTGTTTAGCATAATTGTTAAAGGAAAGACCAGTTGCTAGTGCATTGCATCATATTTGATTCATAGGCAGGAATTTTAATTGGGTGTTTCTGCTAAATCAAGCTGGGAACCAGCTTGAGCTGCAGGAAAGGCAGGACTAACAAGAGTAAAATCTTTAATTTTCTCACATAGTGAAGACTAATGTTTGCTTGAGACAGTGATAAATGAAGCCTTACGTCACTGCTCCTACTAAGCTTTATAAGAGCCAGATCATGCCAAAAAACTTGTTTCTTTTTTGACAATTATAAACATTTTTGTCAGCTTTTTTTCTACTTTTACTGACTTAATTGATCTTGCATTTTGTTTTAGGTTCTGAAGTTGTGCTTGTGCTGTTGGGGGCAAGGATTAGAGTTTGGGGTTGGGGGAGAGGTAGGGGCTGGGAGTCAGGCTTGGGGTTAGTGGTCAGAGTGAGTGTAAAGGCTTAAGAAGGATGTTCTAACACCCAAAGCCCACTTACAGCCATAAAATCAACCCTTCCTTGCTGGCCCAGCTCTGTCACACCCTTTGTGTGAGCTTCACATGGCAGCCTCCAGGTCCTGCCTATTCAAGTGCTGAGGCATGAGGACCCCCAGGGATTCAGCTGAAGCAGTCTGTCCTCCTGGACCTCTGCCCATCTGACACTTCCCAAGCACTGGCACCCGAGAGCTGGGGTCAGAAAAGGGGCTGAACGTGCAGGGTCAAGAAGGAGGGCTTAGGCTTTGGGAATCTGCCTAGGGCTAGGGAGTTGAGCCTGTCTTTTGGGGAGAGAGATTAGCCTTTATAGTTACAGGAGGTCTGTGGGTCAGGGTTTGGAGTTCCATGCAGAGTTTTTGGTAAGCAGTTGGGGTGTAGGTTGAAGGTGGGAGTCACAGTGATGTTAGGGACAGCAGATTCGGGCTGCCATCAGAATAAAGATGTGGGGTAGAGATAAGATAAAGGGTTTCAGGTTGGGGTTTTGGCCTTTGTGATAGAGCTTGGAGTTAGGGTTTAGTGAAGGATGCTGGGGTAAAGTGTAGGGATCAGGTTACACAGGCTTTGTCTAAGTGGCCAGAGTTGGGTAAGGCCTTAAACAGTGTGGTCCTGCATTTGCTATGGACACTTTCATGGTCAAGACAAATGTCGAACAGTTCTAGAGTCAGCAGCATGCCCCAGCAGCAGAGTGAGCCAACAGCCTCCTAGGCTGTCAGGAGTGTTAGCAACAAGTCAGTGAAGGTGATCCTGCCCCTCTGCTCAGCATTGGTGAGGCCACACAGGGACCACCAAGGCCAGTTCTGGGGTTCACCAGTACAGGAAAGACACAGACATACTGGAGAAATTCAGTAAAGGGCCCTAAGAATAATTATGGGCCTGGAGCATCTCTCCTGTGAGGAGAGGCTTAGGAAGCAGGGACTGTTCAGCCTAGAGGAGAGGAGGCTCAGTGAGATCTTAAACACTGTTTAAATGCCTGATGGGTGGGTGTAAAGAGGACAGAGCCAGACTCTTCTTGGTGATGCCCAGTGTCAGGACAAGAGTTCATGAGCACAAATTGAAACACAGAAAATTCCATCTGAGTATAAGAGAACACTGAGCTGAGCCTATATTTAGCAGAGGGGTTAAACTGCATTATCTCTAGAGAATCCTGGCAACCTCAACTGTTCTATGATTTGTAAGGAAATTATTTGCATGAATTTGTATTTAATTTTTGCTAGAAATATCAAGGTCCACAATCAAGCATGACTATGGTAGGGGCCTCATTCACTCATGGTTGCATTTCAGTTTTATGCACTTTGCCCTTTGGGGAGTACGAACGGAGATGGGCTAATCTTTCTGACATAGGGAGCTTAGTCATTTAATTAATCAGTGCTATTTTATGGCTGTTCTTGCATTTTATTCAAGGTACAGGCTGTAACCTTTTCTTCTGAGTTCTCTGCAACCTTAAGAAAGATGAAAGTGTTCATCATCTGAATTTTCAGATTTTGCAGTATAAGCTCTGTGTACCAAAAGAATGTGCCACTGTGGTGTTCAGAGTTCACCTGCTATTTGGTAATGCGCAATATGAGAAAAATAAATTGTCTCATTACTTACTCCTCTCAGGAGAAAAGTTAAAGGATCTCTTATATTGTGTGCTACTCAGGGTTCTGTAAAAGTGGTATGTTTTATACATTATTTGGATTATATAATTCAGGATTATTTTAACAAATCATCAGTGCTAATTTTAATTAGAGGAAAATGCTTCTATTAGCATGAGAATATCATGTATTTGTGTATGAAGTTTTTCAAGGCTACTGTGACAACAAAGATTGCTCTCACAAAGGGAACATGACATTCTGCAGATTTATAGTTTTCAGAGGAGCAGTCTATCAATAAATACTTTACCTTTGGTAATACTGACCTCTGAATTTCCTGTGATTAGGAGGTCAGCATTTTATCTGACCTATTTTGTTTAGCTAACAAGCATTTATTTTTCACCCTTGTTTTTATGTTGTTTTTATGTCAAATCTTTTCCAGCACTCCAAGTCTGATCTCCCATCCCTTCCCTGCAATGCAGAGTGTAGTTTATATTCTGCCATGTCTCAGGGAAGTAGCCAGGCTGCTGGGTACATGTAAAATTTTCACTCTGAATCCTCCCTAGTCTTTCAGAGCACTTTGATCATTTAAAATAAGGCACTGGAGCCTGGAAGCCAGCTGCTCTCTGCCAGACTTGTCTTTTCCATAAATCTGGAGGGGGAAGAAGACTTTTTCAATATTTGCTCAATTCTCCCCCTCTCTTTGGAAGTAAGTGAGGTCAGCCAGTGTTACAGAGGTCAGTGAACTTGAAGGATCTAAGAGGTTATAGGCTTTGCCTGGTCTCCTCCGTCCAGCCTGTCTCCAAGAAGGAGATGAAGCCCAGCATAACAAGTTTAACATAGGGACTCTCTGACTCTTGCCATGTGGGCAGTTGCATCTCCACGAAGGTAAGAAAACTGAGTAGGTGCACAGTCCTGAGAATCTTCCTGCCATGTGTGACTGAGTTATAGGTGAGCAGCTGTGACTCGGGTTAAAGAAGCAACAGTTTAATGACACTGAGCAAGCTTAAATGAGTGTCTGAAGGCAAGGTTTCTTTGAGGGCCACTAGAGAGAAGACTTGATCAGCTACTAGCCTGAAGGTCACACCTGGAGCTGGTACTTTGAAAGGATCAGAGTAACACAACCCAAAACCAAGTCACATTATGAACTGTTTGACTCCCCCCTCCTGAGGAAGCACAAACAGAACTGTGCTCCAGTAGATCTGTACTCTGATGGGACTAGGATTCGTTTGACACAACTTCTTTAAACACAGCTAATAATTAGCTGTATGGCTTAGATGAGCTGGGAAACTTTTTTATGAAATATGTAAGAACTAGTACCATTATAGTCAAAACAATAATATACTACTAATTTGTTAAAGAAAGTTATTAGATGCATTTTTGCCCTTCCTATGGGAACACAGAACCTACTTTCACTCTGCATCATATCCTTGCTTATTGTATTCAGGTCTTATATTGTAGTAGCTTTAGGTGATTTAAAATGTAGAACTACAATAGAATTTGCTCTTTTCTAGTGGTTGTGTTGCTAAGAAGACAAAAACACTGTAGGGACCATGAATTTAATTGAGCCAGAACATTAATAATATTTGCAAAATTATTTGACCTCTAAAAAATGCCTTTTAAACCAACTACATGTCCACTTTCTGCATTACTAATGTGAGAGGCCCTGTTTCTAATAAATGTACTTACAGCTTCATTACCACAGCAGACCTTTGGATGGTCTGGCTTAGTTATACTGATACATTAGTAATTCAACAGATGAACCTGTTTCCATGAGATATTTGTTAACAATCACAAATTACAGGGAAAAAAATCAAATACTGTATTATATTTCTACCCATTCATGGATTAATTGTCTTTAAAGTTTAAAAAAATATTTTTAAGCACCCATCACTTTTTCTGATGCTTTTCTTTTACTTGTTCTTGTTCTTTTCCCTTATGTTCTTCTCCCAATCACTAAAGTCTGTAAAGTTAGTGTATGATTTCACCGAGCTTTAGACATTCACCAATATTTTTTAACTGAAATAGACATTATTTTTAATGGTGCATAATAAATGAATGGGAAATGCTGATACAGATCCTCAGTATTGTTATGACATCATGCACAGATTAATTATCATAACTACTCCATGTAGAGTTTTCATGGTGATGACTTAAGAAAAGTTTGACAACTGAAGAATAGATGAACACTGCAGTATGACTTGAAGTGGTTTAGATGTCTGTTGGAAGAGTTGTTTCCAAAAGACACTACCACTTTGCCAAGATTTTTATCTATTGAGCTAACACATTTACATCTGTGTTTTAAATTTAACCTTCAGTAAACAGAGGAGTTAATCAGGATCTCTTTTATTTCTGTTAACATGGAATTTTAAAAAAGTATTCATGTTGTCACCATGTTGTTGTATATAAAAGCATGCAAAAACAATCAGTCTTTCAGACCGTACAATGGGGACAAATTTCTTCTTGAGTTTCAATATTATAGCACAAGTAAAGAAGCAGAAAAGAGTAGCGAATAATTGCAATTCCTTCATGGACGCTTAAAACAGGATAATGTCTAGTTGCAATTTCCTCGGACTACTCCTGTCAGAGTCTTGTTCTGTTTTGGACACAAAATAAAAACCAAAGTGGAAAAGAAAAACTACTTTTTTATTCATGCAATTTCATACCTTTTAACATTGGTAGACAACCTCATTAATTTCAATGGGTGTTGGATCAGGCTATAGATCTGGAAGCCTAAACTTACTTTTCCAAAAATAGACTACATTTTATTTCCTTCACTATGCCCTAATTTGAAGTCCCTTGAATCAGACTATTAACAAAATATTATCCTATCTCACAAAATAATGCAGATAAAACTAAAATTCCACTCAACACTCACATAATACTTTCCCTCTTCAAAGCATTTTAGCATCACTGATTAATCATAGCATTAATTAAATGACTATTTTTTTTAAAATTCAGCCTTCCAAAAGCTGTGTTCTCTGCAGGGAGCAGGGAAGAGCATAGCAAGGGACTAAAACCAGCTCCAGTAATCAGAAAACTTAGCCTGCAGCAATTAAAATGAGGAATCACTTCCCTTGCAGAATCTTTTTTACCTTGGGCTAGTGGAAAGATGAAAGGAAAGATGACAGTGCAGTCTAAACAAGAAATAAATCTGTTAGCTGTAAAGGAGCTGTTTAATTGGATATATTTGCACTACCTGAATCAATAGGTAGGCTAACAACTCTTTACATGCATTTTCAAGTTTGTATACCTGGCAGGAAATGCAATCAAAATTAATTAGAAAAGAAATTAGTTGAGTTATTGCACACATGGACTCCATCCATTCTGGATACAAAACCCAGACATGCAAGAATAAATCCTTGGATCCAACAACAATTAAGCCTGAGGTTGTAATTTTTGTTCTCAGACAACCCTCCAGAGCTAAGACTGCAAGGGAGACAGCCAAAGCCACCACCCAAATCCTTTTTTCTGGCCAAGAGGGCAGAAAAGCAGAAGAGTTGGAATACCTCTGATTGTTTGCCTTAAAAAATGATGCTTTCTTCACTGCTGAGGGTGACAAATAGAATCTTAATAGTGTATATTTTTCTCCTTCTGTGGACCCAGCAGTTGTTTGGCAACCAGGTCAGCAGATAATTAGGCAGGTCAAGCTGAGCTTAAACGGACTCATTTTTATAGTCCCAGCATGGGTGAGACAGTCAACAAATTAACGCTTGCACCTCTTCCTGGATTTATCTTCACAAACCAGGTTGCAAGTCAGAGAGCACACCCTTTAGTTGGGCTGCCCGCATTTGATGGTTGCTTCACTTCTCTAACACAAGAGAGGGAGGATTTCTTGACTGATACATGGATGAGCATTCAGAGCAGAAGCCATCCCTGTGCTGGGTGAGAGGTGTTGTTACAAACAGAAAATCCATTTGGCTGTGGTACACATAAATCTATTTCAGTATTAGTCTTCTGTTTTGCTGCAAACATATACGCCCCTGAAGGACATCTGATTTCTCCAGAAACCCACATGGCAGGCAGCATGCATCCCATGAAAATTGCCAAAAGGACAGCAGTAAAGAAGGAAGCGGCAGAGATGTTCAGCAGGATCTCAGTGCAGTTCTCTGCCTTTGGCACTATCTCCAGCACAGCGTGCTGAAGGGCTTCAGCATGTGAAATGCAGACATGGATCTAGCCTTTAAAGCACATGTTAGAGCATGAATTAGCAGGTTATGGTCAGCCAAAGAACTGGAAGTTCTTCAGTCTGTAATTTTTATGATAACTGCTGGTATGAAGTCTGAAAATCTGTAGTCTCACTGTGTGAGAGACAAGCAGAATATGAAGGAGTTCCATTGAGAGAGGAAAATCAGTATTAGAAGTAACAGCAGATTAAATAGCTGCCTGTGGAATTCAGATATATAGGAGAGGCAAAAAAAACAATACAAGAGCAATAGCTTTTAAACACACTGGTATTTTTGAGTCTCAAAATCTGTGCTTGCAAACTAGCTAAAGTGTCCTTTAGATCAAAACATTAAAAAGTATGAGTCTGTGGTGGATGGGGGTGGGACAGGGAATGCAGGGGTGTGACAAAAGCAGGATCTAGCTGACTATCAGAATGTCGGTATTTAAACCAAAATGAGGAGAGATTGGAAAAGTTTGGCAAACAAGAGAGGTGCAGAGACATGGCAAAGAACGATGTAAACTTCACCATTAAGACGCAGAGGTTTGAGGGGATGCAGCTCAAGGAAGAAGAAGTATTTGTCATGTAGTAGAGGGGAGAGGGGTTAGCCCTGAGAAGATGAGTTGAGCACGAAAAAGGTAATCAGGAGGGAGGCAAGGAGCATATGAAATGGAAAAGTTATGTTTCTGGAAGCAGAGAGGCTGAAGGAGTAGGGTAACAGGGTTAAAATGCTGTTACAGGAAAGAAAATCTGTGAAGGATCTGAGAAATCATATTGCTGAAAAGCAGTGATTGCATTGCATCCAGTTGTGTTTTCCCATGGCATGTTCAGGTTCAAAATACCAAAATGCTTCTCTTTTGTCTTTGTCCAATGCTAATAGTTTCTATACATGCTGCTCTTTCATCCTTGTTATGGATGTGCCCTTTGTCATTCCTTGTTCTTCTCGTACCTTTCTTTTGCAAAATATCGAACCAACATCTTTAATCTTTTTCAAAAGATAAAAGCTTCTATATTGGCTACCTTTTTTGATATTTGATTCTTTTACAAGCAAATCTCAGCTGACATTGCCACACAGTTACTGGTGTTCTATGTGCTTTCATCATTTTGTGGTAGTTTGAGGGTTTCATCCCTAAAACTGTAAAATATTCCTGCTCCCTGTAGGGCTTTATATGCTATACTGCTGATGGCTGAATTTATTCTTGATAAAAAAGATTTTTAAAAAAGAAAACCAGTGACTGACACATCACATACGATGCATCAGGGAAGATACTGCTCCCCTTTGTTGTAGTCCATACCAAATTCCAATCTTATGTCTTGAAATTTTGCTGCATGTCATCAGAGATGGTGAAAAACTTGAAAGTGTGTATCATTTAACTGAAGTGAAGGGGGAATCTGAGACCTCCACCTGATTCTTTGTTCAGTTTCAGCAGCCGTGAGCAAAGTGCACCTGGATCCTTGGGGGCACAGGAGGGCATGTGTGTGTAAGGGTTTTTATTCTTCCTTTATTCGCAAAAAATAATTTATCTCCACAGACTCTTAAAATTTAAATTTAAAAAAAACCTGAAAGGAAATGATACCTTGTATTGTTCTCTAGCTCAAAGTACTCATTATCCCAACTTAATTGGCAAGTTATGCTTTATGTGAAGCAGCTAAAACAGTGGCTTGCAGCCCATGAGGTTTGAGCTCCTTACTAAAACCAGTTTAACTCGTCACCCTTTCCTTTTTGAATGATTCAGCTGTTGGATAGGTATAATAGCAGAACTATAGTCAATTACCATTATGTAGTGCAATATGTATTTATTTTGAAGTGCCAGAGATTACAAATGTTTGTGCATGCCACTAGCATAAGAAGTAAAAGGACCTGAGTACCTAGTCAACATTTTTGGCCAAACATTGAGAACGATATCTAGGTGCCTAGAGATAAGCATTAAACTTTAAGGACCAAAGGGTATCCAATTTCATTTACATCTGGTTTTCCAGAAGCCTGTATGTCTTCCATAGGTCTACTAACTGTGCAGGTATCCCAGGTGTCCAGGGCAATTTGAAACCATGTTGCGCCCATCTCTTTGGACACATAAATATCCCCTTATTTACCTGAAAATGGTTTAATTATTTTCTTTACACTTACCATCCCAAAATGATCCAGAATCATCAGTTCTCTGACACTGCTAGAAGTGGTGGAGCTCATGATATTTGAGGTATGCTCTTTAGTCCTACTGCTCCAGGGTTTTTCCCCTTTTTTCTTCCAGTAACAATTGATGCACAGTGGTCTTAGGAATAAGAAACAGACATGTGGTGATGAGCAGCTTCACAGACCATGAGCCAGGCCAGGTGGTTTTGACATTAGGCACTACTTTGGAGTATCGTAAATCTGCTCTGTCCAGAGCTGAAGTCATGTCAAATGAGGCGCCCCAGAGGGAGGGAAGAGAGCATTGCTGTGTGCAAACTGTGGGACTTGCAGTCTTTCACATGCTATGTACCTGCAGTCAGCACTGCTACAGACTGTATCTTAGAGAACCGGGTGGAGAGCAAAGTCACTGGCTCGGTGGTTGCAGTGAAAAGCCTGTCTGGAGGCAGTCGTGTCATTTAGTGGTGAGCCAGAGGGCATTAAACGTTATGCTGGCTGATGACCCTTATTTCAGGTTGTGCTGCTCTGTCTTCTTTTATAAACCTTCTTTTTAAAGGGGTCCTCTTTTATAAACCAACATTGCCTTATAAGATGGGTTTTTTCTTATTCTTCACTCACCTTTCCTGCGGCTCCCCAAAGTCTGAGGAGTAATCATTTACTCAGTGGGTCAAGTGTCTCTCAACCTCAGTACTGCAGGCTTTTTTGCTTTCAAAGATACAGGTTTGTGTCTCCTTCCATCTGCTGCCTTTACTCCTGGTCCAGCAGTTCTAGCATTACCCTGCTTCATATATTCGGGCTCGCTTCCCACTCTGTCCCACAAAAAAACATGTTTGGCTCTAAGACCCAGTATGACAGCATTTCTTATTTCTTAGTCTATTTTGCCTTTAAAATTCAGGGTAGTTTTCCCCCTTGAGTCTTTCACTGGTGAAAGAAAATCTTATGCAAACTAACACAACTTTTACTCTCTGAAATGACATGAGGTTGACTTCTGCTCTGATGCCTACACTATAATTTGTATTGTCCAAGTCCAGAGTCTGCTACATATTGCAATAAGCATAGTCATTTTTTTTGATGGGCTGTTACGCCCCCTCTTGCACCTCAGTATGTAGGGGAAAATTTCCAGTGTTCAGGATAGACACAGGGCTCCTTTGGAACAGTGACAGCTGGACCCTGAGGGCAGTTCCACGTGCTAGTAGTGGTGATATATGACAGGTTAGAACAGGGGTGTCTGACAGTGGAAGCATGGTGCAGGAATGAACCATCAAGTATAGTGGCAGTTTCTGCCACTGCTGTCGTGCGATGAATACACTCTAATTGATTAGACTACCTGTTGAATAATACACTAGCTTATGACCAAAATCTGTTCCATGCAAGTTAAGTAGAGAGTTTTGGCACATTTAATAAGTTATGATTGAAAGTACAGTAATTTCACGATTATAAGCCGCACCTTTTTCATTGAAGAAT
>VRYO01001463.1:72031875-72048845 GCA_009812075.1 Sialia sialis | reverse complement strand
TAGCACAAAGAGAAGAGAATTCACAAATATTCTAACTACAGGCACTAGTAGTTCTGGAATAGGATATCTGTGCCTTTACAACAAACTATGTCAGCATTTTGCCATTTTTATATTAATTATCTACATGATGTGAATTAATGGATATCTTTGGAGGGGGCAATAGTGAACAATTACTTTTATAGGAAAATATCTATCTCTAGAACAGGGGTCTAAGTTTGAATTAACACCTGTTTGGGGTTTCTTGTTTCTTTAATAGATCAATTTTCCAAATCTTGTACTCTCAGACTAGGAACCATGTCACAATTATTTAATAAATTTGCCAATGTGTCAAAGGCATTGTTCAGAGATGAGTGAAAATGGAAGTGGATTCAATGATATTGTGACAGCAGCAAGCAATAGTAGGGAAGTATTTCCAGAAGTAGAACCTTATCTGTGATGATTTTGCTCTGGTTCAATCTACCTAGAAGAATAGTTTGCTTTGCTGTTTGGCTCTGGAGACAGAATCTCTCTAAGGACAGGTGTTTTATCCTCTGACGTGAAAAGTTTCCTGAATTAAGTAATGGAAGCAGGTATTAAGGTGCTAAGACTTTTATCATGCAAAGGAAAAGACATTAAATCTTCATTGTTGAAATAATAAGCAGATGCTATCATCTCACAGTCAGAGACTGAGGGCATGGTGTTAGATGAATCACCTTCTTATTATGAAAATGATGGAAGTCTTATCTTAGAAAAATAACTTTTAAATGTATAGTATTAGAAAAATGCTTTTCCAAGCACCCACAAGATAACCCCTTTCCTGTTCTCTTTTCCTTCCTTTAAGAGTGAAATTGAACAAATAAATACGTTTTCTTTTTTCCTTGTCAAGCTGTTGGCTATATTTAATCATATTATGTAAATCCTCTTTAAAAGCTTCAAATCAGTTTTAGGTCTTACAATGTGTAATGTTGTTCAAATACTAAAAATAAAAATAAAAAATCAATTTGTTTTTAGATTAAAGTAGTTCTGCATGGACCCTAATTAAGACTATTTATTTTTAATATAATCCTCACACACATCCACCTCTCTTCCCAGCATCCTCATCAGTTCATACTTCTTCTGTTCAGGGAGGCTTCTTGCGTTGCAAGCTGAATTGCCCAGCTCTCCTACTAGTGGTGCTAGATAATAGTAGTGCTAGATAACATTTTGCTGATGTTCCAGCACTGGTTCCCATTACACATTTCAGTCTGCTTTCAGAAGAGGCTCTTAACATGGAAAAACATAATTCTAAGTGCAAATGCTCTGCAAAATGTCATATACGCCAGCGCAGAAGTAAAGGATCACAGTTGTTCTGTGCTGATGCAACAGTACCTGTGGTAGGACTTCACATTCACACCACTGTAGAACAAGGTTTCTTCTATAGCTCGTGCTTTCTAGCATGACTCTTCTTCATGTCTGAGTAAAGCAGTAGAAATATAACTGAGATAAGAGAAGTTAACAAATAACGGATGGGGCTTTATTGTGTGAATGTACTACAGTGGTTTATTAACTACCTGTATAGTTTTAGAAAAACTTCTTGCAGTATAAAGAATAATCCTTGACTTTCAACTTCCATGTCTTAATTCATTATAAAGCAAATCTCTTGCTTTTTCAATATATTTTCATATAGCTAACACAGTGTTCAAAGTACTCAAACCACAGAAAATGTGCTAACAGTTACACTTGTTAATAAGGTTTTAAGGCCCACGTTAACAGTGGCTTGGATCAACTCTGTAGCCCAGCCACCTCCTTCTTCTTCCAGCTGGTGTGCCACCTATGTTTGGTGAACCTCTGGAAAGACATTTTGATGTCTTTGATATCAAATACCTGTCAGATTGTGGTCAGTTATTTTACCCACATGGGTGAGCAGCTTCATTGGAAGCAGCTTTTCTGTCTTTTGCTGCCTCCTGGGGAGACGGCAGGGAGAGGGAAGCCTGTGTCCCCAAGAGACAGCTCCTGGCAGGGGGGCCTGGCATTGGCATTACAGGTTCTGGCAGGGGGGTCTCCAGACTGGACACCAGCTTGGACAGCTGCCACAGATGAAATACAGTGACTGGATTTTAGACCTACGAAATTTGAGTCTTCTGGCACTTGCTATCCAAGGGCTAAATTTGATGCAATTCTTAGGGGAGAAAGAAGGGGAAGGCAATTAAAAAGCCCTACCAAACCCACTCAGAATATATTTTACTTTAAATATGCATCTGATTTTTATGATTAAGAATTGAATGGTAGTATTGGGCTGGAATTACTGCAACTGCTCAGAATAAGGAATGCTGTACTATCCCACTGTTACACATCATCTATAAAAAGCCCGTTTTATTGTTTTGAAGTATCTAATACTGACTTGATCTTCTCACACCTAACTGAAGGGAGTGCACAGCAGAAATGTTAGAAGCTGCTAAGAATTGGCATGTCCAGAATGCTTATACCCTGCTTGATTGTGTCTTCTTTAGTTTTCCAACTGAGCTTTCCCTGATAGGTCCAAAGCCTTTATTTATAATAAGCAGTATCTTGTGTGTCTAGGCATGTGTACTGGTGTGAATACTACTGCCTGGAATACTAAACCAGTTCCAGGAAAGAAATCAGGAAGGAAATCAGCCAGCCAGATTTCCTTACACTCAGTGCACTGGGATGCAGTCTTTGGCTGCTAATGAAATGATCATCATGAACTGATTCCACCAGAGGACTGAGGTGCTGAGATGCTCTGTTGCAATTTAAGTGAGGTCCAAAAAGGAAAAGGAATATTGCTCTATTCTGGATGTGTACACAGAGTAAAGCACAAAGTCTCACTGATCTGATTTATCTTCTTACTCCCGAACAGTAGCAGACACTGCTCTAGAAGAATAAAAGCTACCTCAAATCATAGTTTCTTTTTTGAAACATCAACTTAATTTGATATGTATTGCAAACAGAAGTAATCACTGTAAGCAATACACAACTATTAATGTGTTCAGGTAGCACAGAACAGACAGATGCAGGTGAAATAGCATTTCAGAGTTTTTTGCAACAGTGTTTCATAAATGTTTTGGGAAAAATAAGATTTTCCATTTGCTCAAACAAATAATTTCTGAAAGAGGTGCTAACAGCTGTTCTATGTCTGATATTAATAATATTGCTTAAAATTGTAACAGTGCAAGTAAATTAAATATTAAGTTCAAAGAAATAAAAATGTTTGAGGACAGGATTTGTATTTGTATTGCAATGCACTGGTAAGATTCAAATCCTACTGTACACATTTTGTAGACAGTCTAATACTTTTTATAATCAGGAATGTTTTGCATAATATAGAATGAGCATTTTCTAACACATCACATTACCACAAAATCTATTTGATAATCTTTAACAGCTCAGTACAGAGATTAAGTTTTTATCTGTATTACGAATATCCTGTTCGAATGACTCACTGTAGTTCTGCCACACCAGACAAAACTGTGAAAAATAAAAATAGTTCTATGTCTAATAGTTAAAAAATGTGATTTTCCTCTTGCTTCTACTTTCAGATATGGATTCAAATAACTGAATTTATGAATTCAGAAATAAGATTTTTAATAAGCATGCATAAACACTAATTGATCAGAATATTTTCAAGTTATCCACAAAATCTGATTAAATTAAATTATTATATTATATTATATTATATTATATTATATTATATTATATACAATAGTCATACCTGATCATTCACAAAATATAATGTAGATTAGATTACTAATTATATTTATATTTCCCAATTTTCCTGTCCTTTTCATCCTGCATGATGATTGCTGTATGTGAATTCCTAGCACAGCTGCACTGAATTTGATTCTGAGTTGTTTCACTGACCTCAGTAATAATTTCATCAGGCCTTCACCTTCTCTGATATTCTCTTCGTCTCATAACAGCAATCCTCTAGAACTGATGTGAGGCTTCTAGTGTATCTGTGCTGGTGCTAATCCTGCCATACATACATATATATCTGTATACCTCTATCATATCTATGTTCTCAGAAGCTGCTTTTTTACTATTTTTACAAGCACTACATGACTTTTAGGTGCAATTTTGAAAAAGAAATCTGTGTATTTAAGCATGAAAAAGAATTATAATAATCTTGGAATCATTTGGGTTGAAAAAGATCATCAAGCCCAAACGTAATTGACAGCACTTCTTTTTCTTTAAATGTTTGATGTGATCATTTTAAAAATTCCTTTCATTTTAGGAGGTATTAAGTTCTGGAGGTTAGTGTTTTATTCAGTAAATCCTTGCAAAATGCCATACTGGAATAGATGTCAGAAAGGCTCCTTTTCTGGTCAGTGCCATGCACACAACTAAGGATGTGTGAAAAAGATGGTATCCTCTTGAGCAAGACAGTCTAAGAAACACTAATAAACTCAGTTAAATTGCTGCAGGTAGAATAGAATGACAGTAATTTCACACTGATAAGCCGCACCTATTTCACTGAAGAATTGAGCCAATGCCAGAAGTGCAGCTAATCACGAGGTGCAGCTTATTTATGGACAAATTCCAGAGAATTGCCAACCCGGAAGTGCAAGCCGCGGGGGGAGCCGCATTCCCCACCCCTCAGCAGCCACACGGGGGAGCGGGAACGGGCGGCCCCCGGGTGGCAGGAGTGGGGCAGCGAGAACGCATGGGCGCCACCAGCCCCCGTGTGTCAGGAGGGGAGCGAGGCAGCAGGAACGTGCAGGCACCGCCAGCCCCCATGTGTCAGGAGCCGTGTTTGGGGAGCGAGCGGACAGGTCGGGGAGCGCCCCCTCCACTGCGCGGGGGAGGAAAATAAAATAAAAAATGCAGCTAATCACCCAGTGCAGCTTATTTAGCCTATTTATGGACAAATTTCGTGGTCTTCCCAGCTACTTGGAAGTGTGGGTTATAACCAGGTGCGGCTTATGAATGTGAAATTACTGTAACCCTGTACGTGAAGACGTCTTCAGAGAAGACCTTTTCACAAATAACATCATTGAGTTTGCATTCACTGTTGTAGTTTTAACAATTGATGCACATTCCATTTATGGTATTAAGCTGTGAGTTGTTTGGGGGGAGATGAGGACTTGCCAAATTCTGTGAATTGTGGTATTCAGGTTGTCTTTGCACATATACTTGGCCCTTGGCCATCATAGTTCCATTCTCTTACAGCCATATGGGAAGTCTCTGACCGAAGCAGCATGGAAGTTTTAAAGACTCCATAATGTGTGAAATGCTTAAACGTGCAATCATATAAATATGGCTTGCTCCAAAATAAATCAGCATCAAATGACATTACATGCAATGATGCAAATGGTGCTATTAGTCATGTGTGTTTTCCCTGTACTTCTCCCTTTTTTGCTGTATCTTCTGAATTCTCCCTTCATTTTCTTTCAACAAAGGCAAGTATGCCATGAGGGATCTGGTCCATCGACTGCCAGGCGCTAACAACAGCAACAGCTCAGCAAGCAAGGCCATGTCTGATGACACCGTTACTGCCATTTGCTGCACTCTGCATGAAGTCATCACTAAAAACATGGAGAATGCCAAGGCCTTACGAGACGCAGGCGGCATTGAGAAACTGGTTGGCATATCTAAGAGTAAAGGAGACAAGTATGTTTTGCAAATCACCTTGCACCTTTTTAACTTCTCCAGTCCTTATTACTAGTCCTGAATGTGTTTGCCTTCTCTGTGCAATTGTGAGTTGAATCCTTTAGTTACATCGGAAATCACATGCCCAGTGTGAAGCATGACAAGAAACAGACAATGCCAATACCAAAAGTCTCCCTCTGCATTGGTTTATTTTTGATGTGCCATTAGCAGTGCAGGGAGTGTGCCCCATGTGCATTTTAATGAAGAGTAATTATCTACAGTTAACCCCTACCTCTAAGCAATTGCAGAAGATCCTGGTAAGCATTAGGGATCAGAGTAGCTGGATTGCACGCTGCACAAGGCATGACATGCAGGTGGAGGGGTCCTTTGAAAGGAAGGACCTCACCACACTTCTGGTACTGCTCCTCTTGATCTAGGAGTAAAGAATGTAAAGTTACTGTCCCTCTTCACAGCACCCTTTTCCCTGCCACAAGCTGGGTAGTAGATCCACGGATTTTGATTGGTTGCTTCTGAGAGAGCCAGTCGGCTGCTTGGTGAGGCAAAAAATATCTTGCACACAACTGTGACATTTTCAGAACAGCTATGGTTTCATCTTGTCTGTTTGGCTATGTACACACCCTTAATGAAGAGTTCACTCTTTATCCTTCTTTTGCCTAAAACAGATAGCCTGGTTCTCATATTTGTCAACCTGATGAAGTATAGTGCAATGGGACTATGGCAGTTTGAAAACAAAAAGCCTTCACTCTAGTGTACAAAACCCATCAGTCCACCTACTTGGAGCTGTCATCACACAGCCTACTGCAGCATCAGAGCTCTTAAAGAGCCCCACAAAGCCAGGCCACAACCTGAAGGAAAGATTTATGCACCCTACATTTGGTATGAGAACTTAAGCTCGCCTATGTGATCGGAGCATTGCCAATCACATTTCTTTTCCTCTATTGTCACCCTTTTCCTTTCATACCAAATTCATTATTGAAACATTCTTACATTCAAATTTTAAGGGGTAAAAACTAGTGACCAAGTATGTGATTCCAGTTGTGGGAGCTTTCCATGCTCTGCCAATTAATTTGTATTTGCATTTTGTTATTATTAAATCTACCTAAATTTTTATTTATATTTCCTGGATCAAAAGTACTGACATTGCAAGCAGGTTCATATCCATTTCTCTTAAGCTGAATGTGTATTTCCTCAGAATAATGCATTTGTCTACCTGTTCATTATATCGTAAAGAATACTAACACCTGTTGAGTCTGGAATTTTTGAAGTATCATGGGCAGTTTTAGGAGGATCCAAGGGCATAATTCCCTGTCTGAATATCCCTCATAACTGGGAAAGTTATGAGTAGAAAGCAGAGTACTTCCAAAATGTCCTTCCAAGTCATGATACGTATCCCTCCTCTCAAGTGCTTTGACCTGCAGTCGTGTGTTATTACTTTTACAGGTTATGCAGTTCTAGACCAAGAAAACCTGTCAACACAGTGCTGCAAATGCCCATCTTAAGTAAAAGCTCCACTTTTTAGCTTTCAGAAATGTCAATGCTGTGTGCTATTGGTTAGGTTTGGTTTCTTACAGGCTCAAACAATTCATTGTTTGAAAACTGAAATTGCTTGCTGGTTGTTTGTGGAGGCTGCTGGACTGATAGAAAATTCTGACGTGTTCACTTTAATACAGTAAATCACTTCTGTATGAAATAATTTTGTCCACTATGATGCAACTGCTTCTGAATGTGCAGGATACTGATCTGGCCATGCATCCTGGTATGTATCAGTGCCAGTAGTGTTGGGCTGGTCCTGATAGCCTTTGGAATATGCCCAGGGCTTGAACAGTCTCCCTGTAGGACTGCATGAGAGAACTGGTATTCATAAGGTTGGTTGTATTGGGCAAGCCCATATCAGCTTCACATAGCTCCTGCCTCTCCTCAGTACTCATGGAGTGGCGAGCACAGTTATTTTCCTGGTTACTCCATGCTTACTAGCGCCCTACTAGCCAGCACAGCTGGAAGTAATTATGCTTGAAAGAGCTTATCAAAATCCTATTTAATCACCAATTACCCACCTACTGCTGTACTCTGGGTGAGAAATGGAATCGAAGTGGGGAAAAAGTACCAAATAAATTACTAGGGAAATCTTGTATTAATGAATCCGTTGTGTCATAAAAATGTTTTACCACCTTGCATGTCAGCCTACCAGTGATCCTTTTGAGAAGTCACAGAATGAACCAAAGACTGGCTCCTGCCCAAAGCAGTAACTTAAGCTTGCTGCTGGTTTTCTGGCTTCTCTTTGATGTGTCAAACCATATACCTCTTCTGAGTAAACATAAATCACCTCAATGACTGCCCTGAACTCCATCAATCCACTCTGGACTTTGGCCTTTGCAGGGTTTTCTAGTGTTCTACTGCTTTATATGTATTTTTGATTCTGCACAGTTTATGCTTCCTTAATGGGCTGGCTTGTCTTCCTGGTCCTTTTCTATTTGATCCTTCCTCACTGAGATGAATACGCTCTAATTTTTTTTCTTTTTCTTTTGCTTTTTTTAAATTATATTTTTAATTACCTATTCCAGCAGGAATATGTGACACCAACTGATTGTAACAATAGTTGGGATCTTCTTTCAAAACTTGTCTTAAGAGAAAGACTATGTGTGAAGTAACATGGTTTTCAACATGACGCTATATTGCTGTCATCAAAGGATAATGGTGTGAGCAAAATCCTAGTCCACATTTGGATTCCTAATGAAATTTATCATAATTTTTTCTAATCACTTGTATTTTGGCTTCTTGGGTCTGCATTTCAAAACCAGTGCTGATCACCCACCTAGAGTTTCTTTTGGCCACTGCAGAGAGGAGCTTAATGAGTTCCGCACACTGTCCTGAGCTGGGGTTAGCAGCTTGCAGAGAAAGAAATTCTGCTCTGACTCCTTGTCCTTTATGGCAAAAGTTATAGCATGTCTTAGAGGTACATAGTGCCAGCTGGTTCCTCAACAATTTTGGCAATTGCTCCTATTCCTCTTACTATGCTCTCAGCAGAAATCCCTGTGTGTGCTGAGATGCAAAAATTTTGCCCCTCACTGATTGATTAGTACTATAGAAATAAGATATATTGCCCTTGCTTAAAAACACAATGGTCTCCAAGATGCCAAGCAAAGATCATATGGTGTACTTGAAACACATTTGTGAGTTTAAATCCATAGTGATGCATTTGAAAATTGGAATGAATGGTGTTCTTTACTGAACAGTCTCTTTCTCACTCTTCTTTATTCTCTCTCTCTCTCTTTAATGTATGTATGTAACAGGCATTCGCCTAAAGTGGTGAAAGCAGCATCTCAGGTCCTCAATAGTATGTGGCAGTACAGAGACCTGAGAAGTCTCTACAAGAAGGTAAGGCTTGGGTTTTTTCTAAACTTATCATCTTTTCTAATGTTATCCAAATTTGGGGGCTGAGAGACTTTAGACCAAAATATTTGTTTATGTGACTGGAAATTCACTTGGAATTTAAAGTTTCAGATACTTGGAGTTCTTATGTTTTCCATAATTACTACTTTTAACATAAAAATACCCTTTGAAAATATGTGTGGTGGTGAAAAGGGGGTGTGAATTTGATTTTAAAATAAATTCATACAAAAGATGCTGGATCTGACAGCCCTGGAGAGTGAAATCCTCTGTTTATAGAACAAACATGTATGTAAGCTCTCCTACTGGAAAAGACCTTGTTACACCTCCTCACCTTTTTCTGAGGAGATTGCCAGATTTCCAGCCCTTCAGCTCCCAAATTTCCTCATGAGATTGTAAACAAGAGTATCTGAAGGAGTGGTGCTTAGGGACCAGCCACATATGGAGCTGGGCTGAAACTTGGTAGTTTTGTTTCTAATCAGCCAGCAGACAGTGGCATCATGCACTTGGTTTTCTGACAAATCTGTTGAGTCCATAGTATCATGCCATTCCCACAGCCCTGCTACCCTCTTGAAAATGAAAATATAATACTGTGGAACAACATTCCTTATAGCTTTTAAAACATAAGTGTCTACTTAGTAAATTAAAACATTTACAGTAATTCTTGCTGGTTATTTCCAAACTGAATTCCACGTGAGTGTCAGCCTGCAGATTTAGTTCTTCAATGTCTTCTTGCTTGGAATGTCACATCTTATCTAAGTGATATTTGTATTTGAAATCTCATCAGTGAGAGCTAAGACTTCATGTAGCGTCTTCAATTTAGGCTCTAGTTAAAGCTGAGACATAAGGATGGTGAAGTAGGGAGGATTCACAGTGTCACGGTCTATGTTGTATGTATTCTGCACAAGAAAATAGCTTAGTTACATGAAATGTGTGCACCAAATATCAAACTGGCAGAAGCTGACCCTCTGTGTGAAATGCTGTTCTTTTGTATGCCTCAGCCCTGCTTGTGTCAAGTCTGAGAAGTGAGGAAGATGATTATTGAGTGTCTCCCATTGTTCACTTCCAGTATTTTCAGTCATTCTTGGCAGCCCTAGGGATACCATATGCGAAGATGTTCCAAGTAACAAGGTGGTCCTCAATGTCCCATTAAGAGATGGGAGCAAACATTAGCTAGAGTAGGCTTTTCTTGATCCAAGGCAGTAACACACTGGAAGTGTGCATAGCCTGATTTCTGTGTGTGTGGGTGGCTGAGCTGTTCTGCACCATAATCTGCTAGAGGTTCTTACAATATATGACTCATGTCCAGCCTTCTGTCTGTATGTATATGCTGTGATGGTAAAGCAGTTTCTGGGGTTGCTCCATGCAGGAGGTAATAATGTTTGTGCTGTGTGGCTGCTGAATTTACTACTACCTAAGGGACACTGTTGGCTGCTGCTGTGACTGCTGGTGATGGACTTACATACTAAGCATGCTCAGGTACTAAGTACCTTGCATGCTTACAAGAGCATTTTCTATGGCCATAAATACATACTTGTGAAATGGAAAATAGGACAGTCCAACTTTAGAGGTAGCTTCCAGGACACTTATAGCAGGCAGATCTTCTATATCAGGAAGAGAATTGTATTAATGTTTATATTACTTAATTCCTACAGAAAATCTTAACATGAAGATCAGTCTCTGCTACATATTTGTTTACTAATTATGTGCCATTATATGTGATGTTAAACCTTGTATAAATATGGTTTATTTTAATTACAGTAATTTCACAATTATAAGCCACACCTTTTACATTGAAGAATCCAGCCTACCCCAGTAGTGCAGCTAATCATCAGGTGCGGCTTATCTATGGACAAATCCCAGTGAAATGCCAACCCAGAAGTGAGAGACGGCCGGGGAGGGCGCCTGGGGCTGCTTTTAAAGGCTTCGCTGGTCTATGAGAACTGTTTGCAACTTGAGCACCTGACACCAAACCCAGCTGGCAGTGATTCTGTTACTAACTCGTTACTTTGTTGCACATGGATCCTCGCTTTAAAAAAAAAATGCAGCTTATATTCAGGCGCGGCTTATATATGGACAAATCATGTGGTCTACCCGGCTACCCGGATGTGCGGCTTATAATCAAGTGCAGCTTATAGTTGTGAAATTACTGTAAAATGTTCAGATAGTTAATTTTAAATATTCCTTTTTGTTTAAATATATACAATAATCTTTATAAAATTATAATATTTAATGAACTTGCCTGTATTAGGCTGCCTCTTATGCTGGCTATCTGAGTTTAACCACTGTTTGGAAGGCAATGGCAATGGTTTTATGATAAGAAAATTAGAGAAGTTTGCATTATACTAATTGTTAGCTACTTATGTAATATAAAGACACTGGACCAATGCAATTTTTGTTTTGTCCCATTAAAATATATATCTACCAGTAAAAATGAGTGAACATACAGTGTAATGCGATCAGCACTTTGCAGTGTCTTGCACTTGCACATCCTTTTTTTGAAGTGCAGGTAAATCTCACTGCATAACAATCAGCAATTTGCTCCCATGTACTGAAGTATCTATACAATTGCTTTCAAAGAATTGGCCAACAGAGACACAATTTTGTATTGCAATACAAGGAAATTGCAAGCATCCCATTATAGTTAAGTGAAAACAGCAGCACTTATCTTCTGTTTGAGAAACAATGTAACCAAATAGCTTGAATTGTGGTATATTTTAGAGGTACACGTTCACAATAAAGCAATAAGTTGTAAAAAGAAGTATTATTTTTTGTATTAATGGGCAAAAAAGACATTACATGTTTACTGCTGATACAGTAGCACTCTGTTTATTTAGTCCAAGTATGACTGGATCAGCAAAAACACTAAAACCTCTTCATTTTTCTAATTTTGCTCAGCATTGCAAGGAACATCCTACAGCCAGCAAAAGATAAACTGCACTGACAGAAATCCAGAGTTGGGGATTGGTGTGGATGCTCTTTTTTTGTGGATGCATAGTATCTTATGCACTGTGTTTGCAGAGCCGTGTCACAACCGGTACCTTCCACTGGCAGGTTCTGTCCAGTGTCTGGGGACTTCCAGGTCCTGGCTGTGTTGTGGCTTTAGTGGACACAGAGACTTGTTAGGCTGGGCTGGCATGGAAAAGACATGGAAAGTAAACAGCATTCAGATCTGTGAGTGAGGCAATAGTGTTACATGGATCTGTAGGCTTGTGCTTGGATGGGAAAAATTCAATTTTGCTCCCTGGTGCGGTTCACTAGTTCACTACCCTAATACAGTCCAACAAGGAAAAGTTGTAAAATGCATCAATATTTCTGGTCCTAGAACTGTAGAAAAAAGAGAAGGCTTAACAGACAAAGAGGAAGCAGTTAATTTAGTCTTGAAATTAAGGAGTTGCCAGCCACCTCAAAAGTTGCAGGTCCTTCATCCTGTAAGAGCTCATAGGAAATACTGCTTAATTTACGAGCAATAGCTGGTACTGAAATCTAGTCTGTAAAAGCCCACCAAGAGGAAAACAATGTTCAGGTTCAGTCACATATAGGCGGTAATTAGATTATTTTAGTATGATTAATTTCTAGAAAGGAGGTGATCACATTTTTATCATTAGAGGAAATATGGTCTCCCAAAGACAGTATCCTCATTTTCAAACTTCTTTGTTTTCTACAAGCAAGACATATATTCATAAATGATCATTTATCTGTCTCTGTTTTCATGAGTCTGTTCCAAATTACTTCAAATCTGATTTTCAAACATCCTTAATGATGGGTCAGTGGCTCAACACTTTAGAAGAACAAGGTACAGGAGTTATCCCACAGCTTGTTCCTGTGCTTCAAACTCCTGGTACACCCTTCCTCTTCAAGTGTCTTGGCAACCTATGTTTTAGAGTTAGCAGGAGAAATAATTCTGCTGCTTACAGCGCCCAGAAAGAGACATCCTGCTCTATTTATGCTTTTTAAGCAAGGTACAAGGAGCCACTACGTGGCTTCTTTAAAAGGACCTATTTGTGATTCAGTATCATTGTCCCCCACTCCAGTCTCTAGGTCATTCACTGGTTGAAGATCTGGGGACACCTGAGAAGGTATAGATGTGACTATAACAGAGCAAATTTCCATTAGCTGGTAAACTCTTCTCTATGTCAATATTCAAGAAAATAACCAACTACTCATAAATACAGATAGCTTGTTAAATTACATGAGGAAATTTGAGCAAAAGGGTTGTGCTAAGTGAGCTTAACATGAAAGAAAATTTATTAGCTGAAAACAATCTTCAATTAGTATTAAATTAGCACAGTATTAAAGAGCTGGAGGAACTGTCAGGAAGAGTATGTTTTCTATTAATTGGTTTGCTTTGCCTAAGAACCCAGACTCCAAAAATTTCTATCATTATGTTTACACTTACTCTGTCTTCCAGTGTATAAGTAGAGGTCATGATGAATTTGTAGAAAATATTTTTCTTTCCCATTTATTGTGGTAGGTTTCTGTTCTGCACAGAATATTACAAATGTTTGTCCCATTTGCTTGCCATCAGAATAAAAACACCACCCGAAGTTGGAAACACCAGGAGGCTGTTGGGGCTAGTTGTCCTTCAATGTGTGTTTACAGCAGGGATACTTTTGTGATAGGCATTTAATGGAGTCACTCTCAAGATGGCCTCATCTGTCATTGCTTGGAAAAAATACATAGAATTGCCTCAAGTCTTCAAAGAAGTTAAGGCAGTGTGGATATAGTAAAAGTCTTGCTTTTCATGTGACTTTCAGAATAATAAAAAGATGACTTTATGAGAAAGTCCTTTATGACTAAATGTTCCATGAAAATTGACAGCATTAAACTTCAAAACCCTAGTCTCAAGGAGTTTTAGAAACTGAAGTCTTTTCTTAAATAAAATATACCTGCTCACCTTTTAAAAATGTTAATTACAACGTCCTCTCTTGTAAGCTTGGGACACATCATTTGGATTTTCTTCTGGTGAGGTTATTATTATCAGTCAGACATTCCCCAAAAGGAAGCTGGTTTAGGTTAAATTTATCTAGTGAAAAGGTCTGTGCAGAACTTAAACCCTACATTAAAGACCTAAATTCTAAATCCAGAGCTCAATAATTCCTCAAAAATAGTGGCTTGACTTGAAGGAACTATTCATGTGTTCCTATTGTTCATGAGCATATGTACTTTGCAGTGCTGATCTTTCAGCGGGGCTTAATTTATCTCTGTACAATTGGCAAAAGCTTTTTCAGATTAATATGTCACCCTCTTAGAAAAAGGATGAATTAATTTAAGATAAACCCCCTTCTGTAATATGAAGCTAAAGTATCATTATTGAGAAGGCATTGTCTAGAGCCCATTTTTATATTAACTATGAGAATGCAAGTACCTGATTAATAAATGATTGACTGATTGATTGATTTATGGCAGTGGGCGTCCCCAAGCTTCAGTGTGAGTGATGACAGAGGATTTTCACCAACCCACGACTCTGGGTCATGGCACGCTCAGCATACTCTCTCCCAGAGCCAAGAAACCAGAATCTATTCCCCAACCCAGGTATTCTGGCTGTCAGCTGACCAGTCTTGAATTGTTGTGTTTCATGCATACTGAGATTTGTACCCAAAGCAGCTTTACAGGAGACCTTTGAATCAAAACTGACAAAGCCTAACCGAAGAAAAAGCTTTTAAGTTTCACAGTTCAATTCCCTGAACCCTGTGGGTTCTAGATGGAAAGTGTCTAAATTCACTTAGGAGATTAAGTTCAAGGAAGGTGTGCAGAGTTCTGCTTTCTCTGAGGACAGCACATACCAGTGAGAAAGACAAGTGCATTATGTGCAGTTCCCTGACAATCCTTTCACCATTTCTCTGATCTTTTTCCTGACTGTCTGAACTTTTCAAAGAGAAAGAAGGCTGCTGAGAAGCACTGTGTTGCAACAGCAGATTAAATTTATGAAGCGCACTGCTTTGTTTTCTGGCATAATGGCATCTCTTAAGGAAAAAAGCAATAGCTGGACATTTCAATAACGGGATCCCAGGTAAACTGGCACATCTATAGAAAAATCAGTGTCTCTGAGAGTCAATTAAATTCTTAAAATGTTAATTTTCAAAATGTCTATTAAGAGTGATAATGTTTCCTTCAGACAAAATTATAGGTGATGAGAATTAGCGCAACTGCCTTTTTTTTTTTTTTTTTTTTTTTTTTTTTTTTTCTGGTTAGGAGCAGTTTTTAATTTGAAGTACTAAAATTCCATTTCCTTAATCAAGTGTATTCTTTTTTTTTTCCTTTTAATACATTTTTTTTCCTTAATAAAATATTACTTTGTTGCTTTTTGGCAAAACCAAAATACCTTCTACATGTGCACAACATCCTAGAAAGTCCATGGAGGGACTGTGCTTATGTCTGTGTATTATGCATGTTTTATATATATTACTATACATATACAGACATATATGCACAGTCATACATATATGTCTGTATATTGTCTCTGATAAAATATTTAGAGGAAATTGGAATGTACGTGTTTTTCATGGCCCCACAGAACATAGTAGCAATGCTATTTCTTTCTTTTTTGGATTTTTGCACTAAGTCTTCCTGGAAAAGAGAAGACATCAGAAAAGATCTCATTAAAATACTCCAGATACAAATATCTTTCAAGGTTAGGGTAAATCCTTTTCATCCTCAGCTAACAGGGATATAGTTAAAACACCTAGCATTTCATCATCTGATATATTACATTACTTTCTTTTGTTAATTAAGAACTAGGCAAAGCCCTAATTTGACTTTAAATAAAGGAAATGTGAAAAATTTGTGCTGAAGTAAAATATTCTCAAGCCCTTTTAAAGCATCTTCTGAATAATTTTAGTACAAAGAGATTCTATGACCAATATAGCAAGAGTTATACTCTTCAAATGTATACTTTTTTTTCCCCTTTCCTAAGGAACATGTGATTTGCCTTTAGCTGAACATTTGAAATGTGGCTTACTTATCAACTGGCAATCTTGTGAAATACTGAATCCTGAAATTGTCATGGGATTCAGTACTGGAGTAGAAGTTGGCATTACTGATTTATGTGTGTGTGCATTCTTAATTCTGCATTTTATGCTGAATATTACATTCATGTAATATGTAATATAATGGACATGTAATATGGTCATGTAAGATAGGTTTGCCTATCCCAATGCATGCACAAATATGAAGAATTTCATCATTAAAGCAAGGGCATATTTTGTATTCTACAGGAAATAATAGGTAGTTGCTGCAGAGCAAAGAATAATATGGTAATCTTTTCACATTATTTCTTAGAGACACAAAAATCTCTTCAGTGAGCAATGATTTGATAGTCTTGAACTTCATTTTTACCTCGATGCTGCTTTTTCAAGATAATTTGCACCAGGCAGCAGCGCCATATGTGTAAACTCACCATTTAACTTACTTCCTCTTTTGATTGCATAAACCTTCCCAGGGATTGGTTTTTTAAGAATCATTCAAACCTTTGGCAAGAAAATTTTAACATTTCTGGCTTTTTGATTGCCAATTGCCTGCTTGAATAACACCCTATTTGTCTGTACAATAGGAATTTACATATCATGAGAAAAGTCATGAATCCTAAAGGGGAAATTGTGCAAATAAATTGAACTGACATATAAAGGCAAACTCTTTGTCTTATGCAGAACTAATCAGGAGTATTCACACAGAGAAAAAGTGATTTTAAAACCACTCTTGAGTTTTTAAAAATAAAGAAAAATCTCATCATTTGGCAAAACATATATTGTTTTCACCTAGCTGCACTACTGTTTGAAATCTTTTGGCTACTTTTTTAAGAAGAACAATTTCAAAAAAGACCAAGATGTTTTGAAATGCCAAGTCAAACTGAATGTTATTTTGATTTCATTTAAATGCCCATAATTATTATTTCACTTGTGGTGTCAAGTGAGTATGTTCTGATTTCCTCACCTTTTTCATAATCTCAAGTACAGTAATTTCACGAATATAAGCCGCACCTTTTTCATTGAAGAATC
>VRYO01001463.1:71986339-72030875 GCA_009812075.1 Sialia sialis | reverse complement strand
GAAGTGCAGCTTATATTCAGGTGCGGTTTATAATCGTGAAACTACTGTAATCTTTTTTGTAGTTCCTTTTAACTTTCAGTTTATTAAAAATCCCAAACAGTACTAGAAAGATAGAAAGTGATTACTATTATAAAACTATATTTTACATGGCCTAAAGAATGTAGAAAATATTTTGCAATCCTAAATACTCATGTTCTTACCTATATAACAGTGACAACACATGGAGAAATACCAAATCATATGGTTCGACGTCAGTTGTTAGAAGATGTTCTCAAATGTTTTATCCTTCTGGATTCCATAATTTACTATGTGTTAATAAATGATTACTCATTTATTTTAATAATTTTGCATTTTCCATAGTCAAAGTCTTTATGATGCCCTCAACAAAGATTTCATTTACTATGCTGTATCACCTACCATCCCTTTAGTTGTGTTTCAGTATTTACATGTTTCTCTTTGAAACATTTTCCATGTCTATGATGATATTGAAAATATTAAAAGTAATCTAAGATAATCTAGGCTGAACTGAAAATTCAATACCAATAATCATTTTTCATGAAAACAGACCTGCCCTTACTTGTACTATTTCAATAATGAATGAGATTTTTTTAAATATCCGGCATGATAACTGAGCAAAATTAGAGGAAAACTAGTGGATTTTTTTTTTCAAATATTTGTGTTTCTGTTGGGCAACTTATCTGTATGTTTGGTTGTAAATGTACATACATGTATATGTATACACAAATGGGATGTGTGGATGTAAAACTTAAACACAACACAGAGTAGACTTAGAAGACCCTCCCCACAATACCCATAGGTTGGATATTATGTTAAGTTTCTTCACCCGGAGGGTGTTGGGCACTAGAGCAGGCTCCCAGGGAAGTGGTCCCAGCACCAGCCTGACAGAGTTCAAGAAGGGCTTGAACAATGCTCTCAGGATCATGGTGTGACTCTTGGGGTGATCTTGTGCAGGAGGAAGAGTTGGACTCGATGATCCTGAGAGGTCCCTTCTAACTCAGGACATGTGATTCTGTAATTCTTTGTCCAAACAAAGAGACCTTGGGAATGTGTAAAGAAATAAACCTTTCTGGTTTTAGCTGTGAGCTTAAAAAGTATCTACAGCTATAGTTGATTGTTGCTTTTCCCCTGAGGGCATTAAGGACGTGATAGTCCTTCCCTCTAGCACTGAGCATTGTAGCAAACAATAATTCAACAACCAAATTTAATAGTAATTCTTCCAGATAATCACTAAGGAGTGCAGGGAAGCTGGCACCATTCTCATCCAAAATCTGAGGTGCTAAATCAATGATAAAAGCATCAAAGTTTATCCAAACAATTCTCTAGGATGAGCAATATATATATATGTGACACTAAAGCATCCTCAGCATGGGTGCTGGGTCTTGTGGTAAGCTCTAGCTGATGTATAAGGGAATGATGAGGTACTGTTTAGTTAAAAACTCAAGTCCACTCCAAGGTTGCTAAATACAGATTTGGAAGAGAGAAATTTAATCTCATACTTTTGTAATGTCTGTCTCCAAAGTACTCCACCCTTTGAAATTCACTGACAAAAAGAAAATTTAAAATGCAGCCCAGGAGTCAATGTCTTTAACTTAAAGCCTTCTTTCTGAAGGGAATTATAGAACTGAAGTTTCTGAAATATCCTTAGGGTAGAGCTATGAGAAGGCATCCAGAATCCAGAAGGCTATGCATAGGTCACATCTACAGATGTTTTTTCAAAAGTCTGATACCTCAAAATAAAATTGGATTTTAATATTTGAATAGAAAATAGAGACCTAAGAAAATTAACTATGTATCTTTTTGTACTGGGAACATTTTTAGTCCATTTAAATACTGTATTAAATATTCTAAAATGAATATAAACATTAATTAATGGCAAACAATGTTTAGCTGGATTCATTGTACAATACTGAAGAAAAACCCAGAAGTCTTTCTAAAGAAGACTTTCAAAGGTGTTTTAAAGATACATGCAAAGAGAAACTATTTGTAATTGATGTCAATATTTTTCTCCAAAATACATTCAAGGAATATGATTTCTACCATTCTGAACAAAATGTCATATTTAATTAACTTGCATGCTTAATATTTGCATATCTAGGTTAAGGTGCAGATCAAAGTAGATGTGCAGTAAAGAGTATAGGTGGGAAACTCAGTTCCTCTCAGCAGACTTGAACAGAATTGTTGGATGGTACTGGATGGCTGCTTTTTTTTTTGCAAATGAATCAGATCAACAGAACTTTTATTTGCAGTAATAGCACACTCACGGAGCACAGATGGGAGGGAAATCATTTAATTTGTCAATCACAGCATATTTCTGTGCCAGACGTAAATAGTCGAGCTGCAATAGTTGATGCATAACAGTGGGCATCTTTTTGCTGATGCTGAGCTGTGTTGCTGTACTTGCACTATCATCATCCTGTCATTCTTCTGGGTTCTGTAAGGACATTAAAAGTGTTTGTTCAATATGGCCAGCACATGTTAATTCAATCAAAGGTCAATGAAATATTAAGCTGCTGCATCAATATCCTACTTTCAGTTCTTTGATGATCTACATGATCTAATAATGAGTGGGGGGAAAATACTAGGAAGTCCTTCTCATTTCTTCCTTCTTCTCTTTCTAAAACGAACAGAATTCAAAAATGCCCTAAATATGTCTGCCATTTCAGACCTTAAAAAAGAAAGAAACCTTTTATTTTGTAAGGAGTCTCTTTTGTAGTATTTGTGCTTTGTTCTGAGTGTTTTACTTCCTCTACTTGCTGATACAGTTTATCTTGATGAAAGAGCTGTAGCTACTTCTTCCTGCAAGAAGTAGAAATGAGAACTGAGAAGTTTCTGAATTGGTTTTATTACTTTTAATTGCACAGAGTGCTTTTAGAGAAAGTTGAGGAGCCTCTAAATTGAGAGTTGTAGTTTTTGGTCCAACAGCATGTTTCTCTTTCAGTTAACAATACTCACAGTAATTTCCCAATCATAAGCCACACTTGATTATAAGCCGCACCTCCTGGCAGCCAGGTAGACCACGGGATTTGTCCATATATAAGCCGCACCTGAATATAGGCTGCATTTTTTTTTTTTAAAGTGAGGATCCATGTGTAACAAAGTAACAAATTAGTAACAGAATCACTGCCAGCAGGGTTTGGTGTCAGGTGCTCAAGTTGCAAACAGTTTTCATAGACCAGCGAAGCCTTTAAAAGCAGCCTCAGGCGCCCTCCCCCCTGGCTCTCACTTCTGGGTTGGCATTTCACTGGGATTTGTCCATAAGTAAGCCACACCTGATGATTAGCTGCACTACTGGGGTAGGCTGGATTCTTCAATGTAAAAGGTACAGCTTATAATTGTGAAATTACTGTAATTTATGAATCAGAAACTGTTAAAGGTGTATCAGTAAAAAATAATGTGCATTTCTCATTATTAATGTACATGTGTGCTGCTGAAGTACATGTTCAAAGCAGAATATCCTTAAACTCACACAGCATAACAGTAATCACTGGTATCTCTAACTCTCTGATTTAAGTGAATTATGCACAAACTTTTGACCTAAAACCAAGGACAGTGTGAGTTCCTCCAGTGACTTTTCTGATTCCCATTATGTCAGACAGCTCCACATTTTAATAAAATGATCCTCTATTTTCAGCTGCACTGCTGCTCTTTAGGAAGCACAAATTTCTAATGGCTCTTGATCACAGTCAGTATCATCAGTACTACTGTTCTTTACCATAAGGGAGAGTAGTGCAAATTCTACTCTGATAACAATTTTTTCTCATGTTTTACACTCACAGGTATAATAGAAGAGTTGTTTCTGGTTGATTTTATGGTTTAATGCATGAAAAATGAGAGTAAGAGGTGTCAATTGATTTCTAGCCTTTGGAAGGACAGTAGATTTAAGGAACTGACCTTGAAGATAAAGTAGTACTTGAAATTTTGTGGCCAAGAGCCAGAGTTTGCATTTCTAGATCATATACATGTTAAGATAGGTGGAATTGCATTACTGGAATGAAAATTGCAGTACAAATCAAAAATCACTGTACACATTTTCTTGCAGGCAAGGTTTTTTTGTACATTCTAGATACAAGCAAGAATAGTTCTTTTGTGATTCTAACAACTTAAATTATATACCTTATGCAGGAGAAAATAGAAGAACAGAAATTCTAGCTGAAGGGCCAGGTGCTGTCTTCATTTCCTCAAAAATATATTAAAACAATTTTATTTCTGTATAAGAGGCAAAGTGATGCTTTGAGAAATGAATTTATTAGATTTTATTGCAGTGTTTTGAAAGTTTAATTTTTTGTCTGCATATAACCTCAGCAGAATGAATAATGAACTCTGCTGTATCTGAAATCTTGTCCTTCATGCTTTGCCTCACATACTATTCTCCTTTCTTGCAGCTATTTTATTCATAAGATTAGGTCTTGTCATCTTTGCAATTCACACAACAGGAAATCAATAATTAATTATGGATAGGTAAAGCAATGCCTCACTGATTGCCTAAAACATCCAGAACTTGCACTTTATAAAACCACCAGGGATAGTTTCCTTGCTGTTTCTCACTTGAATAGATTTGGCAAGTAATTAGTACTATCTCTCCCTCATCGTGTGTCTCTTCATAGCTAAAATCAAGGGATGAAGTGTAAAATTAAAGGTACAAGATCCGTGATTAGAAGATGATAACAGTGTGCATCAAAAAGTGCATTTGAAGAAAGAGAAAAGTCACCAAGGCCATCTGTGGTATTTTGAAAGAAAAAAAATGGATGATACTCTCAGAAGAATGTAGTACCCCTTGCACTGCAATGGAATAGAAAAACAGGGAGACAAAATATTGTAGATTATTTTGAGGTGGAATGCTGACAGTAGGAGAATAATGGCATTGCTTTCAGAGACGCCGAGATGAAGGCTGGGAGGTATGTGTCTCATTTCGAAAAAAATTAGTTTAACCACCAATTCTGAAAATGTCACTTCAAAGAGCCTATCCTCAGCCAGTGCCAGACTGTTTTGCTACAGTTAATGACTGTCTGACAAGGAGCCCTTCTTTAAGCCTCATGCTGTCCTAAATACGTATTTCAATATGAATTTGTCTTTCAGCTTCTTAAGCAATTGAACTTCTGCTGCATCTGGGATGTGAAACGGTCACTTATAAGTAAAAGCCATTTGTACAGTGAAATGCAGAATTGGAAGATAAGTGCTGAGGTTGAGCCCACTGCACCAGAGAGGAGTCGAAAGCACTGCACCTGTCACACAGCTGCACCAGCTGTGGAGCAACATGGCAGCCTCAGCATCTGTCACTGGGACAGGGACTGAGGGTCCCTGGGAGAGGTGGCTGCTCCAGTGGAGTTCTGTCACGTGCCCTGCCTGCTCCTGCCCTGCCTGGCCCTGCTGCTGCTGCTGTTTGCCTTGGCTCAAGCACTGCTTCCATGGGGCTCTTAGCAAGTCCCCATCCTCTGCCCCCAGTCAGGTCTGTGCAGGGAGGGAGGGAGTGGCCTTTCTCCGAGGCTCACACAGGAGTGATGAACCGCACACTCCCAGCATGAGCTTTAACCAGCAAACAAATAGCCTCATCCTTATCATGAAAAGACATGGGAAGCAGTCTGTGCTTTACTTTAACCACTTTGGCTAACTTCTCATCCTGTCACCAAATCCTGCTCTTTTATCCAAATTAATGTAATATTTTTGAAGCCCCCAGACTTTATTACAGTAATTTCACAATTATAAGCCACACCTGATTATCCAGGTAGCCGGGATTTGTCCATATATAACCCACACCGGAATACAAGCCGCTTTTTTTCTTTTTTTTTTTTTTTTTGAAGCAGATATCCATGTGCAACAAAGTAACGAGTTAGTAACAGAATCAAGGGATCGCGGAGTTTGCTGTCAAGTTGCTCAATTTGCAAACAGTTTTCACAGACCGGCGAAGCCTTTAAATGCAGCCCCAGGTGCCCCCCCATGCCGTGGGCCCAGGCACTCCCGTCCCCAGCGCTGGCTGCCATGGCTCCCCATGCTGCTTTTGAGCAGCGGCGGCAAAGCCAGTGGCGGCTTGGGGGGCTGGCCGCGTGGAGGCGGGCGAAGCGGGTCAGGGCCGCACAGCAAGGTGGGTGGAGCAGGCTCGGGGCCGGGCGGCAAGGCAGGCAGAGCAGGGTCGGGGCCAGGGCCACGCGGCAAGGCGGGTGGAGCGGGCTTGGGGCCTGGGCTGGGGCCGGGTGGCAAGGCGGGCAGAGCGGGCTCTGTGCCGCGCAAGGTTTTCTGTCAGGTGGTCAAATTGCACGGTTTTCACAGACCGGAGGAGCCTTTGAAAGCAGCCCCACACGCCTTCACTGTGCCATGGGCCCCGGCACTCGCACCACCCCCCATCCGCCCGCGAAGCCCGCTCCCCACCTGCCCCCCGCCCGCCTGGCCGTGGGTCCATGGCAGCTCCCTGGCCGGCCACGGCAGCCTCTCTCCCCAGCCAGCTCTCACTTCCAGGTTCGCATTTCGCTGAGATTTGTCCATAAATAAGCCGCACCTGATGATTAGCCACACTGCTGGGGTAGGCTGGATTCTTCAGTGAAAAAAGTGTGTCTTATAATCGGGAAATTACTGTAATTTCTCTTTTTAAAATAATCTGTTTTTCCATAGATTGTAGAAATGAGACTATAAGCACAAATACTAAAATATGCAGATTAAGATGAGCTTCAGTGATGCAGTCGTCAGGTCTGTTCATTTTGGTGCTTGGCTCAAACTCTTCAGGAGAGGAGCGGAAACAGGACACTTGGGGTCAGCCACCCTTTTGAAGCCACTGAAATTACTCCAGAATGAAGGATTTAAACCAAATGGACATGTAAGCTAGGAGAACACCAGGATCTTCCAGGCTCAATCCCTACTCTTCTCTTGAAGATTATATCTTGATTTACCTCTTTGGAAGCAAAAGATAAAATCCTAGGATTATAAATGTTAGAACTCATTAGAATTGTAGAGTAACTGATGGCAGTAAAATAGTTTATTTGTAATACATGGTAAAGCAGATCAATGCCCAGGAATTCTTTTCTGGTTTTGAGTTTTTCTGAAAACAACACAAGCAAGTCCAGAAAGAACAATACTTTCAGGAATCATTTACTGTCAATAGGACTTGACAGTGTAAATCAAATTTGAATTTACAAATTCAAAGGAAAAAGTTTAAAAACACTTTGGGGTTTAAATTAGATAGTTTATCTAACACTAGTTGGTTTGTTTTTCAGGAGTGTTTCTAGAGTTTTTGAAGCTGTAAGAATTTAGTTGAAATCCCTCTTCTAAAGTAAATACCGTTCAAGTACAAAGGCAGGAGCTTTTTTAGAGAACACTTGTCTGGCCATCTCTTCCTCAGCAGCTCAGGGTGACATTTCCTTGTCACCTCCTCCAGTGGTGCACAAGTCCTGTTGGTGGGGACTAGTTAGCTTCCTCCCTTGCTGCCATGGAGCTGGCTTGGTATCTGTTCAGAAACACTGGGAAATGTATTTATTCTTTGTATTTTATTAGAACAAAACAATATGACCCCATATTGAAACCGTAATGATAAGTAAGGGCAGTTGTTGGTCATTGTAAAAAATGCATTATTTTGGAAATCCCATGTGAGAGCTCCATGAGATATTTTTGTGGATCACTCCAATCTTGTGACCATTTCAGATTTCTCATATATGTAATTTTTATATGGCAATGTATGTAGATTATTTAAATTCTAATTTCTGCTGGGTCCTACTAGGGTTCTGACAGCAAATACCCACTTAAGAATTGCCCAGACTTGTGTATGTCTGATGAGCCTTGACTTAGTTCACATCAGATTTATCTTTTGCTGTAGACAGCGTCACACTGGTGCACACACCAGTCAGGATGTTTCATTAAACCTGACAGTGGTGCTTTAGCTTGTGAAGGAAGCAACACCAGCAACTCAGAGCAGTGTCTGGCTGAGTTTCAAAGCAAGTAGATCCCACATTACATACTTACAGTCACTTTGCCTTGTTGCTGTGTCACCAACTTCTAACACCACAGTGGGTCTAGTTACTGATGCCTGCAAGAGGTTGTCTATCAAAACTTCACATTTCTACAGCTTGTAACCATTATGGGAACAGTTATCACTGCAATTAATATCCTGGAACCAGTAAAAAGCTGGCTTATGGATAAGGAAGTAGGATGACGAAGCAAGTCTGTTCTGTGTGCTTCAAGTTGTCTGTAAAATGTCTGTTAAATCAGGTTACAACAGGATCAAACCTGAAGCAAGAAGCACCATGCTGGAGAGGCTGTAGGAAGGTCTGCAGAAAGGCAGGACCCAGTTATCTACAGTTTTTCAGGCTTTAGCTGTTTTTTCTTTTTATTGTATTTGTTGCATCATTTTAATTTTTTCTCTCTAGTAGGAATTTTCTGTTTACAGGAAGATACTCTTCAGTGTTCTGACAATGTTCAAGCACCTGTGGACAGGAGTCAGAGCAGACTGTGCTCTTCAGCACTGGAAGATACTGAGCCATCATACAGGTTTTCTAGACCTCTCAGTGCTTTTCAAGTCAGTGTCTTGTAGCAGCTTATCAACATCATCAGTCAGAGGATAGGGCTTGTTTTCACTTTCGCTGCATGGCTATTAGCACATGGATTGTTGTGGGAATTCTTTCTGAGTGGATCCTGTGAGGTATCCAGGTTAGGCACCATATCCTCCCTGACTCCTGGACATTCCTTGGCCACCTCAGTCATCTATTGTCTGTGAATTCTTCAGGCAGGAGCTCTGGTTCCCTAGTGGGTCAACATGTTGTCAGTTCCCATCAGGGCTTAATTTAATTCAGCCCTCATAATGTTGCTTTACTACAAGAGAGAAAACGGTGTGTCTGATACCATCCACCTTCACAAATCATCTGCTGAAATGAAGGACTCCACTATCAGTGACTTCTGAAAATTTGGAATTCTTGCAAACACAATAGAAGTCTACTTTCCATTTTGCCCTTACATTTTAAACACAAAGAGATTATGAAGAAAAGAAAGGGGGGGAAAAATCCAAATTATATTCTCGTGAGACATGTGCAATAGATGTTTGACCGAATAAGTTTAGTCACCCTGACAAAATAATTATTTTTGCTTGAGCCTTATGAAAATGAAGTCTTTTCAAAATGACTGAAAGTTGAGCAGGGAGATAGAGAACCTATTCACCCCTTAAGCCCAGTAAAAGTGATCAGAGACACTACAAAATCACTTTAATTTTCTGCAGCCATTATCAAACTCCCATCCCAATTCTAACCCTCAGCTTTTCCAAGAGGATGTTGTCAGAAACATGTCACTGCCAATCAAGCTTTAACATTTGGACTGTATGAAGTATAATTGGTATAGTAATATAATGGATATATTCAGTATAATCAAAATATAGACAAATGGCCAGTAGAAGATGCATTGGAAGGATTTATAATGGTATTTCTATACTCTGATTGTTCTCTGTCCTATAATGTACAGTTGCCACCTCTTAATTAATTACTGCCATTTAACAAATACATCCATTCTATAACAGAATTGCATTGAATTGCTTTCCAATTTATATAATCTTCTTGTCTTACTCTTCCTTTTCTAGATCACATTTGTGGTTATTAAATTGGTTTCTTAAATTCAGTCTCACATACTTAGGTCTTGAATTAGCTTTCTTCTCTGCAGGACACTGCTGTATACTGTACCTTTAAGTACCCGAATCAATTTAATTAAATTTCATTACAGGCAGTAGACCTGAAACAAACTAATGAAAGCAGACATCATTTCAGGTGGTATTTATCTAGCCATTAAATTGAAAATACCCCCTTTAGGCTCTTAAAAATTAGTTTTCAATATTTAATAATAATAGCTTTTGGAATTGTTGATGGAGATAGTTTTAATAAATTTGTTACAAGCTGTTTACCTTTACAAGGAAAGAAGCTTGTTCCTTGCACAGAAGGAAGCTAAAGATAAATAACTTAAAAATCTTAGTGTTTTGAAATACTGTGAGGTCTAGGAGCTGCCCACAGTCTGTTGAAAAACAGAAACCATGAACGTTGTCATACAGTGATAGGAGTATGCCTTGTTTAGTCAAAAGCAATGTCAAGTCAGTACAAAACTTGTTTTAGGGTTTATTGTTTGCCTTGTTGTTGCCTTGTTGTCTTATTGAGCTGATCTGGCTTGCCAGACTGAGAGTTTGTAGTAGAATTTATTAGAAGACCTTATTAAAAGCACTACTATCACCAGAGAGAAATGTCAAAATTTGCAGGGAAGAGAAGAAGGGAAAACATCTCCTGCAGAAAAGAGTGCTACTGCCAGCATCCTAAACAGCTCTCCTTGCTGCTCAGGCACCTTGCAGTGCTGTGTCTGAAGCAGCGACATTGACAAAGTACCTGTTGATATCCCGTGCAACAAACTGGTGCCATGTGCTATTCCTGCAGAGTCCATGGGGCGGTGCAGGTGTCAGGGATTTATTTCATCCACTTCCCGTCAGAACCAGGCTGCAGGTATTAATGTATACAATGCTGATGGAATGGGCAACAGGAGAAAGACTTAGGGGAAGACTCTCATCACTTTTTTCTGAATAATACAACAGGGTTTTACTTGAGGGAGGCAGGAATGCAAAAGGAGAATAATACTTGGCCATGAATGTATCTACATCCACAAAACTGGAAGCATTTCTACCTCGTTCTATGTAAGCATGGTAGATGTCTCTTCTTTTGCAGGCAGAGAGTAATAAATAGTGCGTCCCTTTTCCTTTTGTCAGATCTAAAGTCTGTTCTCTTCATAGCTTCCGCTTCTTCAGTGTGTTTAAAAGAAAACTTATTTTTAACAGAAGTAAATTCTCTTGTAGAAAACTACAACAAAATGAGATATAGTCACCTTTCTTGTAAGAAATTCTGACCCCAGGGAAGGAGAAAAAAGGAAACCATTTTTCTTCATCAGGATAAAGGCTTGGGCTTCTCACATCTTTGCTCCTTCCATTTTATAATAGAGAAATGAATGCACAAGTTATTGTTAATCAGAGACAAAAATTAAGGCTATATGTGTTATCTGCCATCTTGATGCTTGGATAAGATTACTGGACTTAAGCTATTAATTATAACTCTAACTATAAACTATTATGTCTTCTTTAAAATAGATGCATTTTATATATATGTACATCTCATATATAGTAATTTCAAATTTGATTTAAGAAGTTGGGGCTTCAGAGATGTTTTTCTTCCATTATCATGAACCCTCCCTCTAGCATGGAGGATGTGGTCTGTGAAGAAACTTAGTTTTGGAGACCAGATAAAGATTGGAAAGGCTGCATATAGAAAATTTTGGTTTAAGGAAGTGGTATTAAAGATCAGTTATTTCTTTCTTCAAGTTACTCTTACTATTTTTTAACAGTCAACTAGATTTCTCCTTTATATTTTCTTATATGCCTGTGATTAAATATGAGGGGCATTTCAGTGAAGTGTCCTAAACATGAGTGATAGAGAACAAAGAGTCACTACTGACTCCAGGGAAAGTCCTGACTACTCTAAAAGCCATAGCCCAGATTTCACTCTTCCTCATTTTTGTCGTTTAAATTGCAACTGAGATATACCCCTGTTCGTACAAGCACATTGCATGAGGAGTACAGACATTCAGCATCTGTAGTTAGGTGTCACCTCTGTCTGTCCTAATTTGTTTATAGAATTTCCCTCTATAAGAAGTAAGAGTATCTTCTTTCCTCCTGCTGTGTCACAGTCTTGCTGAGTTCTCTTTTCTAAGTCTCGTGGAAAGGGGATTTTCCAGCATTTTCTCTTCTGAGAGCCAGGTGCCCATGGTATCTGTGGGAAGGACAAAGTCAGACAGATATCTTGAGCAAAGGCTATTATTCTTTAATATTCTTTATTCAGGAATATTCTTTACTACCCCAATTGTGAATTATTCTTCTGTAAGCAAGAGGAAAATTCCAACTGGTTTTTGGTAATGTTTTAATGGGTTTATTTTTATTCAGCATTTCATTACAAAACTTATTTAGCACCATGCCTCATGCTTGACTCAGTTTCCACTGAGCACCGCAGAAAGTGGGCATTTTTAAAACTGTGTGAGACTGGGAAATCTCAGTGTTACTAATTTAAAGGTAACAATAAGCACTGATAAGGACAGTTGCAATCTATAAATACTGAGGCATTTGAAATGTCATTTAATAAGAACGCTATCAGAAGTCAGTTTATGCTGTCCTGATAGTTTCAGACTATATGTAATACGTTTTTAAAAATGTGAAGTACATTATTTTGGATTGTTGCATTACATTATGGTGCAGGAATAAAGCATTAATTATTTAAACTTTCCTTTTTTATTATTTTTGAACTAGCTGATTCTAGTATTTGTATTAATTTTCTGCATTTTTAATACGTTACCGTTAACATAGTTTTAAATAGAAGGAGTAGAATTTTCATTCTGTATGCCTTGAAGAAAACTGTAACAAGGAAAATGCACTGGTTCTTTTTCTCTCATGTGCGAATAAAAGGGCAGTTAGTATAAGTAAGCTAAATAGACGTGCAGTCTGGTAATCATGGAACTTCTCAATCTACTTATTCCAAAACCTCCTTATAAAATGGAAAATATTTCAAGCCAAAATTCTGTTTACAGTGTGAAAATAGGGGGGTGGAAAAAAGGCAACTATTAAACAAATAGCCTAAAACAGTGTTAATAATTTGAGTCTTTCTGAGATGTGTTATTTTATAGAACTTTCTAGATTTATTTTTAATCTTGCTGTGCCAGTGCAGTCAGCACATCCTGTCTTGCACCACTAACTATATTTACCACCCAGTGGCAGGAAGAAGACAGCAGCCTACTGGTGTATCTGTCGTGGAAGCACCAGACAAAAACACTTAAAGCAGGGATCTGTGCCGCGTTTTTGCTGACGGTTGTCACCATTCTTGGTGTTGCAGGATGGATGGTCACAGTATCACTTTGTAGCCTCATCTTCAACAATAGAACGGGATCGGCAAAGACCGTACTCGTCATCCCGCACGCCCTCCATCTCTCCTGTGCGCATGTCTCCGAACAACCGCTCAGGTAAGGCCTGGCCAAGCACAGGCAGAGGTAATCAATCCATCACCGCCATTTCCCTGACATCTGGATTTCTTGTTAGCTCCGGTGGAAGGGCCCAAAGTGTGTTCTTTCCTGTCACCAAATCACCTGTTCAAAGCAACATTTTAATTCTTCTCATGGCGAAGTTTTATGGAAGAAAGATTATGCCATAACTTTTTGTCATAAATTCTTCCAAAGTTTTTTCTTGATGGGGATTACCTGACTAGGGCTCAGGGAATGACATCCATCGGCAGCACCAGGAAATCCTGTTGCTCACTTTGCTAGTTTTGAATGCCGCTGTGTGGTTTACAACCTTTTTGCACACTTAGCAGAAGTTTAAAGACCCACATTACTGTTTTGTCAGCTTTTATTCTGGTTATGTGCGTATACATATGCATTTGTCTACACATCTTCCTGAAACAGAGACGGCATATTTACACCAGCTATTATCAACTCTATATGATCTGCACAATGAATTAATGTAAGTATCTCAACCAGTGCCATAGTGCAAATTAATTTTTCTGTCTAGAAATTGGGTAATCTTTCCCTCACTTTGTTCTGAGGTAGAACATACCTTCATTACATAAAGCCATTCCTAGTGAAAAATTTCAAGATAAACAGAGTGCACTGTCAGTCTTTCAGTGGTCTTTCTGCTGCTTGTTCAATCAAATGCTATCGTTCCGTAGGTACACCAAGATTTAGGATTAAAATTGCCAAATTTATTATGCCATAGTTGTTTTTTTTTAAGAAAATTGTACTGCCAATTATCTATAAGTCTTATTATCTAATTATCTTAGTCCTGCAGAACAGCAACTGAGGAGATGTGAAAATGTAGCCAGAAGTACAGTGAGAGCTGCTATTCTGTTTTTAAAATCTGCCATTACACAAGTCCATAAAGGGCTCTTGTTCCTTTTTTACTTCTATAAAATCTCATCTTGACTGTAAGTGCAAGGTACTTGAAATGTCTGGCCCTGAGATCTTAGTTCTGTCTCTTGCCAGAACTATCTTTTCACTTCTGTTGCTCTAAATTTTGGATGAAATTTTACTGCTGTTATCAGTTATCATAAGACTGGAAAAGCACAAATAAGAGTGGCTATTTCTGAAGGAAGAAGAGTCCATGCCATTACATACCAGTCAGCTCAATGTCAGTCAAGAAAATTGCTGGAACAAATAATCAGAACCTGAGCAGCTAATAGGTAGTAGGAGCATAAGATATTACTTAACTCTAGAAGTATCTATTTCGACACAATAATGTAAGTTACTGTGTTCCATAGTATCCATATCAAATGCAAGCATTGATTCAATTCCAAATCAGTAAGTACAATGTTCTATGATCAGTAAGACTCTTCCACACAACATTTTTATGGGCAAGCCTAAGGCAAGCTAGCCAACAGTTCAGAAAATCATCCTGTGGGGTAAATAAAAAAACTTACTGAAAACCACTCACAACGAAAGGGTATTGTTTATTTCCAAAATGGAGGAATGCTGTGCTTGGAGCCTAGCCTGGGTTCAGTACTCTTCAGTGGTTTTAGTAATAACACAGATAATATGCCAAAGTTACCTATTACCTTTGTGGGTGACATCAACCTGGAGAAACTCATGTTTTTTGAAGGGCATTATTGAAATTCAAAGTGATCCTGAGAAATTGGAGGTAATGTTCAAAGGGGAAAAATAGCCAGTCCTTTAAAAATAAATTATAAGGAAAATGTCTGAGTAGATGAAAGTTCTTTAGAAATTGTCTGGGGATTTTTGTCAGTTGCACACAGGAATTGGAAGGTGGAAAAATCAGGATATGAGAATATACTGAATGGACTGTAATTGTTTAATTCAAGAGACATGAGATGGAGACAGTGGGAAAAGGTACAGACCAAGTCTTCAAGCATGTAACAGCCAGCCATGAAGAGGAATGGTGTGAACTTTTTCTGCTTTCATAGCAGAAAAATGGAAATAATGAGCAGCAAGGAGTCTGGCTAGACATCAGGGAACATTTCCTAGCAGTGGGAAATGAAAGCACTAGAAAAGACCACTTGGAGCAGTTATGTGATCTCTGTTGCTGCACTGGATCCTACCTTGGGGTAAAGAGTTGAAGTATCCATCCATCCCATGCATCCCTAGGACTGGGTGATAGCAGGCTCCACAGACTGGGTGATAACTTCTGTAGAGAGCTCTGTATCCTTTTCTGTATCCTTTAAGTATTAGAGCAGCAAAACATTATATCAATTTTCAGTCTAATATCAACCAAAGTCTTCATCTTTGCTTCCAGTAAAAACTCTGAAAGAGGGTGTTTCTCCATTTTAATGTTTGCCAGAAAGTACTTTTCCTCTCATGGGAAGAGAGAGGGAATTCCCACAGGAAACAGAGAGAGATGATTTTATCTGTATCAGTCAATTTTATTCAAAACAGCAGAGTGTTTATAACCATTACCAGAGTATATGAAACAAAATGTGTCTCTCTGCTAGCAGCTTTTTCAAGGTTTGCCTTCTGGCCTGCTCCCCATTAGACTCAAGCTGCCATTAGCTGATTTGGTAGTTTAATGTCATGTTTCTTTATATCTGCCGGATTATCAGCTTTAGATTTACATCACTATTGACAAACAGTTTAAAAGCAATCCCCAATTCTAATGGCTCCATAAGAAAGAACATCTGTCCCGTATTTGCTCTGTAAATTCAGAGGCCAGGGCCAGCAAAACCAATTGAAGCACAATTCAATATCACTTGTGGTTACCTACTCTACAGTTTGAGTGCAAGTACTTCAGTGTTACTTAACTAAAAAATGTAGCATATTCTAGAGATGCTCTAAGATAAGCCTCAAGGTCAAGCTTCACAAAGAGTTTGTATTACATTTTTAAATTATTTTCCTTGGTTTTGAACAAAGACATTGTTACTGTTTTTGAGCTTCTTTTTACATATGAAATATCAGGGTGGAGGCAGGGGAGTGTGTGGGGGTAAGCCCCAGCACTTTAGCAATTTTTGTACCGCCATGCCCTTACAAGGCTCTGGGAGACTCTGCCACTCACCCCGTGCTCCTTCTTCTGCCCTCCACAACAGGGAAAGTGCACTTTATCTACCAACCCCTAAATATATTGAAGTCAGTTTACTTGAAAGTCATTAATTTGTTCCTTTGCTTTTCTCCTTTTCCTAAGCATTGCAAGCTCTAAGCCTTCATAATCAGTACCAGTGATCACCCCCACATTCTCCAGTGTGTGACTTGAGTATAAAATACAGTTCTCTTTTTTGTTACCTGTACTTTCCTCCTTTTAGCTGTACCATGAGTATAGGTAATGAAGGATTTGGTTTTAATAAAATTAGCTTGAAGTAGTAGTTGTTTTAATGGCAGATGTTCACACATATAGATATGTAAAGACAGAGAAAATATTTGAGTTACCTTTGTCAGACATTCTTTGGTATATGTTTTCGAGGGGAGAAAAGGCTGTTTTCTTCCCTTTTCCATTAGAATAATTTAATTGGTTTGTTTCTTTTCAAGAGAAAAGAGAAGAAAACAATTTTATAAGTTTTTTTTTCCCACAAAGTTGAAAGGTATAAGTCTTTTAAATGGAAATAATGTAACCATTCTGAGGAAAAAAATGGAAGTGCCTGTACCTGAAAGTTTGGACAAGTTAAAAGAACTGAAAAGCAGAAGGAGAAAAGAAATTGTTGTACGTTTTTTTAATAGCAACCATCTTAAATGTTGGGTGTAAGTAAGAAGAAATTTAACATTCAGAAATAAATCTATGTTTTCAGTTGATTGTCCAGTGAATACATTTTGACCTTGAAATAACAGCATCTCTTCCTCCATAATGTGGTAGTGTTTCCTCAATCAGTTTCATGTTAGAAAAGTAACAGATACAAACTTTACTGAAATGCCTACTCAAGAGTTAAACCCTACATTCAGTCATATATGATTTTAAAAAATCCATTTTTGTTATCTAGCAAGTGCCCCAGCCTCACCTCGGGAAATGATCAGCCTAAAAGAAAGAAAAACAGACTATGAATCAACTGGAACTAATGCCACTTATCATGGAAATAAGGGAGAACACACTTCTAGGAAAGATACCATGACAGGTGAGATTTTGCTTGCGTAGCATGTATAAAAATCAGCTGTGATAGAACCCTGATTTTATGGGATTGGCTGGGCTTCTTGTACTGTGGAAAAGAGTCAACCGGCTTTGGTTAATTCCCAAGTTTTAGTCACCTTGAGAAATACAACTGAAGATATTTGAATTGAGTACAATGCTATGTGAAAATGATTTGTGAATGCCATGGTTCTCCACATAAGATGGGCTCTGACTCCAATTGTGTGTGTCTTTCTCAATTTCAATTTGTTTTCATTTCAGAAGGATGTTGGTTGATCACTTTGAATTAACTGGTATATTTGAGCATGTGCAGTGATTCCTAGCATCTGTCTTTTGCAAGGAATGCTCTCCAGGATCAGTTAACTTACTTTGTGTGTCAGTATTCATAGGAAATTTGTGGCCTTTTGTAAAGTTTATCCATGTTACTTTCTCAGCTGGGCTGATTTAAATGCAGTAATTTTCTCTGTATGTTTTGGCATCTGTTGCAGTTTTCTTTGAAGGCCTCTCTTCCCAGTGAGCTCATTAATCTCTTAGTATTTCAGTAATTAGGAAATTTTGAGTGCTTTTCCCAGTGCTGTACCTCTTCATGAATTCTCTTGCAAAATAAATGGTGGTCTCCCATCACCATTATACAGGTTTATATAACCATTATTGAACTTTTTGTCACATTTATATAGTGCCAAGCATCACAGTCTCCTCCAAATGCTGCCTCAGGTCAGGCAAAAAAATCTCAGTGAGAAGTCTTAATGCCTGTTACATTCTCCCATACCCTCTGCAGAGGTCTTGCTCAGAGGCAGGATGGGTTGCTCACCAGGATCATGGTGACTCAGCATCAAACCATCCATAAGAGCCATCTTTCAAGACTGTATTCAGGATATGAAGATACACACACTGCATCTATGATGTTACATGTGATTATGTAATTGAAACCTAAATTGAAATTGTGTGAAAATGCAATATAGTGCATTAATTAGCCTGAAGGAGAAAATCTGAAGAGAAGAATGAGAGTCAAGAGCATTTGGAAACCACAAAAATTAGGAGTGTCCTGAATGACTTCTGTGGGGTACTACAGGAGAGTGCAGAAGACTCAGTCAAGGTACTGCATTTTATGTATCTGTAATGTTTTGAGTGTTTATAGTAACTGCACAAGGTGGTTTTCTATAAAAATTCATTGGCTGATTGTGAAGGAGAGGACTGAAGTTTTTCAGGACCCATAAAGGGTGAATCTCAGGAATAAGAGCATCAGGCTGGAAAGGAAAAGGCAGAAACAGTACTATTTTCTTCTAGCTGTATCTCTAAATTCAGAGTAGCAAATTAGATCAGAAAGTTCACAAAATGCATGCTGAAAATTTGTGTTTCCTTGCAGATAGTCTTGTCTCTCTCCACAAGTTTAAAAAATGGGCTTTTCTTTTTTCTCACCCCTTTTCATGTTTTTTACCATGGTGTTTTTCTTCTCACATTCCTACTTCCCTTATTTCCTTTCTCTTGCAATGTCATTTTCAGATTGTGAGATTTGTACTGCTTCACCAACATTTACTCTGCTTTGATTTTTGCATTGTGTCTACCTCTAACATTTTCTTCTATTTTGTCTATTTCTATTGATTTTTTGGGTGGAATTTTAGTAAGGAAACTTGAAACTTAACAGCATGCTCAGCTATCAACTGTCTTTCCAGCTCCTCAGCTAATGAGGGGAAAAAATCGAACTAATTCAAATCAAACAGCGTAATATTTCACAATCTTACATGATCAATGTACAGTACAAACAAATATAGAATTAACAAATAACTTTCTCTCTTTCAGATCACCAGATCTCTGCACATTTGGGCTAAGCTCAAATTAAGCACCATTATAAGAGCAAAAGAAAATGACAGAAGGAGTTTTGCTCGTCAATATTCAACATGGAATTCCTGTAACATAATTGTAGCTCATTAAATAATAAATATTTTATTAAAAACCCATATAAAATCAGTATTTGTCATTTTGTGAGACATTCTGACTTTACTTGAGTGGCCTAATACAAGTTCATGTAGCAAGTTTCCTGCAATTCATTTTTTGCATCAGACAGTGCAATTGCAGCCGAAACATCCACCAGGAATGGGACTTAGATGAATGTTTTCTCAGGTTCCACCTGACATACAGATATTTTTGATCTGCTCTTCTACTTTTGTGCCAAGCTGATGTATTACACAAAGCTTCCTTTGATTTAGGGATTTTACACAGAGTGTAGAGCCACAGCTGTAGTCCCAATTTATCCATGACTGTCTCCATGCTCTTCTACAAAGCTCCTCTCAGTTTAGAGTTGAAAAATTTCATGACCTTTGGGCTGGGACTGAAATGAAGGTTTTTTGATGGATTTTCGAAGTAGGAATGTTGGCTTCCTGCCATTCTGAGGATTTGTTGGGAAACCTCTGGGGAAAATGAAGAATCTATGAAGTAAACAGTTTGGCTGAAGATGATAACTTTCATTGATTTCACGAGGATAGCTAAAAAAATAGAGGCACAGTATCAAAGTTCTCATTGCCCTCTTCACAGGTTTATGATGCCTTTTATATTCACTGTCTATTTTTTCCTCTCTGTAGAAACTAATAACCAATAATAAAATTTTGTCACCTGAAGTATATTTTTAAGACAAAAACTATTATATTCAGTTTAGGAAAACGGGAGCAATAAGTGCACATGATAATGTTACTTATGCTGTGGTGTTTTACTTCAGAACAGAGGAGATAAGGCTCCTGTGTACCATAATGGGACTCCTTTGAGGTTTCTTTTACTTTTTTAGTTCCCTCACTGATCTAATATGTACATCATAGTCTATATGCTCTGTCCTCTCTTCTAGCAGCAGAAAAAACCTTCTGATTAATTTATTTTTCCTTTGATTATAAAGAATCAATCATGAATACTTTTGTTATTTAAACTTATTGGCAAGTCCACGCATATTCAGAGCACTAAAAAACACCGTCAGGTGTTACAGGTGCTCAGGCTTATTATTATTACCTTCAGAAACTATAATGCACTGTAATTTTTTCTCATTCCCTTAACTCATTTTTCACTGTGCAGTGGTAGAGACAAGTAGTGATTTCTGTTACCTAAGATTTGTGAGGTACAGAAGCATTTTTCTTTACTCTCTTGAACTAAATTTTAAAAATGGAGATCTGCTGCTTATAGCAGAAAAAGCAGATTGCACTATACCAGATGAGGACCTGTCCAGCTGAGCTGTCGTTTCCTATTATCAGTTTGTGTTCCTGAGGGCAAAAGGCTAGCATGTTGTTATTCCAAAGTGTCTGTAAATGTGTTCAGAATAAGTACTTCCAAGGTCTGAAAGACAAATGTCAAACCATGAATCAAGTGACTGGGATATATGGGGATGAATTTAGTCAATGACATCTTTGTCACATAAACTGCTGAGTAACATAATTTTCAATTTTTGTCATCTTTAAAGAAAATTGCTATGGGGCATTATGTGACTTTTTTTTAACCAGTATCACCTAGAAGACTGAACAGAAAGGAGAAATAAAAGTTTTTTTCTATAATGTCCTTTATACAATTGGACCACAAAATACTGCAGGTTGATCATATTATTCATTTTAGAATGCTCACAATTTTGCCCACTAGAAAGTGCTTTTTCAGTATTATCACATACTAATGTTTAGAGACTGCATAAAATGTGCGCATAAACACACACAGTGATCACTCCTCTATTAATATAATTTTCAGCTAGTTCTCACATCTCTATGAAGAAATGTGGCTGCAGAAATATCTCTGTCTCTTACTCCTTTCATTCCTTTCCCTTCTCTTATAATTTTTATTTTTTTAAAATATTTAATTGATTTCTCTTTCTATTAATTTTAAAATTGTATTATGATTTTAAATATACAATATTATTAGGAAAAAACAGATATTAACCACACAATATCAGTCCTTTCATCTAGCTCATTCTCTCCTTTCCTTTATATTTGCCCTCTGCTTTTGGATAGCAAGAGTCAGCTGCTCACTGAAGCATGGCAGAGTGGGAATGGAGTACCCAGGGATTCGACCCACATGTTCAGAAGCAGGTACTGGAGCAGGGTGTCATTCATTGCTAGCAGCTACAGTGCTTGACTTACATTTTCTCCAGAATCAGAATTTTCTCAACCTCCTAGCTAGCCTAAGCCAAGATTCCTTATTCTTGTAGTCCTGGAATTTTTTTTCAAGCATTTGTTTTTCTTGCTTTAAGAAAAGAGTACTAAGGGTTTGAGGTTGTTAGTTGTTTTTTTTCATTTTAAACTTCTGAATTTGTATCCCCATTACATCAGTGAAATCAGCAACACAGAGCTTGCAACTATTTTTATAAGCTGAAACTATCCATTTTCCATTGTGGAATATGTGATCCAAGAGACCGTAAAACTTCAATCTGGTATGTGACATTTGTGAGCACATCAGTGCAAATATCACAGTAGTGCACTGGGCAGCTGCACACCAACTCTGAGCTATTTCTAGGTTCATAATAGTTATGGTTAATAGCAGCACATATGTACCACATGTCTTTTTATATATCTGTGTGGAAAGGTCATGACCTCCCTCTTAATTCCAATTGCCTGAAGAAGCAACATACAAATTACCATGTGTCCAGTTTGCTGTTTATCATCAGATTCTTCATAATACCCTCAGATGTTGCAACTTGTACCAGTCTTTTACTCTTGACATCAAACAACATGCACTGCATTGACCTGTCTGAACTCAGTATGTTCAGTCATGTCTGACTAGAAACTCACATGCATGAAACTTCAAACCCACTTATCTGGGCACATACATTTCTTTTAAAAATCGCTACAAGAAGTTCTTCCTCCATCTGTGACAGACCAATACATTGAATGTCACTGTAATGCTTTTTCAAGAACTAGGACTTCACAAAATGGATATCTGAAACACTTGAGTATCTTTAGATTTTGAAAAGAGGGATCTGTATAACAAAGCAACTTCTGGCGTTTTATGAGAGTAGCGAGAAAATGAGAAAAACAGCATTAGAAAGATGATATCAAGGAAAGATCTGGCAGCTGTGCTACTGAGATAATGTTGTCATGCAAGAACAATGTTGATGCGAACTTCTCTAATACTAAAGACTCATCAGGAGGGGTATTTTCAAACATAACAGCAGAGGCTGGAAAATAAAGAAACTCACTGAAAAAACAGTCCAGTCTCAAAAATCCTTTAAGTGACAAAATGTAACCTGAACAGTGAGAACCTCTGCAGATAAACTCTTTGGCATTAACCCTGACAACCAAAGAGAACTACTCAAGCACTGTTTTCCGTCATTTCTTCTGTTTCTATCTATTACAGCCTATTGGAATACACGTAGAATCAAGAGTATCTACCACTAGAGAAGCCCAACCAGCACCTGTCACTAGAGCTTGTATTCTTGCCACCTTAAAAAAAGGGTCATGCTGCACTTGGAGACCTCCTGGGCTCTTGTCCATTTCCTACACAGGACTCTGCACTCTTTTCGTTACTGCATCCAGCTCTTCAAGGAGCAAGAAGGGTTTCACCCCTAACAGTTAATGGTTATGAAGTCAAGTCTCTTTTTCCAGCTGTTAGAGCTCATCAAGCCACCATATAAGCCTTCACTTTATCCTGTTTTCACAAACATGGTGCAGATCTTTAAGAAAAACAATCTGAGATCTTTAAAGCAGCAACATGTAGCAGTGCATCAAACTGACAAAAATTATACCCTCAGCATGGAACCTATGGCAGATGTGAAGATCAGAATCTTTGTATTCCCGTCAGCTTTGGGTGAAGGCCATTCCATTGCTTTCTCCAGAAAGGGTGCAGTAGTGGGAGGAAATGTAGTGGAAGTTTAACATGCAGAGGTCCATGCTTGCACATTGCCCAAGAGTGCTTAAAGTGGTTAAAGTGGTTCTTCCTAGTGGTGTGACTAATGGATCCTGTATCCAGGATCCCAAAGCCAGCTTTCAGCTCCAATGCTCAGCGCTTGCCATCACAAGTTTTGAGCTGTGAAAGTTTTAAAAGCCACTCTTGGTGCCTCCAGATTTTCTGTCATTGCACAGAGACCTGAGAGAAGTTGTGAGCCACATGTTTCAGTTCCACTGATGACTCTGATTCACAACTACTCAATTTCTACTTTCAGGCCTGGTTTTTTTATAGTAAGAGTCCTCACAACAGCATTCGATCATTGATTAGAATGTCTGGGAAGGTAATAATGCGTGACAGAAAGTGTGCACAGCCACACAAAATGCGATTTTCATAGTCTTTCAACTATGAGAAGTAACCAGTCCTACCATCAAACTAAGCTTCAGCTACATTGCCAAATCAGGAGGATCTGTGGAATCAGCTCTACAAGGGAAATCCTTTGCTTTTCATTTGGGGCTTTTTGGGATCAGGTCGGAAATAAATTTTTGCAAGACTTTATATTATCCTTCTTCTCTTTAGAAATGCTTCCAGTTTCAAACTCATAGCTCAGTTTTGTTAGTGCATTTGAGTAGTAGGACATCTGAGAAGAAAGTTACAGCAGTGATAGCAGTCATGGATTTGAGACTATCTTGGCCAGACCTCTTCAGTATAACTACACATTACTTTTTGCGTTACTTGTTTGTCACTTGTATTTAATCACTGTTTGCTTGAATAATTCCATGATGATGCAAAATGACTATAGGATTAATAGTCCGCATTGTCCAACTGAAGTGAAACAAGTGAAATGTTTCTTAATCTCATTATTTACAACTGCTGTTTGTTGCATGTGTTACAAAAGCCCATCTATAACCTGAAATTTGTTATTGAATGCTAGCTTTATATGAAATTATTTTGCTGATGCATATAAGAAGTGCACAAGATTGTTATGAACATGACATGGAGACTGTTACCATTAATGAATGAATACCAAAGAAATGTATCTACACCAAAGCAAAAATGATGACTGTTCAGTGGGAGGAAAAGTCTGCAGATGCTTTTAAAGACTTTGGTGTGTGGGAAACAAGCTTTGTATGATTTATTTATTGAAAAATTCACTTTGACGCCTAAGGGGTATGTTTGGTAAACGTGCTTTTTCCTTCCTTTTTTTTCTCTGCAGCTCAGAACACTGGAATCTCAACTTTGTACAGGAATTCGTATGGCGCACCTGCTGAAGATATAAAACATAACCAGGTAAGTACAGAGACTAAAATGTTACTGTTCCAGATGGCAAAAGACTGATGCAACATCATACATGGAAATGGAAAAAAAATACCAGAAATTGAAAAATACCACAAATAAACAGATTGCTTTATGCAGAATTTTACTCCTATGTCCAAATTAAACACCTGTGTTTCTGGGAAATGAATTGAGGTCCTGAAGGTCAGTTATACCTTGATAGCAGTTCTAGAAATAGAAACTAGAGTAGTTATACTCCTTTGTGCAGTTGTAATATCAAACCCAAACTTGTAAGATCACTTGTGGGAGAGCTTAAAGAAGTGAACTTAGGCAGCCTTTTTCAGTCCCTGCATAGAGTTCAATGCAGATATTTGTTTTGAACTAATATCATGGAATTTGAGCCATAGCAGTGCAACTGTTCCCACCATCTTGAGGGACCATTACTAACATATGCAGAGCAGCAGGATCCCAAAAGTGTTCTCACATTGGTGTCTGAGCATCGGTATTCCCAGTGATGATCATGTGAGCAATGGCAGGCTACATTATTTTTCATACATAAAGTCTACCGAAACTTACAGGGGTGACATGAAGCAGAAGATAGTCTTCTAAGATAGTCAGCATGAGTTTATACATTTCAGATTTCAATGAAGTCCCAACTATAAAATCAGAGATTCACTAGGGATGTCTGAAAAAAAGTGTATGGTAACTTTAGGTTAGAGGACCGTCTGAGGTGTTTTTTTTATCTGCTTATCATAAGGATTCCAGCTTCAAGCCAACTAGCTGGAATGTACTAACAACACACCATTGTCAATATGAAGTGTTGAGGTGGTGTTAAGAAGACACTTCTGCTTAACAGTAGCAGAAGAACTCATTTCAGGGCACTTTTCTCATGTCAGTGCCCTGAAACTGTAAACGGTTTTTAAGGATATGGTGTCACCTCTTCCCCTAAATCTCACTTCAGTCAAAGGCAACCACAAATTGTTCAGCATCTTTGGAGTGAAAATTGATTACATTCAAATTCTTCAAGGCTGAATTTTGGTCAATATTTGCATTATACACCTGCAAGTTAAAACACAGATTGTAGTAATGAAAGTGAAGCTATGCCGCATGAACTCCTTTTGATATAAACCAACATCTTTTGCAGCAGTACTACTAAACAATAAATTAATAAATAAATAAATAGATAGATAAATAAAGTTTATCATAACAATGCTATTAAATAAATGTAAAGAAATAAAATGACAAGGCAGAGGTGTAAATTTAATTCACTATTAAAGTAGTGCTTTGAGCAGAAGTGAGGATAATGCACAATTTTGTGTTTTTAGTATGAGAAACATGAGATTTGCCCCTTCCATCCTGTTTCCTGCAATAAGTTTTATCTAACAAGCTGTGGGTATTGCTGCCTTTCAGGTTTCAACACAGCCCGTTCCACAGGAGCCCAGCAGAAAGGATTATGAACCATATCAGTCATTTCAGAATTCAACAAGAAACTATGACGAGTCCTTCTTTGAGGACCAAGTGCATCATCGTCCACCGGCAAGTGAATACAACATGCACCTGGGACTAAAGTCAACTGGCAACTACGTCGACTTCTACTCAGCTGCTCGTCCCTATAGTGAACTTAACTATGAAACAAGCCACTATCCAGCCTCTCCCGACTCATGGGTTTGAGACTTGGGCAGATACAAAAGCTCCAGGAACTGTGCATGTGCATGCATACCACGAGACATTTTTTTTCCTGCAAATTTAGTTTGTTAAAGCCTGTTCCATAGGAAGGCACAGATAACCAGTATGGAAAAAATTAAGAGATTTTTTTTTAGAAGGCTAAAAGATACGGAAGCTAAACCTGGGAGTAATTAGAAAGAAATATATATATACATATATATTTTGCAGTGTGGGGCAACTTTACTGTTGGCCTGTAGAGTCTAAAGTTCAGTGCTGTATATTGAACGTGGCTGAAGGAAGGAGGAAGAACATGACAGTGGATCTGGGTCAAGAGTTAAGCACAAGTTACTGAGCAGCGTACATACTTTATGGGGAACAGCTTCTCACACTTTGTTTAATATCCTCATTCATTGTGAATCTAGGCTTCAAGTTGCATTTGGGGTTTCCTCTGTACAGCAAGATGTTTCTTGCCTTTTGTTAATGCATTGTTGTAAAGTATTTGATGTACATTACAGATAAAAAGAAAAAAGTGCATTGTGTATATTACACCAATGCCACAGTGTTTCTTCATCTATGGTTCTAAATATTGCTTCAATTTCAAATTTTGAAAGATGTATGGATTTCCAGTTTTTTGTTTTCTTTACCCCGGTGCGTTTTAACAAAAAAAAAAAAATCGAAAAAAAAATCAAAAAAACAAAAAGGAATATTTAGCAGTATTGTTTGTTCTGATATGTGAATTTGTTTGTGGCAACTCAAAAAAAAGGCATTCAGCAGTTTCCGACAATTAACATTCATCATTCCACACTCCTTGTCAACAAAGTGCTTTTTCACTGCCTAAAATTTTAGATGTAGATATTTGAAATAGATTTTTTTCATTTATACCAGTTTTCTTTATGATGATACAGTGTTAAAAGAAAATAAATTACAATTGATCTGTCATCCATATTTGCTAAGAATGTCTATTTCCAAGAACCTACCATACAAATACACATTCTTACTCGTGTGTGTCCATGTATGCATTGTATTCCGTGTGCGTGTGTTTGAGTGTGTGTGTTTGTGTGGTGTAAGACTTCTTTTCATCCAATGTTCTCCTTGTTAAGCTTAAATTTTCGTTAGATTTTTCAGTTCTTTTAAACAGTGGAAACTCCAGTATGTGCTTTCTCTTACTCACTTCCGTAACCATCAATAACAATTCAACATTGCTAGGCCACATGCTCACAAAAGAAGGGGTAGCTGATTTTTTATCACCACCTCCATCACCCTTAGGTGCCATTTCCTTTAAAAGAGCATCATTTGATCTCCTCTTGAGGAAATTCCATTACACTCCAGCCACCAATCAGTAAGCACTAAAGGAAGGTAGAGTTTGATCTTGCCATCTCCCTGAGGGAATGAAAAATTAAGACCCATCAGACTTTAACCTGGACTCTCCAAACTCTTTAGACTACAGAAGGGTCCAGTTTTTGAACCATTAGGACAATCATTTATTTTAATCCATACCAAAAATAAAACCCAACACCCAGAACACATTCCTCAAATATTAAAATAAAGACCATTTCTTTGCATTTAAAGTGAAATTCTAAAAAATGTAAGGGACAGAGAATTTTTTTTATTATTATTTTAAAAGAAAAGAACAGCTACATAGGCTAGGAGGCCAGAAGAGCTGGCATATTCATCTTAGCTCGTGTAATGCTGGAAGGAAAAAAAGAAGCATTTCTTCATTTCTGTGATTCAGGCAACAAACAGTTCAGCATACAATTTTCAGAGCATAAGATCCACCACTAATGGAGTAGCTGTAAATTGCTTAAATTGCCAATAAAAGGAATTTGTTTTAGGTTGCAAACATTTTTGTGGTTAGTCACTGTAATAGTTTTAACATCACCTGGCACACTTCTGGCTGTGTGCAGGGGGAGAAGTCTCTCACAGGTCATCACCTGCTCTATAGGATGCAGCCCAAGTAGTTCATGCAGGCAGGTATTGTGATGTAGAGTTGGTTTATTGGTAATCTAGGACTATAGTTTAATCTTTTTGGCAGCTTTTCCCAGTGTACGATATGTAACCTTTGCTCTTTGTAGTAAACATGGGGAAAAAAATAGCATGCAAAAAAATTTTTAGAAAATTTCAGAAAGGGTGGGTGGGAGGGGCACAGTGGGCCAGATGTATAGTGAGGTAGATAAAAATACTATTCATAGTTTTGGACACAGGTTGTTTATATTTTATTTATTACATTGATTTTAATAAGTGACATTTGGAGTGCTCTTTTGAACAAAGCACGTTTTCAGTATAAAAACTTTTTTTTAATAAAGAATGTCACTCACAAGTGGAAGTTCTTCTTGACTGCCTGACAAACAGCAGGCTTGTGCAGCTCTCCAGGCACAGGTTTGCCAACAGGCCAAGGGGATGCATCATTCTGTTCAAAGTTCTTAGGACAGGAGATTGTTGTAAGTTGGATATATTTCCTTTCTTCAAACTATTGAAATGCCCACATAGCCCTCTTTCAGCTCCTCTTAGGAATTACTTGGAATCACATGTTGACCATTGCTCAAGTGAGAGATTCTGGGTTGATGACGTGGCATAAAATACCTTTTGTCTATACTTTGTGTTGGTTTGTTTCCATTTTTCTGTAGTGGCAAGTGCTCCAACTGATAACGTTCACTCTTGCTGTACTGGGTTTTGAGAAGGTGTTGAATTACCTGGCTTCTTTTCCAGGCTTGGAAATTCAACACTGCCACCATACTGAGCAAGATAAAAATGATGCATTCTTTTTAATACTGAGGAAAGTATCATTATCTATTGCTGTTCCCTTCATTCTTGTACTAGATCACACACAGAAATAGAGAAGAAACAAAACTGTTCAAAAAAATGTATAAAATGCAATTGATGTACTGTAAAATGTCAGATTTTTTTTTTTTTAACAAGCTTCGTATTAGAATCTTGTTCAGCTGTGTAGAGCTATATAAATCTCACTGTTTTATTAAATGCTGTTTATGGTCTGGAAGGAATGGTTAACCTATCTCAAGATTTAACAAATTTGCACTAACATGAGCAATATTGATTTGAAAAAAAATAATATGAATTCAATATTTAAAAGAGAAACTATGATTTTAAAGGTATATTAACACTGAAAGTGCATTTTGACAAATAACATATTTAAGCCCAAAATATAAATGGTTATGTCAGATAACACAAAAGAACTATAACAATATAGATTGAGAAAAAAAAGTGTTTCACTGTACATGTTGCTAACATGTACAAAGACAAACTCATATTGACGTATTTTCTATTAATAAATCCTACTGTATTGTGGAGAATTGCTGGTCATAGTGCAGTATGTTTAAACTCAGAAGTTGACTCCGTAAAGCTGCCCAGCTTCACACAGCAAACAGATCCTTGTGATTTGGATATTTTAAATATTAACCGGATACCTAACTTTCAGCTCTCAAGTCAGTCTGCCCCTTCCCTCTCCACATGGTTGATGAGCACAACCTGCTCAACATCAACCAGCCAAGGGGAAACATATATTTGAGAACACCCAATTCACCCCTAATTATGTCAGCTGCCATCACTGGTAGAGTTTATCTATGCCCCTGGAAAAATCCTGAAAAACCTCAAGGCTGGTGCCACTGGCTAGGAGCATGCTGTAAAATATATGATCTTGGCCATGGTGACCACAGCCAAGAAACAAAGAGTAAAACATTAATTTACTTGTGCATTGCTGGAAGACCCAGTGCACAGTGCATGTAAAGGCTCAGGAATAATTGTTTCTCAGGTTCCATGAGCTTGCAGAAGTGTCTCACCAGGAGACTTGGAACTCAAATCAGAAATGCTGACTTTTTTTTTATACCTTGGCATAGTACAGGCTGTGCACACCAGTGCATGGCAAGGGAGGCTTTCTCATCTCCTATGTCACTGTTACTCATCCTCTCCTTCCAGCAGACTGAAAGAGCCCTGAGTTTAGAGTTACTGCTTGTATCGTGAGTGGGAGAGATGGACATGGCAATCCAAACCAGGGGGAGGAAACAGAAGGGCCTAAAAATACACTCAGAGTTTGTGCGTGAAGACAGATACACACCCATAATTACTAACAGTGGAATTGACCCAACAAGAAAATTTATGCAGCAAGATCTTCAAATATTACCATCAGGTTAATGTAATGAACATTTAACAGTAGTGGTGTGATGTAAGCGAAGCTTTATGCTGGAAAAGTGGGAGGGAGCAGTAGAGAGAAGTCACAGGTCACCACTGGGCACTTACAGCTTCAGCCAGCAGATGTTGGGCATGTGGGACGAGACTGATTACTGCCGTGAAGGAGAAGACAGAGGGATGATTCTTGAGAAAAACTTTATGTCCAAGCCTTTCAGACTCAGTCAAAGCAACATCAGCTGAAACAGAGGCCACTTTTTGCAAATCTCCCTCTTGCCCCACTGTCCTCTGTGGCAGAGTGAGGTTCTCCTCTGCAGACACATGGATGTGATGCACATGGAGGGCAATCCCATCAAGGGCCCAGCTTGCAAAGGCCCTTTTCTCTCAGCTGGAAAATGTCTGGTACAGATGTGTGTCTGACAGCTGCCAGGTCCAGGTCTGAGCTTGTTGAGCAGCTGCAGCCACTTGCAACTTGATGTCCAGCATTTTCCCTGGAGGACAGATGGGCACCAACATCTGCCAAAGAACTGTGCAGTCCTGGCTTTTTCCCAGGGACTAGACAGTTTCTTAATAGTGGCCTAAACCAGTTTCAGACATTTAGGCTGAAATGGTGAGATCTGCATTTCATCCCTAGGCAAGGGGGCTGAAGCTTGTGGTTGAAACCTGTAAGGAGAGGGGCACCCCCACCTTCCAGGCTGTTCTAAAACACAAGTGAGAAGAGCTGTTCTGGCTGCTGCACACCTTTGGACAACCTGTGTTAGGAGCACTTGCTTCTAACTTATGCTCTACTTTTCTGAGGGCCAAACCAAACAGCTCCACATAACACAAACATTTCTACTTCCTTCCCAGTGCTCCCACTAGGTTTTGCACCATCTTAGCTGGGATACGTCACTCAAAAGAGCAGCACACCACAGTCCTGTGCAAGTCCAGCAAGGCATGCACATGGATACTGTGCTAGTCAGGTGCTAGTAGGACACCATGCCAATTCATTATTCTTAAACCTAATTCTCAATCAAACTCACTTTAGTATTTTATTACAATTTTAAAAGCAGCTTTGTTCCTCTGTGAGCATTGGTATTGCTTTGCCAGAAAAAAGTGCATGCTAAGCTCTTGCAACCTGTAAGCATTTAGCTTACAGTAATTCACGATTATAAGCTGCACCTGATTATAAGCCGCACCTCCTGGTAGCCGGGTAGACCAAGGGATTTGTCCATATATAAGCCGCATCCGAATATAAGCTGCATTTTTTTTAAAAAGCGAGGATCCATGTGCAACAAAGTAAAAAATTAGTAACAGAATCGCTGCCAGCTGGGTTTGGTGTCAGGTGCTCAAGTTGCAACAGTTTTCATAGACCAGTGAAGCCGTTAAAGGCAGCCCCAGGCGCCCTCCCCATCCAGCTCTCACTTCTGGGTTGGCATTTCACTGGGATTTGTCCATAGATAAGCCGCACCCGAATATAAGCCGCACTACTGGGATGGGCTTTTTCTTCAATGAAAAAGGTGCAGCTTATAATTGTGAAATTACTGTACATCCAATTCCAAAGCCCATGGAGGTCCCTGGAAGGATTTCCATTAGCTTTAGCAGGCCCAGGTGACAACAGGTGAAGAATTGCTACAACCTTCTCAAGGGATGTGCACATCAAGGTCACTCTTGCCAGCATATCAAAGGCTGCAACCTTCTAATAGCTAAGAGGAGGAAAAAGTTATTTGCTAGTACTTGTCTTCAAAACTTACTCTAGGGCCTTTGCCTCTCTGCACTTTTATTTTCACTGCTTTCAGACAGTGACATAGATAAAAAGTACTCACAGCGACTGATAGTTGCAGTTAATTTCAGTAGTTGGATGAGTAGTTTCAGATGCTGAAATACCTTTCTTTTCCAAGCAGCTAAAATCTGAAACATGACACTAAACCTAGGAAAACAAATTAGCAGTGGTTTGCTGATTCATTATTTTTCTCAAATTCAATTAAAATAGTAAATCTGGCTATGGGGGCTGATTTTTACATAATTTTTATTTTTTTTTTGCATTAATGTTACATAAGCAGAAAATGTTAATAACTAAACATCAAGACGGTAACTTGTTAAACAACATCCAATTTGAAGAGAAAAGTTGCGGCATGGAATTCAGGCTACTGTGTGCAAACACAATCAATTATTACCTCTCATCAAGGGAGAGAGAGAGAGAGAGGAAAAAAAAGCCTCTACCACTATTTGAAGCCTAACATCATCTATAGCAAATATAAGTCCATTTTGAAAAAGACTTCTACTCATTCCCTCAGATAAAACATCACCAAAAACACACACCATCCCAAAACCTCTCACCCTTTTCCTTAAGCTACCCTGGGTTTTACTTTTTTATTGGGGTGTCAGGAAGGGAGGATAATTTGCACTATATGCAATATTTGAGCAACATGTTGTGTTTCTTTTGTTTCTGCCTAAGGTCTGTGGATGTGGGCAAGAGCACCACCCACTGTAGTGCTGTAGCAGCATTAAGCAAATCAAAATATGCCAAATAGAAGCTGCATTGCCAAATGTGACAGCCACCACTTCCAATACCCTGGCTACCACAGAAGGCTTGTCGTCATGGGAAAGAAAAAAAGAGAGTGTCAGCCTCCTGTTACACAGACACACCAGCACTCAGTCAAGAGTGAAAAGAGTGAGGCTTTCAGTGTCAAAGCTGCTCAGAAAAGTCAGGCTGGGATGCCTGTGGGATGCCCTCTGCCACAGGGTGAATGGGACACTGTGGCAGTGTGTGGGGCAGCAGCCTACAGCCTGTGGGAGCACCATGGGCACGAGGATGTGCAGGTCAAGGGTTGGCACAGAGACCAAAATTGGGCAAAAGCATCTCAGACCTCAGCAGGGCCCAAGTGTTGGGGCCAAGGAGCTGGTGATGGCCAGGGAGTGCTGAGGGTGCTGCAGCTTCGAGAGACTCAGAGCTGACCGTGCACTGCTGCCCTACTCTGCTCCTGCAGCTCAGCTAAGGACCTTCCTGTCCAGATTTTTGCTTTACTTTCTGTTAGAATGGTTTAAGGGGTGACTGGTTTGGTTTGGTTTGGTTTGGTTTGGTTTGGTTTGGTTTGGTTTGGTTTTTTTCCTTCTGGTCCTTTTTGGAGCAATGCAGCACTTAATAGAATCATGGAATGGTTGAAGGGACCTTGAAGATCATTTAGCCCAAAGTCCCTCTACCAGGCAGGGACACCTTCCACTAGACCAGGCTTCTCACAGCCCCATCCAGCCTGGCCTTAAACACTTCCAGGGGTGGGACATCCAAAACTTCTCTGGGCAACCTGTTCCTGTGTCTCAGCACCCTCACAGTGAAGAATTTCTTCCTAACATCTAATCTAAATCTCCTATCTTTTAGTTTAATACCACTCCACTTATCCCATTGCTCTTTGCCTTTAGTTAGAATGGTTTAAGATATTACCTTTTGGGTTTGTTTTGTTTGATTCTTTGTAATAAAGCAGCAGTTCTTATGGTCCTCTGATTACCAAAATCCAGGTGCAGAGCCAATGCTTGTATGTCAGCAGCTCAGTCCACTCTTGCAGTCCCAGTTTATCTGTAACATAGCAGGGGGACAAAAAAAAGAAAAATCTCAGTTACTAGATTATATGTTCTGAACAAAATACAGGGGTGTTTAAATATGCATGGTTTGCTGGTGCATTAAAGCATGAGCACAGCTCCCAGCCCTGAGCCAGGCGCTGGCAGAGCACACAGCAGGAAAATGTTGGGACAGACGTGCCAGAGTGGGGACCCCCTGACCATGGGTTACTCCACATCCCCCACTGAGGAGAAAAGTTCTCAGCCAGCACATGGACATCTGTAACGGCTGCTCAGTTATTGAGAGAGGAATGTAAAGTCGGAAATCAGAGACCAGGAGATTTAACACTACAGTTGTTTACATAGCAGAGTGTCAGCTATCCTTCCCACAGATAAGGTCTGTAATTTGGGGATTTGGGCCTTTTTTGTTGTTTATTTTTTTGCTTGTCGCTTTTATTAATATATTTAGGGCAATAACATTTTTTATGCAACCACCTGTGGCATATGTTTTGAATAAGAAGAAAAGTTACTTTAATAAACATAATTGAAATATATACAGCTGGAGACGAGTTTGTTTGATTTCCTAACATTTGATGTATATTGTGTAGTTTAAGATAATGATTTGGTTTAACAGCACTGTGATGTAAATGCAAATTATATACTCTAATAGACTGTGAAATTCCAGGTCTATCAGCTGTGTATACCATACACAGTAATTAATGACTGTTCAAATCAGCAAAATTAAGGTTAAAGAGGTGTTAAAAGATAGGAAGATTGTGGAGCTGCTTCATATACTGGCAGATGATTGTTGTCACTCATCTCATCTCTGACATGCCACGGTTTAAGTATGATGTTTGTCTGCTGTACTAACTTTGATTTTTAAAATGAAACTAGTTTTATGAACCAGAATAGCTTCAGTCACAGAAGCCTGACCTGCTGGACAGAGGGATGTAAAAAGTGGGAAATGAACGATGTAGTCTTTCATTGTGTTTCCAATACCATGTCCAGAGATCATGAATTATCCCAGAAAAACCGGGACTCTTTTACTTCCAGGGATTTACTCGGTGCCTTGCTGATGGCACTTATTGCCTCTCACAAGACCATCTGTCAAGGCTCTGTTGGAACCCCACTGAAAGGCCAACAACATTTTCTTAAAATCTCAGCAAAGCAGTAGGTGCTTGGGAAGCAAATCAGCAGCTTTGCATCTTGACACAATCAAACTCCTGATCCTTGCTCCAAGACATTTGTCCACCCTACACAGGGCTAGAAGAGCAGAAAGGGGATGTGACTGCCCCAGCCTATTTGAAATAAATCCCCACATGGGACTAGGGGCATCTAAAACTGTCTAATGGCCCTATAGCTCTTTTTTTTTAGGTGTGGGTACTCCAATAGCAAAGGGTGCACCATGGCAAAGGGAGAAATTCAGCTTATTGCAAGCAGAAAATCTTTCAGCCTAATTTTCTTCCCCTCAGCACCTCTAAGGGTGCTGAAGCCAGTGTTTTATTAGCACCTCCCTTAAATGTACCCACTGCTCCCCTTACTGCCACTCACATCCTTGCAGCCTTACCTAGATCCTGTACCTGGTTCAAGAAGCCAGATGTGAAACAGTGCGACCAGGAAGTGAAGTGAACCAAGGCTCAACAAAGCCAAAGCAGTTTGATGTAAAGGAGGAGACTTGCAAGGCAAAGGTCCTGAGATAGTTTAAAATGTCCCCTGAAAAAAGAGGTCCCCTTGTCACAGAAAGGGATGAGAGGCAATGTGCCTGCAGAAGAGGCAGGGGTGCACTGAGTCTGACAGGTCCTTGCACAGCTGCCTGCTCAGCTGGACACAGATTTTTGGGTTTGCTGGACATGCATTTCGGTGCCTTTACTCAGGGCAGGAGGTACCAGCCACTCTTCCTTCCCCAGAGGAGATAAGACTGCCAAGGATCTTGCAGCAGCTTGTCCTCTGGCCCAGTTTGAGTGGCCACAGCAGGACAGCAGCAGAACTTGTCCCATGCATGGGTGGCACTGGCACAGGTGCAAGAGCTAAGGAGAGCCATGGGGGAACCAAGACCTCACTGGACTGAGAAAATGGGACAGAGACACACCAAGGTCTGCAAGGTTGCCAAACAAAAATTAGATTAATGGCAACCATACATCTGTACAGTTACAGTAAATTCTAATCTTTATAACAATAACAGAATGTTTTAAGCCTCAGACTTTGTCTGGATTTGTCTGGGTTTTAACCCATTTTAGCAGTATATGGAAAAATTCTCCTAGAAACTTTTGTAGCAGCAGCTCTGCTATCCATCTTTCTTTGGCTGTCTCAGTATTTATATGTCTTAGCTGAGGTTTTGCTTAGCCTTGCACAACTGTGTGGTTTCAGCAGTCAGCATGAGCAAAAATACTAATTCAAATATCAGAGGGATAAAATATTACCAATTAAACAGTTGCAGATTAAGGCATGAAGAACATGTGAAGAGTGAGGAAAGGAGGACAAGAGCTGCATCCAAGGCCAAGCTAATGCTGCTGAAGAGCATGGATGTGCCCACAAACCAAGCAACCTGTAACAAGAACTGGATATTAACTGGTTAGCAGCAGATATGTAAAAGAGATGCTGCATTTTCCCCTCAGAGCAGGGGTACCAGAAGAGGATGCTATGGGCAGAAGGAACTCTGGTCTGACATTTCTCAGGTCTGGAAAGCTTAGGCATGGAAAATGAGCTTAGATCTGAATGTGTGCATGTTCTTCACATGCGTGAGATCATGTTAAAACTACATCAAAAATCAGGAAGTCCTGCCAAGTTGTTGGTGTGCACCACCAAGCATCCAAGACCTTTAAATCAGTGTAGCATCCATGTCTGTCCCAGCATGAAAAACAGAAGGGGTATTACTTTTCCCTGGCACAGGTATGACTGTGAACTTATAAGTGAGGACCTCAAAAATTATTTTAGTAAGGTACTGCTTCAGTCAGTTCTCAGCTGTCAAAGTCACAGAACTGCTCAATTCTGGTTTTGTTTCATTTTGCTGGAAAAGAAAAATTCCTTTGGGCAAATAAAAAATTCACAGGCTCTCAGGAGAAGAAAATGCCACATGGCATCCCTTCCTGGTGGAATATGATGGGAAAGGATTCAGTAGCATGCGGAACAAAAGTCTGTTGAAGGCTAATTACAGCAAAGAAAATCTCCACAAGACAATGAAAATGTTGTACTTGATCAGGTGGAGATTTTGCAATATCCAGCCTTTAATCTTGAGCTATGTTTTATAAAATCAGCATAGAATATCCTTTTCCTATGGCCTGATGAATCTGACTCTGATTAGGACAGATGCTTTAAAATATAGACAGAAATCAGTGCAGATAGAAGCAATCAAATCCTGTTGTTCTCATCCTGTGTTCTTTATGCTGTTGTTATTGTTGCCTGAAAGGATGATGGATGTTCTTTTTATGTGCTTGATAATTGATTTGCCTTATTATTGAATTTCCTTAATGTTGATAGAGCTAAGTAGAACGATATGGATTATATTGGTTTTTCTGGAAACAGACTATTTATCTGCAATTTCTATTAATTCACTGGAGATTGTAACATCTTACAGTGATAATCAAATAATGCATAAATGGCTTTCTATTGCTTTCAGGAGGCATCAAGAATGAAGTGTGATCAATTCATGAAGTTCAATAGGCATTGGAGTTTTCTCCTTTGTAAAACACTCTGAAGGGTCTTCATAAAAGCATAAATGAGATGCTAACACTGGATTTACATCAGAGGGTGCCTAGAGCTTTTTATCATGAGTCAAGTTTAGTTCCAGAATTCACTTATCGATTCAAAGTCAGTAAACATTTTAGGTTGCAGGGAGCATCTCTTGTTTTGGACTCCACAGATGTGGTGTAGGCTGGAGGAAAGAGAAGTTCTGAATAAGGACAAACATGCAATTTAACTGAGCTTTTCATCTAGATATGTGCTTTCTAAAAAACACATGCACAGGGACTTGAACAGGGTTTCATAAATTTCAGTAATTCAGTATTACTCTTCAGTCCTGAAGAGAAACTGCGCTCATTAGAAATATCTTCCTTGCCTGGGTTTGCACAGCAAACTATGAAGAATCTGTATGGCCATATTGCATGTCAGGCTTCAAATCTTATAGCTCACAATCTTTTTCTAGCGATGTAATCAAATTTAATTGTATTTGCCTACTCTAACACCTGTTAGCATAAGAAGACTTCTTTTGTCTATTTTCCAGATGGATTCCTGAAGTGTTGGCTTACAATGTTGACTAGAGCTTGAATGTCCATTATGTCCAATAAAATAAGAGATAAACTTGCAGCATTTGTCAAAATGACAGTTCAGTTTCCATGTATCATCCCTCCCACTAATTAGCTCTCATTTTTTTGTTTATATCTTGCACAAGAATAATTTCTTTTTCATGAGAAAACAATTTTCCCCTTATCTGTTCTAAAGGGTTAAGTAGCTTTTTCTTCACTCTTAGGAACATAAGTGCAACCTTGAGTCTTCCATTAAAGTCTTTCTTTCCTTCAAGAGCATGCTGACTACATTCAGCTAATTTTGCTGCTCTGATTTGCATATTAAAGAATTTTTTCTTCTTGCAGAAAAACAGTGTGAGCCAAATCCATGGCTTTTGATGCCAACTGAAAGCTAGATTAATGTTAGGGAAAACAATTACAGAATCCAAAATACTGTATAACATACTAGAGAACTAACAAGGCGGTAGCTAGTCACAGGGTTAACAGCTTGAAGAGAGAGCTCTGCTTCAAAGGCTTTTATCTGCCAACAGATGCCTGTAAAAGAAAATCATCATGAGAATGCCACACTGTATCTGTAGAGCAGAGCTGGGAGAGCATGGATTACCCACACAAAATACCACATCCCAAAACAAACAAGAATCCCAAAGCTAATACTTGGTGGCAGTTTGGAGAACAAATTGAGGATTCAGTAAATGCTGTGGACTTCCATTTGAAAAGCCAAGCTTTTACACCCAGCTTGCAGCCCTCTTTTGCCCAGCCATAAAAGTGCTGAAGTAGGCAATATGATGTTTGTCTTTTGAAGAATTCAACGTGCAGCCTGACTGATGGCCATCATCTGATCAATGTGATCAGAAGCTTAGGCACCAAAGGTTTTGGAACAAAGATTTTTGATGGCTTCCAAAGGCTGGTGGGAGAGCCAGACAGCCATATCTTGCTATCTGTCTAGACATATTCTTTGCATATGTGGAGACTGCATGTTATCTGTGAGAAGAAGAAGAAACTGAAAATGTCTATAATACAGGTTATTTGCGTGTGTTTGAGATGCCAAATATATTTCTCCTGTGTTTTGTATTCCCAAAGGGTTCAGATGGGGGTGCAAAGATAAAGAACAATGCCCTACTGGTTTCAATGGATGGCCCATTGGCAGAGTATCTCCCACGGAGATAAAGATCACTGCCCCACCTGGTCACAAGAGATGGTGATAGAATAGATAAATTGATCACATCCGGTATTGTAACCCAAGACAATTTGTCAGTGTTTGGGGTTTGTTTCTTTGTATTCTATTTTAATTTCCCTAGGAAAGAACTGTTATTCCTAATTCCCACATCTTGCCTGAGAGCCCCTTAATTTCAGAATTTTAATAATTTGGAGGGAGGGGGCTTACATTCTCAATTTCAAAGAGAGGCTCCTGCCTTTCTTAGCAGACACCTGTCCTCTAAACCAGGACACATGCAGAGCCCTGCCGAGCCCCACCGAGCCCCATGTTAGTTGTGCCAAGGCCCGCTGAGCCCCGCAGCCCAGCGCAGTTCGGCTCGCAACTCACACTTTCAGGTTGGCAAATTTCCAAACTTTGTCCATATATAAGGCACTCCAGAGTACAAGGGTACGCCTTATACGTGGGAAATTACTGTAATCAGAAAGAGGTATTGGAACGGCATCCAATAATGTCTTGTCCTTTGCTGTCATTTGTGGAGGATGTTTTTTCACTTCCTGTCAAGGCTTCAGTCTTGCCAACGATCACCCTAACTCATGCCTAAGTAAGAAATTGTTGCCATAGTTAACATTTAGCTGAAATGGCATTACAAGCTCTTGCATCTCATTATGTGATAGCATGTTCTGTGGTAGTCATACTCATATTTTCTCTCTTTTGAGCATCTTTTCTGGTGAAGGTGACACATACAAAATTCTCCAAACCAGCTTGCTTGTTCTCATTCCCTTACATGTACCTTTTCCATTTCTAAAAGAACCATTTCAGTAGCTGTCTTTTTTGTCTACATTTTCAAGAAAATAAATACAGCAAGTTTTCCACTCTCTCCTGTCATGAAACTGTCTAACGCATCTAAATTTCAGTCTCTCTACAGATGCTTCCAGTAATCTATGCCAAGGCTTCATATTCTGCAGCACCATTTCACTTGAATAATTTGTGCTGAGCTTAGCACTTTTCCACATTTAAATAGATACTCTGCAAAGCTTTTACAGCATTGGTTTAGTACTTTCTTAGACTTAGAAAAGCAATCAAACATATCTTCCATAATAAGACACCTCAGCAAATGTATTGGCACTTCATCAAGAGACTTTCCTCACTTTGATATTCCTACCTGTTTTTATGACTTGCTCCTTCTAAATACAGCCTATTTCATCCCAGTTGGATTTATATGATTTAATTCCTCTCTTGCATTCTCTTCATGTGGTACTCCTGCAAAATAATCGCTCCAAGCATTGCTAATTAATTTAGCATCCATTTCCAATATACCTTATTTACCTCTTACATAAGTAAGTCTGTTTGCATCCTTTATCATTTGCTCTCCTGCCTCGATGAGCTTGTAAATTTTTTTTTCTGTCTTGAGTCTTCCCCCTCCCTGCAGAGGTATAAAATTCACTGATAGCTCCACTTTTAGATGACACCGCTGCTTCAGCTTCCATTTTTGCTTGTCATATTTTACTAAATTCAAGTGATTGTTCCAATCTTTTGAACTCAACAGGCTCTTTTACTCCAGGTTTTTTAATAAACAATCTGCTTTATTATCCAGTTGAGTTCTGATATTATACTGAGGGCTTTCAGAAGAAAACCTACCTATAGTTCCAGCTCTGCCTCATTTATGTTGATTGAATTTAACAGATCATGGACATCAGAGGTGCAAAATGGGGATTAGGTGTAAGCAGTAGGATGCCTTCTTGCCCACCCAGTGGGTTTTCTCAGTGATATTTCTCTGGTTCTGATGTCTGTAAGAGCCAAAACATTATTTCATGGATGGAGAATCAAGGTAATTCTAAGCATACAGATAAACCTAACAAGCATTTAAAAAATTATAAAATACTCAGCACTTTAAAGCTTCAGACATAATTTTCATGAACAGATATTTTTTCAGATGATCTCATTAGCAAACATGAGCTCCTCTTGAAAAATATCTCCCTTACCCTCTTCCATAAAATGTGTCCTCTACAAAACAGCTGATGGGCTGCAGTGCTTCTAGTAACGCCAGCAAAAATGGGCACCATATCCTCACTCTTTATGTTGTGTTTCTACAGCCCAAAATCTTTCCACTGTGCAACCCTTGTCCTGTCTGGCTGCTGTGCATAAAATTCAACAATAAAGCAGAGAGAAAAAGAAATTGGCTTTCTGAAGAAGAAAGATTAATCATCTCTGCAATATCTCAGTGGTGCAGTGGAAAATAATATCAGTGGGGCACCAGAAAGCTGTGTGCAACAGCTACTTGCAGCCAAGAAGAGAGAAATGGGATAACCTCTAACCAGAACATCTAAAGCTCTGTCATGTCACTTGAGTGTTAATTTAATTTTTTGACAAGGTTACTTTAATTAGTTGGCAGATGATAGAAAGAAACCTGACAGGTAAGCATAACCTGACAGGTCTTGAATCCCTGCTGTCCCTCTGCCTTTGCATTTTGAGTTCAAATTTGGACTAAAATTTGCATTGCCATGAGGCAAAATGTTGGCATGGAAATTCCTGTACCAGATGTTTGTTTCACCTTTAGGAGATTTTGGATGTATTCTTAAAATATTTTAACAACAACAATAGAAATGGACAAGAGCTTAAATTTTAAAGAACATAAGCCAAGACTGACATTTTACAGTTTTAGTCAGCAAGAAAGGACTGTCTAAGGCTTCCTAATTTAAAAACACCTATTATTCTCTAAACGAGATTGAGTGTGATAAAAATATAAAAATTAAACAGTTTTCAGAGTCAGAAAGAAAAAATAAAAGATGGATTTCAGGGGCAGGGGGGAAGTTGTGTAAATCTGGTTTTATTTTTACTGTGATCTAAACAATTTTACAGTATTTAAGATCACAATTCACTGTACAGCAGGCCTTTTCATTTTAAATCTTCTGGTGGTTAGAACTGGGCCTGAGAAGTGGGAATTATGAGTACCACATCTGGGACTGACACTTATCATTTGGGCTTGATGCTGCAGATATTTCTGCATGTGGTCACCACTGCCTTCGTGAAGAGACCCAAGTCTCCCCAGGAGCATTTGTAGGTGTTGAGCTGCACAGGACCCTGCATTATTTTCAGGATCAGAGTACTAACTTCCCACTTGGGTTTTGAAGTGAAAATGTGCCTCCATGCCCTGAGGGTGGACAGGGGCCTCAGTTTTCTCTGTCACTTCCAGGTAAATCAGTGGAATTTCAGCTTAAAACTATTTTATTTTCCCTTAAGTTGATCTGATTTTGTGCACTCCCTGGAGCTCAAGTGCCAGACATTATATTTAAGACCTGAAAAACTTTTGTGTGACAATCCTGTTTCGTAATGTTGCTCTGACTAATAGTAGGCATGAGCGTTAGCAGGGCAAGAGACAACAGTGAAAATCCAGCTTGGAATAATTCAGGGCACCGTGGTTTAGCTGAGTGTATATCAATGTAGTGGGGGTTTCCTATGTTGCTTCTGTTACCTTATTTATAATATTGGACATTGCTCCATAAAGCAGCTTGTAATTTCTCTGTTGAGACTTTCATGGCTTTCAGGCTCACCAAGCAGGCCCTTCTCTGACATCTGATGTATATTATATTGACAACAGATAGCATCCTCTTGGCATAAGTATTACTTGTCTGAAATTTTTAACTTCTCATGTATTTGATCACAGGATGGGATTTTATTTTTTACTGAGCTCAAGAAAATATTTTGCTACAAATTATTCACAGTTTGTGAGACTCCTCTAGCTAGGGTCAGTGGACATTCCTGTTTTCTGCGTATTATAGAAATGACTTTGCTCAGCTCTAGCTATGGGTCTGCTGACTTTTCCACTAGAAGCTGATGTCAGCCATCTGAAGCAAAGCCATAAGGAACTTGTGGGGAAGGAAACTGATTCTCCCTAGTCATCCAAAGATAAGATTGATAAGATTTGGGTAAGTGTTGTGTAATTAGCACCACTCAGTAAGTTCCATTAAAGGACCTCTGCCTCAGCAGAGAGGTTGTTGTGGTCTGGTCTCTTGTGCAGCTGAAAGGGTTCATTGCCACCTTCACTGCTGATTGGTCAACAATCATTTCAGAGCTTCTTAAGAAATAATGCTGTCTTAAAGCTAATGATTTTTGGTTATAAAAAACCCCAAAATATCAGAAATACTGATATTTCACTATCAGGCGTTTATATTTAAAAAAATTACTCAGGTTCCTTGAAAAGTGAGTCATAAACTTGGCTATATAACCAACATACAAGCATATAACTTTGTTTACTGTTATTATTTTTAAATATTTAAAAGATGAAGTTCTAGTTTCTGAGAACAGTTTCTGGTCTCTCAAATTTTATTTCCATTTTATATCTTCATCTTGATGTCTATTTACAGCACTTGGCTTGGAATTTATAAATAATAACTTCACTTTCAAAGCAAAAGTTCTTTTCTAAAAGAAAGAAAAAAAAATAGCAGAAACAAATCTAATCCCCAAACCCAACTCTGTTAACATTACAACAAAGTTGTAGGTTTTTTTGAAATAAGAAAAGCCAAGGCATTGAAACCAAAAGTTAAATCTGACATGCAGAGGTAAAGTGAAAATAAAATTAACAGAATGTTGTAAGAGTGCTATTAAAGCATTGTGCATTGTGCTATTGTGCATTGTCATTCATATATATTCATGGTTTATGTGTGTGTGTAGGCATATGTGGTACCTGAGTATTTCAGTGTCTAGCTTAGCACGATTCTAATACTGGTAATGAACCCACCCAATTTGATCTTAAAGCATGTTATCTACAGATCCATGATAACACCACAGATTGAAACCTGGACCATTAAGATTTCAAAGATCAATTCTAAAACAAGAAAATAATGGGCACAGCACTTAATATAACCTACACACCCTCTGCTATGCCCCAGTCCTGCTGGCCCAGGTCACATTCCTCTTTTCCAGCAGGAAGATGCTTCAACATCCTTGTGTCCTTCCCAAACAAGAACCACATAAAGGCAGGGGAAATCCACCATCAGTTTCTGAACAAGCTCTGATGGGAGCAATAAGAAGAGGTGGGAGGCAGGGCACACCAGAAAATGCCTTTGCTTGACAAAGGACAGCCTCAGTTTCTCTTGCACATTTATTCTCCATGACTTAAATTTCATGGTTATTGCAAGGTATCACATGCAAAACAGGGCAATTATCATCTCTAGTTTCTACCCTACACTCAAAACTGTTCAAACACTTCTTGACAGTAATTAAGTAAATGAAGTTCTGGAGGCTCTGATATAATTGTGAAAAGACAGAGTTCTCAGATTTCTTTTGTAATTAAATATTTTTTTCATCCCTTTGCAAAAGTCTCACATCATTTGCACAGAAATAGATTTTAGTAACTGCTCTGAACACATTCTTTGAAGAATTAACTACTGTGTAAAAGATAATAATTTATATTTTCAAAAAAAATCCTACGAGGTTTTTAACTAAAAGATCCATCTGAGCAGGCTGCCAGTTTGCTGTCTCTTTTGGTACAATCATGTGGGACAACTGTGAGAAGTCACTTCCCACCCTTAGTGAATTGTCCTAGACTACTTCAGATCGATGAGGTTTCTCCTTTTC
>VRYO01001463.1:71957218-71985339 GCA_009812075.1 Sialia sialis | reverse complement strand
AAAGGTGTGGCTTATAATCGTGAAATTACTGTAGGTTCAGGAGTGCAGCTGTATTAACTTGTACCTGTCATGAAATTGGTGGGAGGCCAGTGTTTCAGGCAAGTTTTTCCTCAGATTTTACAATCAATTCCTCCAGGACACATTTCCTACACATAGAACAATACAACAATAAAATATGGCCCAAATATTCACTGGTTCTGTTGGAAAGCAAATGGGAGACTTCCCTCCAAGACATTATTCTTTACTGGAAGGAGGAGCACCAGTGAGATTTCTAGCAGAGCTAATTAACTAAAAGTTATCTTGCAAACACCAAGCCAGGTGCGCAGGTCAATATAGTGGTTTTGAGATGCTGTCTCAAGGCCAACTGGCCCAATGTAGAATATGAAATAGACATTGCTTCACAGGTGGCTTTATAGTAGTGCCATACAGATATGACAGTGATAAACTGACAGTGGAATAGCTGAGAAATCCCAGCCATTACAAGCTATTTTTCAAATCAACTACCAGGCTGCATGGGAATTGGTGAGTCCAAGTCTGAGGAAGGCATGATTTGAAGTCTGTGTACACATTGCTAAAAGGCAGGTGCAATTGCACCTCTCCATCACGGCCCTTAATAAATACCTAACTTAGTTTTATGAATTGACTCTGTGAGCACATCGTTAACCAGCACAGGGTAAATTCATCATGGTGAGCAAGATAAACATAGAGAGATCCACCATGGGGAAGGGAATGTGACTAATGGGTGTGGAGGGTGGAGAAGAATTTAAAACTACCATGCAGCTATAGTACAGGGTGTTGAGCTGCCAGGAATGCTGTATTTCAAAAAGAAAAAAAAGTTAAGAGCAGACAGCTGTCAGAGCCCTGTGATTTTGGAGAAGGAGTCAGAGGTGCTTCTTTGAGAAAGAACATGAAAAGGAAAATAAAGAAGAGAAATTGTGTTGTCTGGGAAGATAACGTGAGTGGGGGAGGTTCAGAAAGGAAGACTTGTTTATTTTCAAAACAAGAAATCCCACATGGAAATCTTAGCAGTGGAATCAGAGAAAAACTCCTAAGCAGAATGTGTTACCTGGTTAATTTGTGGGTTTATTTTGAAAATCTAGAATATGCGTGCATATTTTCTTATGCATGCATGTGTACACAGGTACATGCATGTATGAAAGCACATTTTCATAAGTATGTGTGTATGTTTAGATATTTGTATACATACAGACACACACACCCTCCCTTCATTTCCACACATAGCAGATGTCTGATTGCCATTTCCAGACCTACTGCATACTTTGAGTACCAGTTGCCACCTGCTTTAAGAATCAAGTGGGATATTGAGCAGGAATTTAAGCAGAGTTCCATTAATCTAAGTAAAAGTTAAATCAAGATAAAAAATTAGTAAAACCATGCCTATTGCCCCTTTTTTATCTTCAGAATATGGCAATGAACATGGACACAAGGTTTAGTGATTTTTCCTTTTACCAAACAGCCAACAAAGTGGGCAAAAGACAAAAAATAACACAGTAACAGTAATGCAGTTGGTTTTCACCCAAAATGTTCTATTTTAGAAATATCTTATCTCCTACAGGGCAATTATGAAAATTTAAACACACCATTCCAGTTGCATGATAAATTTCTCAAACATTCAATATAATCTGATGTGGAAAAGTTTTTCTGTTCCTTTATTTTAATTTTTTTTCTAGGTTTTATTCTACTCAATCAGAGAAGCTGTAAACTGGAAAGTAGCTTCACTGCAGAGAAGTTCACAATATGCTGCCTGAGAGTTTTATCAAAGAAACTTCATGAGCCCTTTACAGCACCTATGTATTACCTTTACTATCTTTTTATCAACATGTTTTTCAGATTAAAAATATTTTTTAAAAGATTACCATAAAATTGAGCCTCTGCAAGTCATTATCAATTTATAGTCAGAAGAAAAGTGCCAAAATTACCTTATTAATTCTTTGTGGGCTTGGGAGACATAAAAAAAATGTGATGGCAGCAGAAAAAATATTCCACCCAAATATTCTTTTAGTTAGTTTTTCTCTTGTTTTAAATATAAAATGAAATATGGAAGTGTAGAAGGAGATAGAAGTGAATGGAAAACTGAAAAATTCTCATTTCCATTTGAAAATCCTCTTTTTATTCTGTCAGGAAATTGGATAGTTAAAATAATCAGCATTAAACATAACCAACAAATAATCCTCATTATGCTATATTATCTTGAAATCCCTTTTGCTAACCTTGAGATGAAAACTTGCATGTTGCATAAGTATAACACTTGACACAGCCATGCCTATAGGCACCACAAGATGGTTTACAAAATCTTAAATTATGTATATTGTAGGTTATTCACTCCATGAATAAACTATTAAATCAGTAGCTCAAACTTCAGCAGTTATGCAAATCTGTACTGCAGTCTGTGCTGTAGCACTGAGGTGGCAAGTTGAGGATGATGGGTTCATGAAGTTTTATCAAAAGCCAGACATCAAATGCACTAGCACAAATACTTTTGAGAGTGTCTGGATGAGAAATTTTCTCAGTGCTGCAAGGCTCTTGGTAGATTTCAGACCAAAGATGTATTTAAAAATTACATGTATTCAATGAATTATTTGCTTATGTGATTGTTGCCAAATCAGTAGAGAGAAACATCATTGCAAACTTGAATGAATATTCATATGGCGCAAATAAACAATGAATACTCATCATGGCAAGCTGACAAATATTATGCTAAAATTATGTTGAAATTGGTTTGGGAACAAATTTAAATTCATAGCCTGCTGGCAAATGCTTTGCTGAAAGAAAAAGAGCTACAATTGTCATAAAACCACTTGCACACTTCAAATGTTGCACTGAGTTATTTTATTTAGCCATAAGGAGTCTGAGACTTTCAAGCCTGAAATCAACTCCCATGGGAAATAAACAGGTTTTAGAAGATGTGCTGATTAATTGCCTTTGGTTCCCAACATTAACCCTCTTAGCAAGAGAGATGAACAAGCTGGCTCTACAGATTCTCTTATTTAAACACCATTACATATCTTCGATACATTACTGGGAATTACAAGGTATTAATTTTCAATTCCTGCTCTAATATGGAATCCAAGCTGAACTTTCATTTTATTTCCACATCAGGTGATTAGTAGGCAGCCACCCTTCTTCCGGCCTGACTTTTTCCTACCTTTGGTTCAAAAGTCCCTTCACTCACTGGAGCCCATCAGCACCTGCTATTCCTCTCAGCCAGACTCTAACTCATTCAGCACTTGTTGGCTTTTCCACCAGCTGGCTGTTTTTGCAAACTACCTACTTTTTCTTTGGTTTCATTGTGTCCCTTCCAGCACCAGTTTATTATCTACTCTATCAAACCATTTCACTTTTAACTGTCTAGGAAGACAGCTGCATTGTCAGATGCCCAGTTTGCCTTGGAGGGATTTTTCTTCCTGAGACAGAAATTTTTGAAGGAGGGAGCTGAAGATGTAGTTAGTTTCTAGGGGCCTGTAAGTTTGTGCTTTTATTAATAGCACTGAATTTCTTCAGTTTTCAAATACACCACTTGCCTTACATTGCCTGAATAACTACTGAATAAATTAGAGAAGGCAAATAATTTTTTGTATGTGTGTTTTTAGACTAAAGTCAATTTTGAACCCACAAAAAGAGGTAAAAAGATGCAAATATATGTGTTTGGCCACCACTAGGGCCTGATAACTAATGTCAGTGTGTGCTTTATCATGTAAACTGAATGGTACCTACTTGTCACCATATCTCTGACATCCTACCCACAACGTCACTGTTGCCCTTAAATAAGGGAATGTGCTATACACTTAACTGAGAAACCATTTTGGAGACAAATTTTCAAGTATCCACAGCCATCACATAGTCAAAAATCTGTTTCTTTTATCAAGCCAATGATTTTGCAAATAAAAGCAAGAGACTAAAACACTGAACTCTGTTATAATGACTTCACTTACAAGATTTCCATAAACTCAGCAAAGCTCCAACTAATTATAGTCTTACAATGAGGAGATGAAGGCTGCTTAGAGGAAGAGCTATTTAGAAAGGCAGTGTGAAATGAAGGCAGGAGTGGAAAACCCAGTCATGAAACCAACATTTAAGCCTAATTAAAGCAAGAAAATTTTGCATATAAAAGATCAATCCCACTATTGATACACTTAGAAATACCTGGGAAAATATTCCCAAGTCAATTATGACAGCTGAAATCTTATAGGCATTTGAAAAAACAGCACAAATTTGATGGAATACTCACTAATCCTGCCAAAACTTTACCCTTCTTTATCTTCTTGGCTGTGCCTTGCCTGGGATTGCAGCCTGATCTGGAGCTTTGTGCTGTCTCCATTCACAAATGTGAGCAGTGGAGTATTGTAATGAACCTGGGCTTTTCTGAGTTTAAAAGCTGCTTGGGGAATTCACTGCAGGAAAAGGTCCAGGCAAATCCTCTTCACATTTGTACACCATCTGGAGTCCTGTCACATGCATTTTTGAGCATAAGGTGGTAAATGCTGAAGGGCCTTTGTCCCATTAGACTTCAATTTACATGCCCTTGCTCTGTAAGGGTCTTTGGGCAGCACTGCTTCCAAGAAACATATCTGGAGGTCTCCAGCCTTTCTCTCAGGCACATTCCTCCCCCTGCGTCTCCCTGACCTTGCATTCTCATTGAAGGATAACTGAGGAGTGCACTATCTCTCTTTCACAGCATTGCACCCAGATCATGAGCAGCCCCACAACTCAGTAACCTATTCCAACTGAGTAATTTCAAGGCCATCTCATTTTTTCTCTGAAACAAATCTGACAGCAGCATTTAAGATTAAAAAATCTGTTATACTGCACTATTGAAGTCCTTACATATTTGCATTACCTAGAGTGTGATGGCTAATCTGTGCAGTAGGCTATTGTGAACTTCATGGTCTCTGCTTTGACATCAGTAGGTTTACTAATTTCAAAACTACAGCTGTTGCTAAAATCCCATCAGGCAAAACCAGCCACCTTTACTCCCCCCTTTCAGGAATTTGGAAGTGACATTGTTTGTGACATTGTGAAATGGATTTGTCTGATGTGATTCTCTCACCTGCATGTGGGCTGAACCTTGCAGTGCTTGTGCTACTCATATGCTCTGGTGCTTTCCTTGGGTGATGACAGTAGCTAGGATGCCAAGGTAAATTTCTTTTTCTGCTGTGTGGTATTGCTGCCAGCATTGCAGAGTATGTCCTTTAGCCCTTAAGCCAGTCGCAAATTATTTGTTTTTATATCCTTTGGTACTCCCTGTAAACACAGACAATGCCAGTGCCATGTCTGTAGAACGCATATCTAGTTAACTGGAAATTAGTAAAATCATCAGCATTAAAAACTGAAGGCACCCTCAGTGTCATTCTTGCTGGCAGGTGCTGCTTGCAGACCCCAAGCAAGGGGCTGCTTTCAGTCTCCCAGGAGTCCTCCTGCCTTCTGGAGGGATTCAGTTTTCTTCAGATTTTAAGTGCTTATTTGTGCTTTCCAGGTGGGTTTTTTGTGGTGTTGCTTTGGGGCTTTTCCCCCCTAGCTGCACACTAGGTTCAGTGATCCCTGGAGAGATCTGACAGAGGTGAGCTGCCCAAAATGTTTCAGTTTTACCTGAGCATTACACAGTGAAGCCATCCACCATTACCAGGCCATATTTACCTCTTGCTCCCCTGCTGATGGGACCACAGTTATGATGGACACTTTTTTTCTGCTGCAAATACACCAAAGGATTTGCAGGAAAGTTTCCTGCTGCCTTTTCTTCCAGCAGGACAAAGCTAGCAGCATGATACTGATAAAACCCCATTTATTTCCATTTAAAGAAGGTGTTTCCACTCCTTTCCCTTGCATTTGCAGCTATAGTCCCCTTTCTGGTCCATGCAGACAGACTGTGCACAGGAGCTTGAAGTTGCTGGTTTCTTGAAAGGTAGAACAGCCTCTCCTCTTGACATCTGATAGAAAGAAGAGATTTATGAAACAGATCCATTGAGCATACCTTGTATAAATATTTCTGTGGGGACATTGTTCATATTCTTCCTTTATGTTCTGTTCTTTTATAAAACCCATTCATTCACAACTGAGGAAGATTAGATCATTGAGGAACTGAAAGTTTAATTTAATTTCCCCCAATTTCTAGATAGGAATGAAAGTCAGTGTTTCATTAGTAATGCTGAAATTTGAATTTACTGCTGACCCTTACTGCTGTCAGTCAGGTCCTAAGGCATGGGTTGAACACAGACACCACAAAAAAGGATGTTGTATTGCAGCTAATCCTGTAATCCAAGGCACCTGCATCTACAAAGGGCTGCAAGGATGTCTGAACTCTCTTGTTGCATGATTTAGGCATGACTTGACACAAAAGCATGTCAGATTCCCAAGAATTTTGGATGCTGACTAGGGTAGGAGAGTAGATTCATAGGACAAAGTTCCATCAAAACATTTCTTATAGTTGTGACTTCATGTGGAAGTAATATGTTAGGTGTTTTCATTCACTCCCTTTTAATTTGGAGTTTCTGCACTAAAAATAGCTACTGGCAACATTACTTTGCAGTAACTTCTAAAGCCCACATCAGGAACTTCTCACAGTATAATATCCATGTTAAATAAAAGGGACACAGAGAGGAGGAAAACTAGAACAGCGAAACTTGTCTAAATCTTCAAGGCTTTATTACATTATAAACTCAAAGTTGAAAAAAGAAAGAAAAAAGAAAAAAGAAAAAAAGGAAGAAAGGAAGAAAGGAAGAAAGAAGTTTCAGGGAAGTTTCAGGGAAGGGAAGTTTCAGGGAAGGGAAGTTTCAGGGAAGTTTCAGGGAAGGGAAGTTTCAGGGAAGTTTCAGGGAAGGGAAGTTTCAGGGAAGTTTCAGGGAAGTTTCAGGGAAGGGAAGGGAAGGGAAGGGAAGGGAAGGGAAGGGAAGGGAGAAAAAACCGACCAACCAAAAAACCAAACCCATCCCAAATACCTCTCTTTCATGCTAGAAGTGCCATCTTATAGCTTACCGTACCTTGTTAAATGTGACATTAGGTGTCATCTAGAATCATAAAGAAAATAGCAATAAATCCCTACAACTTCTAACAGTTTAGCTGTAGAAAGCTTGGATTTTCTACCATGGCAAAAAGTTAAAAAAATTAGTGTATTCATACAAAGCCATACACTGTCACAGCCTGGGGTTTCACTCCTGTTTTGCAATTTTAAAATATTTTCCAATCATTAAATTGATGACTTCACATGTGCTACTGGAGATATTACTGGCCATGGTTCATTGTGTCTCAGTGGCATGGAGCTCAGCTCAGTGCCCTCAAGCTGGTCTAACATAAAAGCAAAAGAAAAATCACTCCCTACAGTGCCAGGCAATAACTAGAAAGAGCAGTAGTTGACAGACATGACCAGTGGAAAGAAAGACTTCAGAAAATGTTTACATGCAAGAAGTTCATTAATATATCTGCTTTCTTTTGTGAGCAAAATCTGTGTATTGAAGGAGCTGAACCCACCAGCCTTTTCTGAGTTCTTAATTGCCACAATTATGGAAGCAGAAGAAAAAGCACTTGCATTTATGGAAGTTACCTTCCACTGCCCCCCTTTAAAGTCTTTGCCCTCGTAGAAAGTGACAGAAATGCACAGTGAATTAATTCCCTTCTTCTACATGGTCAAGAGAAACACTCTGCCAGGAAACAAGCAAACCAACCCAAATCATTCTGTGATTAACAAATTATACACAGAATGAATCTCTTCCTGTCTTCAGGGATTAGCTGACAAGCACTCCTCTTGTAGTTATCCTAATTGGGGGATAGGCTCGTGTCTGAGCTGGATGACCTACTTAATTCTGTGTCACTCACAATTATTTCCATGAATTTGGAGTACTCAAGATAATTTGTATTTTTTGTTTGCAAATATAATTTGCTGATTATGCAATAAACGAAATGTCTCTTTGCCTACATTTTATAGGCAGGTAGTAATGAGATCTCCTAATTACCTTTACCACATTATGCATTAAGAATATATAAAATGCCCCTTGGGTGCAGATTAACAATCTCATATAGGTGGCATATGACTGCCACTATCTACAGCCCACCCTCCTCATGCTCCTCCATCAATGAGAGCTGTGTGAGAGATGCCAGAGGACGTGCAGCCCTGCTTGTTCTGTTCCACGTGTATGTGTGTGTGTGTGTGTGTGTGTGTGTGTGTGTATGTGTGTGGACCTGCAGAACCTGAATTCGACTGCAGCCCTCCCCCACTGGATCTGATGACCATGTCTGCCTCCACCATAGCCCACAGCAAAGACCACCAAGTGCACACCACCCACAGCCCAGAGAGGTGCTGTCACTTCTCCCTTATAGAATAAAGTCTGATTTGGCTATCCAAGGTACGGAGACCAAGACATGGCATTTCTGAAATACTTTCTATGTTGCACTGTGGCATTTCTGAAATATTTTTTGTATTGCACCCTTCATTTTCCTTTTTATACTCTAACTTCCCAATCTGAAATTTTATTTGGTATTGAAACTACGTGTTATTTGCCATACAAAGTATAGCCTAAGCAGCCTATTCATTTTATAGATTAAAATTATTCCCATTTTTTAAGACATTTCAGCATATCCAGAAACTGTGGAGTATTGACTTATTTAGGTGTCACCAAATAATAATTTTTTTATGGAGTTTGAAGTTCTTCACAAGTATTTCTAAAATATGGAACATCATGCTATGCTCTTTTACTCATTCACATTCCTCTTCCAGGCCAATCAAGACTTCAAGCAGGTCTATCAGGATGAGCTGCACACATGTCCATGTATTTCCACCTTGTTCTTTACCTGTAGAAGTGGTTTTGTAGATGGTAGGGCTTCTTGCAAACACTATACCACTTATCACAGCATGTATCTCTTGAAATACTTATGTGCTGGAACAAGTACATGAAATTTATGACTAGGTTTGAATAAATATTGTCCCAAGAAGTTCCAGCCTAGCCCAGCTACAACATATATACAAAGACAGAGTAATATGCAAAAGTGATTTTAAAAAAGGAAAGTGTGCCTAGCAGCAACTTTTTATCTAAGAAAGTAAGAAACATTTTTAAGGGCTGGGGACCCACAAAGATTTTTGGAAGATGGAATCAAAAAGGGGTTACAAAACCACACAGAATAATGTCAGGAGAATGAGAGAGAGAAGAATTTATCAGAGGTCTACAGAGAACTTGAACTATTGTTTTCCAAAGAAGGTTGAAAGACATAAAAGCACTGATAAATGCTAACCTGAAAAGCAGAAAAGCATGTCAAAGGTGTTTGAGATTTTGCTGGGGGTTTTTTGTTGGTTGGTTGCTTGGTTGGCTGGTTGATTGGTTGGTTAGTTTTGGGGGATTTTTTTGTTCTTCTGTCAAGTTTTGTTATTTCTTATCATGTATATATGGTATATCACATATTTGTATACTACATATTGCTTATTATCATAAATATAGCTCTGCATCCATATTTTTGAATTATATATTCAATATGTAAATTTCATAAAAACTAAAAAATACATGCTAAATTATTCTTTGGACAGTGGTTTGGCAAGAGGTACTGAAAAAAAGAGATTTTCTTTCTGCTTCATTAGCAAACCAATCACATCACATCATATCACAGTGTTTTTCTCCAAACTGACTGCCACTCGTCTGTACACCTTTGTTTGAGGGAGTCTCAGAGTGGAGACAATACTGATAGCCCTCTTCTAACTAAATAGCAACGGCCAAAAAAAGAAGAACCCTCTAAAATTAGTTTCCAGATGGACTTTTCTTTGGATTTGGGACTGCTCTTTGATAAGCAGTTGGCCTTCCTTCCCTAGCTTGCCTGTGGCGTCTTTAAACATCTGTTGCATTAAAGGAGTCACATCATGGGGCACACTGGGGATTGGCCTTAAGCCCCATAATCTCTTAAAGAATGGCCTGTCCTATTACAGGGACAAAGGTATTTTTATTGATATTTTACACTATTTTAGGAAGGTTTTGTAGTTTTTTTAATCAGTTTTCTGGGGAAGAACTAAAGAATTATATATATTTGTGTCACGTATAGGCCTCTTAACCATGGACCAAATAGACACACAAATCAACACCCTTGGCAGCTCTGTGTATGTTTGGAACCACATCTATCCACTTCCAAGGAAGCTACTTGTCTAAACTTTCATTCAGTGCCTTGAAAAAGCAAGGCAAATGGCACTGCTGTGTCTCAGTGATCTCCTGCTCATTTATCATGTCTTCATTCTTAGAGACTAGACTAAGGCATGACATATGATATTTGTTGACATTGCAGCACCTCCTGTACCATTAAATGCTTTTTAATAGTGTGTAGGGTAGGTCCTGGGCTGTGTGCCTTCCATCATCTCTCTGGCAACTGACTGGCTTCAAAGGAAGCCTTACAGGTTGTAAGACCTCTGACTACCACTCCGCTTGCTTCGGTCAGCTGGAGCAGCAGAATGACTCTGGTAGGCAGGCTCATTTGGATGCCACTGATGAGGAAGGCGCTTGTGGGCACTGGTGCAAATATTTCAGGAGGCAGAGCTCAGACCCAGCTGTGATGGATGCCTCAGAGTACAAACTGTATTGCTGTCTCCTGAGAATTTCTCTGCTCTAGATTTGGACATACGGAACAACAGATTGGTGGACAGGGAAGCTGGTTAAGTCAGTCTGTAAATTTACTCACATTAAGTCCAAACAATCTTCCTGAATAATGATTAACATATTTACAGTTGAAAGGTCTACTTTCAAGTGAAATGTCACTGTTTTATGATCTTTGGACAGATTGTTATATGGGAATGGTTTTGCAGACTGCTAAACCTACTGTCATTACTGCTAAGCATTTTGCTTACATGATGTGTAGCATATTTTCTCTTTAAAGCGCTCTGTGGTTGTAGGCCTACTTGTTAAAAGACATCACCTTTCTTGAGAAAAACAAATGAACAAACAGTATAAAAATGGCTTTCAGCAGTGCAAACAGTATTTAGCCCCATAATGCTATGAAGAAGACCAAAGCCCAGAACAGGATTTGCTGATGTAGATTTCCAGGAAACCAAGATGTGACTAATGCATCTCTCAAACATGTCCCCTCTTACCTGTTAATGTTGGAACTATGCCTACACTGCTCTTCAGAGGACATTTTTGGACCACGTATCAAGCAGAGTAACCATCCGGCTCTAAATAGTATGAAATGTACATTTAAAGCAAGTGAGTAACATCAAACTCTTTCTAGGTAAGTTTAAGAGTTTAGTAAGTCTAATAAGAAAATACTTATCTTTGCCACGAATGCAAAGCTGAAATGAACAGAGAAGAGGCTTGATTAATAAATAAATAATAAATCTCTCAGGATCCCTTTTATAAACTTTCTTTTCCCATCTGGGATATTGTCCTCCATATCTACTTGTAGCATTATCACCTTAATCGGAAATTGCAATTCAAAACTATAAACACATACCATTCTAGAGCTGCAATGACCAAGTAACCTGGCTAATGAGAAAGGCAAATTAGGCGTTGTTTAAAAGGTGCTGCAATAAACTGTCTCATGTGCATCTGTGCCATGGAGCCACAACAAGTTATGTGCTGCTGTAAATTCAAAGGTAATTTCTCTTATGGTAGCAGAGTCATGTGCACTTGCAAAAGAGCACCTGTCTCTGCTTCCCAGTGCTGCTGGGAACTCACTTTCGCATGCAGCAGCAGGCACAAAGCTGCACATATTTATACATTTATGACTCCTAATACCATGCTGGGCTGGTGCACACCAAACAATGCAGAGACATTTTCTGATTTGAGTGAGTTACTGGGAGCTGAGTAAAAATAGGACATGCAAAGTGTAGGTTAAAAGGAGTGAGGAAAAAAGGGCAGAAATGTTTTTTATGTATTTATGCATTTATGCAATTTGGTGCATGTTTGCTGTCATGCAAGATGGACAAAGATACACTTTTCACATGTACTACAGTAGACAGAATACAAATGATCTGCTATGTTTATAAAGCCAGCCTATAACACTGATTCCTGACTTTTTAAAGATCAAGGATTTGGGTTCTCACTGAAAAATTCAAAGCTGTCATTGAATATGGTAAACAGAACACCATGTAGGGGCACAGTTCCTTCCCAACATGACTGTGCATTCAAAATTGTTATGAAACATATTTACAGATACAGAGGAGCATAACTGAAGGGTGTTTGAAAATAATAGAAGTCTTCAAAATAATGATCAGAGGAATTAGATATAATTATACCTGAAGAGCATCCAGAGATATGGAAACCTTGTTTATCTGTCTAGCTCAACTCATACATATGAAGCAGCCTACCCAGGTCCTGGATGGATCTCCTGAGAGGCAGAAAGCAAGAGGACTTTCCTTAGAACATGCAGAAACTACAAAGTCTGAAGATTTGGCTCTCTGTATGCAGCCTACAAGCTGCTGACAGAGACCTGCTTAAACTACACAGGACAGGAAAGAAGTGCCTGGAGCCAGGAATTTTCCACTGATCCACAAAGCAGAGAGAATGTGGATAGCATAATACCCAGCAGCAACTCAAATATCTTTTTTTTAATGATGGAAACTGCTGTTGGAATAATGTGTTTCAGAATTGAAACTGCCTGATTATATTATGAATAGGCCCCATGTGACCTACCATTTGGTTATCTATACATACACTTTTAAAAAATGAAAGAGTCATTCTTAGAAAGATTATGCAGCACTTTGAGTAGTTTACCTTTCAGTAGAGATTACAGAAAATAATTTGTGGAGTCCACGGAGACTGTGTATTACACAGTGCATAAGACAAAGAAATGGATACCATTTAAATCAACAAAAGAAAATGTACAGACCTGATCTGGAAATAACAGGAGTTTATTTTCTTTTACACTATCTATTCCAAATTGAAGAAGAGGGAAGAAGTAAAGTGATAATTTTGAGGTATTAAATAATTGAGTGATGTGTGAAATGTAAAGAAGATTAATAACCCTTCTAAATCTAAATTTTTAATATTACTTGTAAGCCTCTAGTATGCTAAACTGTGTATCTGTGTGAAGAATAGAGAGCAAGTTTAGATATTAACACCATTTCCTAGGAATACTGGTGATGTGGAAGGAAAATAGGAGCCACAAGATGATGGACAGATTCCCCTTCTCTGAGGGGAGAAAATGAAGTTCATGATCTGGCTGGAGGGAGGCTATGCAAAGTTGTTCTTTCAGATATCCTGACATCAGAGCTGTAGGACAGAGCAATAAGACCACAGTGGCCTTTCCCAGAAAGCAGTTTTCAGATAGCTTCTCTGGAGTGTTTGCAAGGATTCAGGTTCACATAGCCAAGAGCCAGCTGGGAAGTATATTGTGAGTTTCTTCCTGGATATGTTTAAACACAAGGGTCTTCTGCTGAGGGTTCTGGAGAAAGTTTTGTGAAAAATAGCTATATAGAGCTTTAGGTTACCCTACAGAATAGCTTGCCCTTTTTTCTCAGAAGTGACTGCTCTCCTCAGCAGCATACAAGCTGGGGGCATTTAAATCAGACAGTGGGACTCTGGGAAAAACTGGCTTTTCGTGCCCTGATCATTTAGATTTTGAGAATCACTTCTGGAAACCAAGGCTTCCTCTTTGTATGTAAATCCTGGCTTTCAGACCTATGTTTTAGTCATAAGCACTACATAAGCCTGAAAATAATTAATTGGACATTTTGCAGTTGCATGCTGCAGTTCTGGATTAAAGTGATATATACTTGGAGATCAGATATAAATATAAAATTGTCTTGAAAGACTACATGTTGTGCACTGGTGTGTTGATACTACACCCATTAACGACTACAGAATGATCTGAAATTAAGAATTCAATTAATACATTGCCTGAAAATAGGGAAACTTCAGGGTAAAATAGGTCTAGCCCCCTGATTCTACTGGTACTTCACTGGCAGGACTATTTATGTTGGTTTTCTTATGTTTATGTTGGCATTTAAAGAACTACAGGCAGTTGTACTCAAAATGCCTTCACAAGAAAGGTATTATTGCAGCTGCAAGTTCATAGCAGTCCAAGGCAGCCACAGCCAGAATGTCCTGTTACCTTAGCTTGTGTCCATGTGTTGATCTATGTGTGCAGCTGCCTGGGAACCTGATTTTCCACTGTGTGGGAAATGGCGTGGTTTTACAGGAAAAAAAGCCCTTCTGGATAGAAAACAACATCAAAAGTTAATTTCTGTGAAACAGTGGGGGAGGTTATGAGTATTTGATCACAATGAAGGGAACTCACAGCATTGTCTGTGGTTTTATGTTTTCCATTTTAATATCTTCATATCCATATTCTGGGTTGTGTTACCCTGCCTTGAAAGTTTGCTCATGGTGCCTGTGATGGAAAGAGACAAGAAGAACTAACAAGAGTGGGGTAAAGGACAGAAGACACTCCAGACAGCAGCACCTGTGCTAGGTTGAAACTCAGAAACTCCTCCCTTCTTTACAAGATGGGACTGTCATAACACTTTGCAGCTGCCACAGGCCAAGGGTAAAAAGCCAAATGAAGAGGTAGAGCACTGTAGCAATGACTGCTTCTACTGCTCACATTAACAACCAGAGCATGCAAATGGTCTTCCCTTGCCAGATACCAGGCGATAAATGTAATTTCAAGGGTCTAATGTGCAAAAATTCCAAGGTCATTCAGCTCGAGGAGGATAAATGATAATAAGCTTCGCTATAAATAGCAACTTCAGTGACCTGTTGTTGAAATTCTAGGTGATTTATTAGTGATGCATTTTCAAGTATTTGCCATTAAGAATAATATGCATCATATTGAACTTCAGACTGTAGAGGCTGTACTCTTTTCCTTCTTTAGAAAAAGAGATGAGACACATCCCATCAAGCCACTATGAGGCATCTAGTTTAAGGCAGTTATTTAGGCTTCCCCTGTAACAAAGAGGGATTCATCTTGGTATCAAATGAATTGACTTCTGGAGGTGCCTATTTTCTTTCCAGTGAACTATGAAGGGAGCTTAAAAAACTGTCCTTAAACCAAGGATCTGTATTTTAGAATGATAAAGTTTGAATTCCATGAATATGTTTAGTGATATCCAGTGCCAGTGAAGTCACCAGGCATGACCTTTTATCTTACCCTACCCAGGGTTAATAAAATGAAGGGTGATACTTGTACTAGATACAGGTATTTAAAAAACAAATGTTGTTAAATTCATGTAGGAAGAAAAGGACAAAATTATGGCAAACACCAGGCAAACATTCAAGTGAGGGTGGAAAGCACCATTGAGTGACTGCAGCCATGTGAGCTGGTTCTCCTTTCCTCCATCAGCAAGGGTCAAGAGATTGTGCTTGTGTGGGACATTGTTTGTAGTGTTGAGTGCAAATGGAAGAGATGCAACAGGCAATCCTTGTTGTCCAGCAGCCTCCAAGACTTTAAAAATCATCTTTAGAAGGAAAATAAAAGCAGAGTATAGTCTTGTGATTCTGGGAGCTGAGTGAGGCTTCAAAAATAAGACTTCCAAGGGAAGAAAAAGCAAGAAAAAACCCACAACAACATGACATATGACATCCTTATCTGCTGCCTCCAATTAATCTCAGGAATGCCAAGGACTGCCCCTTCTCTCACGATAATATATATCAATGTAATTCCACTGTAGTCATCTTATCTTTCTTCCAAAAACCTGAGCAGATGGTTTACACTGTCACAAGTATGGGCCCTCTTCTCCTATTGATTACAAATTTTCCATCTCAGCAATAACAATTATTTCAGTGTAAATATTCCTAACTTTTTACAGTACAGGCAAGAAGAAGCTAAGAAATGTGATGATTAATTCTTTGTCAGTCATAAACCATTTAAGTAAGGCATATTGTCTATGCGTTTTCAGTGATACTGAAGGAACGTGAACTTGCATTGTTTAATATCAATTTACTGCTAAACAAAGCCTCTTCTGACTTCATTGTGGCTCATGAATAGCAAATTAATCAAATTTGGAACTGTTTGTTTGGTCTTTAAAATGATTTAATCAGACATACCTCATTTAGAAAGTAATTTAATAAGAGAGGTAAAGTAACAGTTAACACTGCTTCAGTGTTGAAGCAGATTGTTCAGATGAACTGTCTTATGAATCCAATATGCAGTATATAAAAATGCAGACCTATCACCCTGCTCTTTTTGGATCAATAACTTCAACAAGTTCCAAATAACATGTTTCATATAAAGCATTCAGACAGAAGTTTCTTATCATTCTGTTTTGTGAAAATAAATGTTTGCATTCAAGACACAATTTTAATATACAATGTATCAAAAAGTCAGTATGGGTCAGAATAATAATAATTCACAAAAATCTGAATCATTGATCTCACAGGAGCTACTCCAGCTCATTCCAGTGACTGATGCATCCCCAGACAATGCATTGTGGAATAAGAAAAAATGCAACAAGAAAATTATTCTCTGTGGAGAAATGACTAGTTATGAGCAACAACATGTCAGCACTTACTCCATACATACGGAAGTTTACTCCTCTTTACGGAACAGGACAAAAGTGCCTGGTCACTCTGGTAATGTCACAGGAAACTAAAGGAGAGAGATGCTAAGAAGATTCATGTTTCCCAGCAAGTGTTGTCATCACCTTCTAAAATGAATGCTTTAAAAAGTGCATTACAACTACTACAGCAAAGGTGCAAATAATGAAGAAAAGCCATTGTCTGTATGTCTACATTGAAATTATTTGTTGTTCCTAAGAAAAACCTTCATGTTTCAGCAAGCACCAAGAAAGGACTCAGTTGGGACATAATGTAGTTTCTTTTTTTCAGTTGATAATTTTTATTACATAATTTAGTATTGCATGTATCTATCATCAGCTGAGAGATGTAAACTCTTGTTGGGTACCCAAACAGAAGCTCTATGATGAGTCAATCAGGCATACAATGAAGACTTTACTAAAATGTGTAAAGGGTGTTTTGTTGATATCAGATGATGTTTGCATGAGGAATCATCACGATCTCAGCTCTCCCATATTCCCTACCAGCTCTCCTGTGCTAACCTCACTCTCCCTGGCTCCTCTTTACACATTCAGCATCATATCATGCTCCTCACCCTGTCAAAAAATGCCCACAACTCTGCAAACCCTCTTCCACTTCTCACTGATTCTGCCCTTCTTCCTTCAGATTTACCAGTGTCCTGTGTTCTATCAGATCCTCTGCTGAAGGAAGTAAAAACTATGATGCATCCCTGATAGAGATGTTCTTTTTAGGTGGTGTTTTTAAAAATTCAGAAGGCTAAGAGGCACTGGCATTATGTACAGCTGACAGGATACTGGCTCTTGGTTCCACATCTCTTTACGGAGACATAAAGAGGGCTGCAGTGGGGCAAGCCAAGCATCTGTCTATTCTGGGGCCCTCAATTCAGCAGCAGGCAACAGCAAACATACATGGAAGAGGCTATAAAGAGAAAATTATAATATTTTCTTAAAATGTTCTCACAGGTGTAACCCTGTAAATAAGATTTTTTACACTAAGAAGTAAAAGGATACCAGCTTTAGCTGTGGCATCACATTGACTGGTGGCCATGTGCCTGTTGCATCCCTGAATTTTCTTTGCTCTGGGAGTGCCCAGGGCAGGATGCTGGCCCCCCTCTGTAGTCACTGTGGGACAAATAGCTTCTCCAAACTTTATCTGGGAAATAGGGAAAAGGAGGTAGGCTCTGATAAAACTTTATATAAAAATATCTCCAAGGCTGAGGAGAAGGAGATCCCTGGTCATCCTCACACTGCTCACAGCAAATATGTCAGGGCACTGACTACTTGTTGCAGTCACCCTCCACATTTTATGAGGGAGACTCAGCCCCTTGAGCTTGAACCTTGGAGAGAGCCCTTGGAAGATTTCTCAGAGCATCAGAGAAAAGAAGGCGATATAAATAAATCTTCTTGTAAACAATTTTAACTGTATTACTCATGAGGTTTCTATATGTTAAATTCAGACTTAGAGTGCATGTTATTGGAAATGCACTAGTAATTTGGACTATTAGGCTGTTAAAATGTTAGTAGGGCTGATGTTAAACTATTCCTTTATGCCAATAACAAGGCTTGGAGCGTGAATAGATTCTGAGTGTAAGCACACTTGACTTAATTGCCATCCCCCTAGGGACTTCCTGAACCAGAACAGGTATCTCTGCAGTTAGTAGCTTGTTCCTACCATGAAATGGCTTCTTCCTACCATGACTTTTTCTAGTCACTTTTTGGACCAGTGCAGACCACTTGACTTACAAAGTTGGACATACATTATATATTATTTTACAGGAACTAGTGAGCTGAACAAAGGCTTAGGGGCACGTGTATTTTGCAAAATGTATTTTTCTCTGCTTCTTATTATAGACAAGCAGAAATTCCCATATTCTTATTCTTTCACAGAATAATTGTGAAGATGTGTGAGAACATACGACTGTGCATGTTATTATAGCATCCATACCAGCATCTTCCTAATGTCCAAAACTCTTTGTCTGTGCTGTTCTTCAGCTGTGTGGGATGGTTTTGTAATGCGCCTACAACTGGTAGCTGAAGTGCTCTTACTTCAGTGCCTTGTAGGCAGCACTTCACCTCAACATGTAGAAGTGAAAAGGTCAGCTTTGAACACAATCTGAAATTCCTAAAGGAGGAAACAATATTTGAGATGTGTGGTCCTGATGTTCACCCCTGGCTGACAGGAACTACAGAATAGCACAAAAAAAATCTGTCAGCTCAGCTAAACCCAAGAAACAAACCAGTTCAGAACTCACTGGGGATTCTTTCCTGCATTTGTATGCTGCAAGAGAGCTTTACATCCACAGGTTTGTTTGCTCATGATGTTATCTCTCCCTCCACTTATAAATGAGTCAGGCATGACTCTGCTGTTAGAAAATGCAAACACAAATTATGACTTCAGTAATTTGCTACTGAGTTGTGCCTCTGCCCTCAGCAATATGTATATACTCTCAAAGGCAGTAAATTAAATAAAACTGCCACAAAAAATTGTCTGCAGTTCTTTTTGAAAAAAGAAATGGGAGCTTCTCTGCCTGTGCGGCAAGCAGGAGGGGCAGAGACCCAGGATACTTCATCAAAAGCATTATGAAAGTGTCTGTTTTCCCTGAGAGGCTGAAGAACATGATTTTCTGAAAATTCTGTTCATTAGTGGAAAAAACATAACCAACACCACATTTAACAATTGTTGGGAGATATTTCCATACTGGTAGTACTGACTTAGACCTTAGAGGAGCTTCATTTATCTAATAGCTCATCTTTCCCCATCCTTTGTAATGTTTGGTGAATCATAGCTTATGTCTCTTCCTCTGTTTTCTACTATATATGCTCCCTTTCCTCCATTATTTCCCTGCCCTAGGCTGCCCATTCATTATGGCAATGATTCACTTTTACTATGGGTAGCAACAGACACAGTGGTGAAAGATGTTATGGCACTGGTAGCTGTTATCATTACACACAAAAAATACAGTGCTTAATTAATCTTGTTCAATATAACAACAATCAACAGAAGGCCAATATTATCTTTTCTGTTTCAAGAAGGCAGAAATGTTATTATGTATGTCCTTATTTCAGGAAAACACCCTTATTTTGGACATCTTGTGCCTAAAGTGTCTAAAGTGAAAGGTAAAGTTGAAAAATGAACTGTTGGAACTGTTTCTTAACAGGAAAAATGTAATATAGTTCTTCTGGGAAATTAATATTGTGCTTATATCTCCTACGGATAGGTGATCTAGAATGGCTTTACAATTGCTAATAGTACAAAAATTCTCATTTGCACTAGAGGTTGATAATCAATCAAAGCATCATGGTCATATTGCCAGGAAGGGACCTCTAAAAGCTATTTTAATCACAAGATTCAGCAACTCATTTTCAGGTCAGCTGTGGCTTTGCTAGGCCAGTTCTTGAAAATCTTCAAGGTTTCCCATTTTCTCAGGTAAGTGCTGCACTGACCTCTTAGTGGAAAAGCTTTTCCTCCAATTCCATCCAAGTTCCCGACACAGCTGGTGCCCTTTCACCCTGCTGTATCACCTGTGACTGCTATGCAGAATTTGTCTCTTGATCTTTGTGACTTTCCCTGAAGTATTTTTGGCAGCTATTACATGGCTCCTTATTTTCTTCTCCTGCAGACAACAAAAGCTCAACTCCTTCTAAGTGCAGACCCCTGACCATCCCAGATAGTGAAAGGCTGGCAGCAGCACTGCTTTGTTTGGTTCTCCTAAATTAATGAAATGACCTTCTAGTGAAATCCAGGGGAGAAAAACAACAACAACAGCAACAACCACCAAAAAATGAAAACAAAAAACCACCCAGAAATCCCACCCAACCAGAAAGTAAAGCTTTAAAATATTTTATAGAATAATCTCTCACACAGAATCAGAGGAATTTCTTGTTTTCACAGGAAAACCATGTTATATTGAACTTTCAACCATCTCTACACAAACAAGAACCTTCACACTACAGCCTCCTGTAATAACTGAAACTGCAGTTTGCATTTTATTGGTTTTCACTAGTATTGAAATAGTGCATCAATTGCTTTTATCAAATGAAGAGCATACAGCAAATCTCTGTCTAGCACAGCAGTACAGCTATGTAATATATACAGGATTCAGCATCTACATGACACATAACAAAAGACATATTTGCATGCAGGCAACCAACCATGTAGTATAGGTTAAAAAGTGATAAACTCTGAAAGAACAGATTCAAATATGCACAGAAATGACTGACTCAATTCCAACACTGGCTTAGTGATCTGAAGCCATCCTGATATGCCTTTTTTCTTCCGTGATGAGCACATAGAATGCAAGCTGGCCTACTGCTCCAAGGCAGTACATAAACAATCCATATCTCCACACTTCAAAAAGCTCTTTTGCACTAGCTGCAAGTACATCATTCCAAACACCCTGATTCAGCCATAGGAACTGCAGGCTCCAATGTACACTGCAGGGATAGTGAAGCAAGACTGAGGGCACATCCTTGTCACCAGCTTTCAGAACACCCAGGAGAAATGGAATGGGGGTCTTGGATGCTGTTTACCCAGGGAAACCTCTGACAATACCAAGGCAAACGAGGGTGCAGCACTGGAGGTCACTGCATCCATCCCCTTCCTTTATTTTCCCTGGCACGTAGAAGAAATGCACTGTCTTGTCCAGGTACCACTGCCCAGTCCTGCAACACTGCTCAGCTTCCCATCCTTTAAGTAGCCAGTTATGCAGAATAGCCCCCCTTAGCCATCCTTCCAAGAATTTTCTGGCTGCTGTACTCTTATGTCATATTTATTTCCTCAAGAACAATCTTCTCTATAAAAATCTGTCTGATTGCATGAGAAGCAGTGTATTGAGGGATTTCAAAAGCTGCTCTTTCCACCTATGTGCAATGAGCCTTGAGTAGTTTGGTTTGTCCAGCCATGAAACATGGTTTGTTATTGCTGGGAAGGGTAGAAGACATAGCAAGGATTCTGCATAAAGTAAACCCAAATCATCATTAAGACAAAAGGGAAAAAAAAAGAAAAGTTAACATTGGATAATGTATCCATTAATGATTCTGTTGAAAACAAGACACATTTTGTTCTCACTGGAGACTGCCCACTCTCTGATATGAAGGAAATACCCGGGGACATCCAACAAACAATTTCTAAAGCTTTTATCTGTTTTGAAAATTCCTTCTGAAAAAGTGAAAGAGGACTGTGAACTGAGATTTCAGAATCCCTGTGTGATGAAATCTTATCAAAACAGTGTTTGTTCTTTAGGAGATAAAGGAAAGGAAAGAGAATCTGCTGAATGAAGTGAAAGCAGGAGCATATATTTATATTCTGAGACTTTTTGAAATTTGTTTTCAAATTCTGAATTTTGTCTGTTGTTCAAAACATGAAGATTATTTCCTCTTGTCTCAGTGGAATCCAGAAATAATGGCCACCTGCTGCCTGCTGCTGCTTTACTTCAATGGCACCTTCTAAGAGCAACTCCCCTTCAGGAAAGCAATCTTTTATGTCTGAGTTGGGGGGAAAATAAATTCATTAGCACATTTTCTTTGTACACTAGGGATGCTCTTCTGTGTCAGTACAGGATGTGGTGAGAAGTACAGTTCCTAGGATCTAAAGGTTGTCCAGTTTAATTTTCTCTTCCCTTGTGATTAGGAAATAATCTTAAAGCAGGGGGATACAGCAGGCCAAAAAGGGCAGAAATCATAGAAGCTTTGTGCTCTTCCAGAGCTTTATTGCACACAAGATTTGGAGACTACTTGTTTGCTATTAGTTTGACCTTTTTACCTTGTTTGTTTTTTGTTCATGACTTTCTCTTCAGCTTGACAGATCTTAATGTCATCAGGATTTTTTTTCCTATGAATATTGCTACTAATCCAAACAACCGACATTAAAAAAGTGTACTAATCCTAATTATAACCCTGCTAGAAAACATTCCCTAAAGGAAAAAAATGCATGATGAAGGTGGCTTGATAAAACTGGAGCCTTCTGCATTTCTCGTGTACAATCTTTTTCTAAGATGGTGAAAAACTCTGACTCATAGCAACATTCCCCCACCTCCCAACAACCACAGGTCTGTGACTTCTTTAAATTGGTGTCACAGCCACCTTACCCCTTTCCCAGGCAATTAAACACCAGAGTGTTCGGTTCCTTTTCTCACAGAAGAATTTGTTGGGGGCTCTTTCTAATTTCATAAAGTTGCACCAGTCTGGCTGTAATTCAATGAATTATTGGCTGGGGAAAATTACTGAAGCTCATCATGACAACATTTTTCATCAAATTAAGCAGTGTTGCTCAGAGGGGAAAAAGTTGTACTTCTAAGACAACGCACCTGCAGAGAATTAGCTGATAAATGATTTACAGACATGTGGCTGAAAACATTAATGGGGAGACATATTTTTAAAATGAACTTGGATTTTTTCCCAACTCTTATTGCCTCCTCTGTGTGATCTTAAGCATTTGTCTGTTCAAAGATGCAACACTGCACTTTGTGCCATAGGAAGCAAATTACTGAGACATTTTTCCCTCTTGCATGCTGTTTGATGGTTCTTCCCCCTGTTATTTTGTCACTGACACCAGCATACACAAATAAATCATCCTGGCTAGTGATTTCCTTTCATTGCCACAGAAAAAGTGGGAGCATAGTTACCTGCCCAAAGGGGACAACCATTGCTCTCCTTTTTTATATCCTTACTTCAAGTAGTATTAGCTATACTCCATAGGTTTATGATGATTATTTTATATTTATACTGCAGTAACAGTAAAATACACCAGCATGTTACTGCCAGACCCTCAGACGTGTAACTCCTGGGCTTTGGTTGCTGTGCAGTGTCTGAAGGCTGCAGATGGAAGAGGTAGCCAAGCATCAAATTACATTGTTTCCTGCAGCTCCCTTGATTCCCTTGTTGCAGCTTTTGGGAAGTATGGGGTGAGTAAAGAAGGAGCATGCAGAATAAAAAGAAGGTATGAGCCAGCAGAATGGTGCTATGGAGAAATGTACTTTATCCCCCAGTCTCCTGCAGGAGAATACCTACATCATGCTCCTTACTAAACTTTCGAAGTAATTAGTTCCTGATACTCAAAGTCAAGTACAGAAAGGGCTGAGTTTGCTGATGTGTCAGTCTCTGAGAACACTGACTGAGAAGTCTTGGGGCTTTGCAATGAACTGCTGTGAGAAAACAAGGAAGAAGGAAATGGTGAAACTTCCAGGGGGTTTTACAGTCATTCCTGAGCACAGAAGAATGCAAACAGAGGACTTTGTGGAAGAGTTTGGAAAGCACTGTTGTCTAGAAAAATCTGGGAGGCAATAAATATTTTGGACCACTTTTCTGTGTCTCTACCCCAGACCTCTGAATGGATCCAGCTAGGACCATATCTTCGGTGCAAGATTCTCTCTTTCTCACCCCCATCTTCACCTTTTTGTTTTCTGGGTGCATCCTTACACCTTACCACCTAATTTTTTTCCCTTTGCTTCCTTTCACCTACTCCCTCCTAATTCTCCTCTTTAATCTTTCTTCTGCAATGTTATTTACACTGTATTCCACACCTTTCCTCTCTCCACATCACAGCTTGGAGTAGCATCAAATTCAGTAATTGTCAGGAAAGTTTTGATCATTCCCTGAGTCCCTATTATGTGCAATCGCCTTGCTGAGATAAATCAAGCTCAATTGTCTTAAATTTTCTCCTTTCACTGGGAACATGTAGTATGCCTGATATCCAGATGTTGAACCTGGATCTTTCCTCCTGAGTTTAAACCTATTACTTTATCCCCCTGCCTATTACAGACATAGAGAAGAGCTTATTCACTTGCTTTTAGCAGCAACATCTTTAAACATCCACAGACTGCTATTACGTTTCTCCTTGACATTTTCCTCTCTAGATTAAATAACCTCAGCTGACTTAACTTTTCCCTGTAGGTGATGCTTTATAGTGCCCTCATTGTTCTCTCTGCAATGCCTTTTTGCTCAGCCTTTTTGAAGCATGTCGTCAAAAATGGACATAGACGTCCTGCTGAGACCCTGGCAATGCTGACTGCAGTGGAATTCAGTCTTTTAAGACATAATCCCTTCTTTCTCTACCCATATATAGAGATATAAAAATATGAATTATCTTTCAGTATAGAGGGTTTAGTGCCACTATTTTTTTTTCAGCAATAACCTGACATTGCTGACTTACATTCTTCATTATAATTTTTTTCCCCACAGAAAGATTTCTTGCCAATTCTTACTCTTGCTATGTTAACATGGACTGTTCCTGACTAAGTGTATGGCTTTTTATTCCTAATGGTAAGTAGCCTTCTTTGAAGAATATTCATCCAATTCAACAAAATTATCCAGAATCCTAAGCTTGCTCTCTAAGGTCCTTCCTAGTCTGACACCATCTGCAGATTCAGTAGTCATACTTTCCCTTCTGTTGCTTCCACTGTCCCACTTTCTGTCCCCAAACTTCCTGACTCAGGTTAATCATGAAAATTTTATGAAACGCTGTACACAGATCAACCCTTACTGGAATGCTGCTTTGCATATCTCCTATTCTGACAGTGTCTCATTTTCTAGACATTTTTTTCCCCTGCATAAAATTAATTAATGCAGTAGTCCATGTTTCTTTAACTTAATTATAGACTTGTGGAAGGCAATTCCTATTGAAACACAAGCTATATGAACTCTGATGCTTCCTCCATATACACAAGACTTATAATTCTGGGTGGATGAAGAAATCCATTGGGTGACATTTTGGATGCTCACTTCATTATCTTCTAGAGGCTGATGTACAGTTTGCCTGATTATTTGCTCCTCTATTTTTCTCTGAGTGAAGTCTCTGTTGCAGATGTGTTAGCATAGGTGTCCTTTGTTTTATGGAATCAGTATTTCTAACAGGCGCTGTTAGTATTTATTAATATTGGACAACATTGCCCAAGGAAGGTGGGCACCATCCCTGAAGGCATTTGAAAGATGATTTGATGTGACACTTGGTGGTCTGGTTCAATGGTGGACTTGGCAATGCCAAATTATTGTTTGGACTTAATAATTTTAGACATCTTTTCCAACCTAAAAGATTCTATGAATCTAACAATGAATGCCATTTCTTGTGCAAAGACCCACAAAACCAACAGAGAGACAAGAGAAGGAAGAGAGTATCTCTGACTGTTGACATCTGCTGTGTTTGTGGTTTACTACATAACATGCATTATATTACCCCACAGTCTTGCCCTGGCTGCTGCAGTCTGAGCCAGAAGGAACCTCTGGATGGAGCAAAAGATTGCTCTTTACCTGGAAGCCACTGAGAAAAGCCAGGGGAAACGTAACGGGCCAAGATGGGTCCAGCTCAAGGGAGGCTGGCAGCAGGCATTGAGGGAGCAAGGAGCCTGCAACATCTTCATGGCAACTGTGACATCCCAAGGGTATGTTAGGAATATGGGTGGCATACACTTGCATATCTTCTGACCTGTTGAATTTGAAAAATTAGAAGTGTTAGGAGGACAGTAAGTTCCATGTGCAGAGCTCTTCTGTGTTTGACAGCATCCTGGTTCCCACCAGGGCAGGGTTAATTTTTGCTGCAGCCAGGAGGGGCATGGTCAGGACCTGGAGGTTATTCTGTACCACTCACATCATTGCTGGAGGCAGGGGGAAGGGGACACTTCCAGTTGAGTGAGGGTGGCAAAGGGAGTGGTTGGGTACCACTGTTTCCAAGCAATTGTGCGTGAATCATTTGCCTATCCTGTACTCTTAGATACTGATGTTGTAGCAGATATTGTTTGCTTTCTTATTTCATTGCTATTTCCAATAAATTGTTCTTACCTCAATTCGTGATCTTTACCTTTTGTGCCTCTGACTCTCCTCACCATCCTGCCACAGTGGGAAGCAGAACAGGGTGAGGCAAGGGGAAGTAAGCAAGCAGTGCATGGTTTGGAGTGTTTTGATGAGAACATTAAATTGGAGAATACTATTCCTAATTTACAAAAGAAAGATTGACACACAACAAAAAAGAGAAAGGGGAGGGGGAGTTTTCTTGCTAAAGAGATAAAAATATTTCCTTTTCTTTCACTGGGTTTCTCTGATTTGGTACTTATATTCTCTTAGATTTATTGTTTCTTACTCTTAAGTTACTTTGAGACCTTCATACATATGAACACTTGCTAAATAAAACTGTTGGCACAAGGACATAAATTCACTGTTAAACTGCAACAAGGGTCTGATGGCTTTTTGCTAGGTAGGTCTTTTCTCTGACAAGATTCCCCAGAGTCTGTGAGCAAAGATTTGTGGAGCAAGACAAAATTCAGGCAAATCAAAGAGTGCTAAAAATGAGGCCTCTAAGCAATGAGCACAAAAAGAAAACCTCAGTACCTTGGCAAAGTACATGAGATTTTTCTGATATTATTTGCACTGCTGTTCAAATCTTTCTGATTAGTGACAGATTAGGAAAATCTCAATCCTACAAAGTGATCTTCTTGAAAGACCCTGCCCCATAGCTGAATAGTGTACCTTCTGGAATCACAAGATGGCTTCTCAATTATGATGAGGTAGAATGCACTGTGTAAGAAGGCATTTTTATAAATAATCATAGAATGATTTGGGTTGGAAGGGACCTTAAAAGGTTCATCTAGTTCAAGCTCTACTGCCTTCTACTGGCAACGAATCTACCACTAGACCAGGTTACTCAGAGTCCCAACCAACCTGCCTTAAATACCTGCAGGGATGGAACATTTACGACTTCTCTGGCCACTTCTTTTAGTGCCTCACCACCCTTACAGTAAAAAATGTCTTCCCAATATCTAATCTAACCTAAAACTACCTTCTTTCTGTTTAAAGCCATTGCCACGTGTCCTGTCACTACATGCTATAAGAGACCTAAAGATCACAATTGCCTTTAAACATTAACAAGGCTGCAGAAGGAATTTCCTGTAGGATAAAGCAACAGGAACAACAGGTAAGCACAGAAGAGTGGAAAGTACAGCAGGAAGGCTTTAATTCCAGGCCTGGCAGAGGGGAGCTTTGCTTAGCACCTAGTTAATGCATCCAGAAAAATTTTTCACTGTGACAGAGTGGGGGAAAGTAAGCAATTGCTTGCACACCTGCCATGCCAAGTTATGGGCATGGCATCTACACCCTGTGGGTATGGAACTTGGACTGTATGAAGGTGATACCCCAGAAGAATGACTTGAGGACCCTCACAACTGAGAAGAGCAGAAGAAAGACCAACAGGATCCATGGGGTGGTGATACATTTCTACTTATTCTTTGTCTATGACTCTTTTTCTCTCCCAAGCTCTCTTTCCTATTTCTTTCTATCTCTTCTTCACATCCACTGGAATAGAATCCATATTACTGACTTTGACATAGGGCCTTGTTTGCACCTTAATTTGGACAGAGACATCTCTTTATAATTGGATCATAACAATTGCCCTTTTGAAACGTCCCTCTCCAGCTTTCTTGTAGGCTCTTTCAGGTACTTGAAGGTGCTCAAAGTTCTATCTGGTGACTTCTCGAGGCAGAACAACCCAGCTCTCTCAGCCTGTCTTCATAGGAGAGGGGCTCCAGCCTTCTGAACATCTTTGGAGCCTTCCTTTGGACTTGCTCCTTCTTATCCATTCCTTCTTATTTTGGGGAACCAGGGCTGGACCCACTCCATTTGTGGGTCTCACAAGAGAAGAGTACAGTAGTTTCACGAATATAAGCCGCACCTTTTTCATTGAAGAATC
>VRYO01001463.1:71934543-71946057 GCA_009812075.1 Sialia sialis | reverse complement strand
GTTTATAATCGTGAAATTACTGTAAATCCTTCCCAAACAGTTATGTGGGCCTGTATGTAAATATCTTTTTCCAGCTTTCTAGAGTGTAGGAAAAAGGAAAAATCATAACTTGTGCAAAAACGAGCACTAATTATATATATTTTTATAGAATTGAAGAAAGAAGAGTCACTTTTTAAAGACATAGAGATTTAAGGAAAGTGCATTGTGCCAATTAGATTAAGTAGCACCATTAGGAAATAAAATCGTGTTATTCATACAATAATCAGTCACATTTGCAGACATTTGTTCCCCTGGAAACTTGTCAAAGCTTTAGAGCACAGCTGTTAGGGCAAAAATCACAGAAAAAGAATACTTTACATACAATTTGCAATTGACCTTTAAATGTTATTTTCATCAACGAAAGTAAAAATTTGGAAAATTTCTCAGAATAATCTCTTATGCGTGGCTAAAATGACAGCATATTCTGCTTGTGTATTACTTGATATACCTACATACATATTTACATACACAAATACAAATTTAACTGATACGCATACCTACGTACATGTATAATATGTATACACTAGATTAGATAATACTTTTACCTGCAGTTTTCCAAACATTCCTTTTGGACAAAAACAGGACACAAATGTTAGGAACAGAAGCCCTCATGTCACTTTCTTCATGTCTAACAATGATCTTAGCAAGAGTGAATATGAAATTTCTCCCCTAGATGTTTAGTAGTACACAATCAGATTTTAGTCTGTTTCTTTGCTTGTTTCTCTCGTCTGATGCACCAAGTGCTGGCCACTGGCAGAGTTTCAAACTTGGATTGAAATATGTTTAATACAAGCTCATAACTCTATGGTTCCAATGCAACAAAACCATAGAGAGACTGAAAAAATAATTTAATCTGGTTTACTATGATCCTAAAAGAGAGTTTCATGCATGGAGGAAAGATTGTCTTCCCAGTGTACTACCTAGGATATACACAAGACATGCAAATCAGGGATATATCTTTATGAAAGAGACATGTAATTTACAACTTTTTTTTCCTACTTTAGAAAGCAAAATAAATTTTGCAGGTATTGGCTGCTAAACAGAACAGTTTCCCACATGATATTAGAGATTACTATGACATTACAGAAGAAAACCTTCAACATGAGTTGCTATTTTATAAGGAGTTTCAGTATTGTAAAGAAATCTATTGTGTCCTTAAATCTGTTCTTCTTTTTTCTACTTTTACTCAAGACTTCCTTCCTTCTTTCTTTTCTGTTTTGTTTCTGTTCCTGGTATCAGAAAAAAAATAACTAAACTTTTCTAACTATATCTTTACAGAAACACTAGGAATAAAGATTTAGTGCTTACTACTTTACGGTAATAATCTGAATTGTCTATTAGACACTTTATTCCTGTTAGGTTCAAAATACATCCATAAATTGCTAGTCAAACAAAGAGAAAACAATGCTTATAACACTCTCTCAAATACAGAACACTGACTGCATTTTTTATAGCATCATCATTTGCTAGTGATTATTCCCAAGGAACATCAATCTAATAGACAGTGGCAGTCTTCTAACCTCTGTGTGTGTGAGGCTTAGATATATTTAAAGACATGCTACAAGAGGAACATGCTGTGGGGAATATTGCAATGAACACTGGTTCTTCAACTGTGCTGCTAAATGTGACAAAAAATATTTTACAATTTATGTTCCAAAAACATGTAGTAAAACGTAATAAAAGAAAAAGTAAGGATGATAAAAACGTAGGCACATGATGTTACATTAGTGACGTTTCTTCTTTTTATTAGTAGCAATCCCACAGATGCCTGAGGAAGCACATTTGCCTTTGTTAAAACAAATCCATTCTAGAAACTGTTCTGACATCCATCATTAAAACACTTTATGTGAGTAGTCTTTCTTACTGTATTATTAAGCCATTCATTAACATGATAGATAAAAACTCCATTCCACTGAGAATCTGCCACAGCATTACAGAAATGTACCAGAATCCTTGGCAACGATTAAACATGCCATGACAGGAAAACAATGGAACAATGTAACTTAACATCAGGCTTTTCCAACTGTGGAATATTTCTGTTGTGCTATTTAGCATATATACCAAAGTCAATTTCCTCTTACAATAAATAAAGGCATAAATAAATTCCATTTGTACTGGAATTGAACCTAGGCAGTGCAGCCTGCAATATGATTGCTAAAATTAGACTAAAACAAAGATGGAAAATTTTCAGCACTGACTCACTGCAAGTTCCTGATACAGCTCTTAAATGTGCCTGGGTAGCCTGAACGGTATCTCTGTAATTGAGCAAATAACAAATGATTGTACTTGAAATATCTGAAATTGCACAGGCTTTAGAGAGCAATGTATTTCGGCTTGAAGGAAGACATCACCAGCCTTTTATTTCTTCAGTCTTCTCCAGGGAAAACTGTATTTTCAAAACCTGGCTTTATAGGTAATTTTTTCACACTATTACTGAAGTATTTAAGCACTTCACAGTCTTCATCATCTCTTGTGGTGTCCCTGTTACACCTTGGAAACAGATAAAACAGATTCACAGAATCAGACAATCATTGAAACTGGAAGGACCTCTGAAGACTCTCTAGTCCAAAGCCCCTGCTCAAAACAGACACCAACAGCAAGTTGCTGGGGGTTATGTTCAGATATTCCAGTGGATGGACACTCCACAATCTTTCTGAACTACCCATTCCAGTGCTCACTCAGATCACAGTAAAACAAGTGCTCTTCTCAGGTTTAAGTAGAATTTCCTGTGTATCATTTTCTGCCCTTTGCCTCTTGTCCTGTCACTGGGCACTGCTGAGAAAAATCTGGCTCCATTTCACCTACATCCTCTTTGAGCCTTGTGCTCTTCAGGTTGAACAGTACCAGTTCTCTTGCCCTTTCACCATGTGACACACTCTCCAGTTCCTTCATCATCTTCATGGCTCTTCACTCTTGCCCCAGAATGCCAATATCTTGTGCTGGGAAACCCAGCACTCCAGACACAGCCTCACTAGTGCTAAGCAGAAGGAAGAGTGCTGGCAGTGTTCCTAACAGGCCCAGGGTGCCCAGGGAACAGGATAGAGTACTCTTACAAATGAAGCAAACTCTACAACACTTTGGAAATGAGCTTGTAGCTCTCAAAACAAGAGGTCCCATTTCCCTCTAACCCAGTCCACTGACTCTAGTTCAAACACTGAAGTTATTAACCCTTAATAATCGGGGTTGGAAGGGACCAGCAAAGGTCATCTGGTCCAACCCTCCTGCAATAAGGAGGGATTTCTTTGAGTAGATCGGGTTGATCAGAGCTCTGTCCATCCTGCTCCTGAATATTTCCAAGGATAATGCATCTACCACTTCTCCGGTCAATCTTCTCCACTGTTTCATCACCTTCATTGTAAAAAATGTTTTCCTTATATCTAGTTTAGGCCAACCTTCTTTTAGTTTAAAATCATTATCTGTTGTCCAATCACAACAGGCCTTATTAAAATGTTTTTTCCTATCTTTCTTACAGGCCCTTTAGGTACTGGAAGGTGCTCCAAGGCCTCCCTTGAGCCTTCTCTTCTGCAGGCTGAGCAGACCCAGATCTCTCAGCCTGTCCTTATGGGAAGGGGGTTTCCATGCTATATACTTGGGTAAAAGGCCAAGTTCTACTACAGCATGTCCTTCACAGGGAACGGTGGTTGGAAGCAGTAACAGATTACAGTAATTTCACGTGTATAAGGCGCACCGGAGTATAAGGTGCACTTTTTTTTGAAACAAGGATCCATGTGCAACAAAGTAACGAATTAGAATACTGTCAGGTGCTCAATTTGCAGTTTTCACAGATCAGCGTAGCCTTTAAATGCAGCCCCAGAAACCCTCCCCATGCCGCAGGCCCCGACACTCCTGCCCCTGGCACCAGCTGCCACAGGGGCTGCCTGCATGGCTTGCACTTCTGGGTTGGCAAATTTCCGAACTTTGTCCATATATATGGCGCACTGGCGTATAAGGCGCACTTCTGGGTTATTGAAAAAGATGCACCTTATACATGTGAAATTACTGTACATGAACTGCACCAGTCTGAAGGAGAAAGGGTCCCTAGAAGATTTCAAGGCACTGCAAAAGCAACACACTAAAGGACATCTAAAATATTTTCTCTGATCTACAGAGGGAAAAACAACTAACTGGGATTTCTGACAGAACTCAAATGCTGGCATCAGAGAGATTGCAATGCAACATACAATAGCATGAACTAAGCCTAAGGAAGGACACACTACTTTGCAGTGAATCTTCAGTTTCTGGAGGCTGAATGGGGCTCTATATCATAGTGCTGTCATGCAGCTTATAGTATGAAACAGAGGCAGCCCAACAGATCTGAGATTTCAGTGCACCTTGGAGGCTGACATGCTATACTTTGAGGACTTTGGTGAGTGACGTAGGAGATTTGCATGAAAAGAGAGAGTGCAAGAATAATTGCATATATTAATTTTTGGTATCCTCATCAGCAGTGCAGATCAGAGTAACTCGTCTTAAGCACATACTACTGCTTCAGTGGTTATTCAAATGGCTACAAAGGTATCTGGAATTGGAAAATTTCAACACAATACTACTGCCAATTTACAATTGTGCAGTTAATTGCAGTTGACAGAGCTGAAAGAATCTTCAACATGGAAGGATATTACTGCAGTCAAACTGCATTTCACGGCCAAACTGCTCAAAGTCCTTGTTTGGCCCTCATTTTTCTTTTATTTGAATCCTGTAAATTTGTTATGTTGTTTATCCTCACAGCACTGAGCAGAGGGGAATGTGATTACTCTCACTGCTGCTATGCTGAGGTACACAAAGTCCAGAAAACAATTTATGCACCTGATTCTTAAAAGCTCCCTTCTATTCCATTGAGCGTTTTTGTTTCCAGCGGTCAAGTTACCTAGATGCTTCAAGTTTTGCTCCTGTTCATGGACTGATCCTTTTTTTGACTGTACTTGTGCACCTTATTGGAACAAGATTTGGAGGCCTGTTCAAGAACACTCTGTGCCTGCCTGACTCTGTCACACTGCTTAGCATAGTCACTAACACAGGTTTGCCCACACCTACCCACTGCCTCTGTGACAGCTGAACCAAAGACCAAGAGCACCGGCAGCATGGACAAGACTGTACCACACTTGTTTGACCTCCATTGTCCTTCTGTGCACTTGCAGGGGAATCAGAGCCATTTTTATACACTGTCATGCCACATCCTAATGCATGCAACAAATGGCTTCTGTTTCAGCAATAACCAGCTGCCTTTCAGCACTCTCCTTGCCTTGCTCACTATGAAGTAACAGGTAGGCAGAAATCTGGTGTTTACAATCCTGGAGTCACAGAAATACCCTTAAGGAGGAGGCTTAAGGCTAGTTGCTATGTCATACACACAGGTCAAGCCAGCCATGCCAGATGTTCAAAGCTCATGGCCACAGAAGACTCTTTAGCCCTGTTTAATGCATTGATAGAGACATAGTTGCAGGTGAACAATTGTGTCTAAATACAACATGGATCCTCAGGTTAGGTGTGCTCCAGGCAGTATAGCCAGGAGGCATGTCCCAGGAAGAGCAGTCTCTCTGACTCCCTTTCACTGGGATAATGATCTGTTAATTGTTGAGAATGTTCTCCTATAAAACCACTGATATGGATTTAAATCATCCATTTGTTTTTTCAGAGGAAATGTTATCTTTGGTTTCTGTTACCTAGCAAAAGCTTCCACTCAGGTAAATATGTCAAACTGCATAAGTCAAATTTCAGAGCTGTGACATTAGGCATTATGGCATACAACTGATTCTCTCCAAATTATCAAGTGACTTGCTTAGGGCCACCTCTGATATCAAGGTACAGAAAACTAGACTTGTAGGCATATATGCCATCCACACAGCTGCTCTCCTGCTTCTAACCAGGAAGTTTGGCTCTTGTTAGGCCTGACCAGCCATGGTTCCAGAATCACCATCAGAAATGTACTGTCATGGGCATCTCTGCTTAGTTTTTTGTAGGCTCAGATGGAGGAGCACACCAAGGCCACCAAGGTTGGGACTCCACAAGACACACATCATTGAATACTAATTACAACCTCTCCTTTGCAGCCACAACCCACATATTTGAAAAATGGCTTTGTCATACCAGCTTAACCACCTAGTTTTCAGACATGACAGATGCTTAGGTATTACATCTCAGGTAATTGCTTTTCAGGTCCTTTCCTTGGAAAGCCTGCTACCAAAAGCCTCACACATCTTTGATGCACTTGTGGATTTTCTCTGATTTAGAACAGAACAGTTACATTTAAATTTAGTTAAATATTTAATATCCATATTTCTCAGAGTGAATAGCAATGCTCTCTAAACTTTCTTAGTTACGTACCCACAGGAATGCTTTTTCAGTCTTCGCTGTTGCTGCCAGCTAAATGTGAGAAATGTGGATTATTGCTAGCAAGTGTGTGAGCTCTTCCTTCAGATTTGTGAAGTTACAGACACAATTCTTTAGTGTATACTGCTCTGCCTGACCTCCTCTTTCTTCCAAATAACATTGAAACTACTATCACTGGCTCAGTCTCCCCTCCCTATTATTCCTTTCTTTACAAGCTCTTTTTCCCCTGGCAATTCAATTTTCTGAGTTCCTGTGGTGTAATTTTAATGTTTTCTACGGTTTTCTAGGATTTTTTTTTTCAAAGGCCATAAGGTCTTATCTGACAGGTCCTTCCTGCTGCTGTTTCCTGTTCTTCAGGCTTAATGTGGCTTGTGTAAGTTTGTAGCAATTTAGTCAAAATGAATGAAAATGTGTGCTAAATTACCAGAGCTCATTATTTTGGTCATTGAGAGAGCCTAAAGAAGTACCATAAATACCTCAGAGTTGCTCACCACACAGAAGTATTTTAATCTTCAGACTTAAATCTATTCGCAAAATGTCTTTTGCATTTTCTTACTGCTTTTATCCAGCAGCCTCTAAGCATTTTGAAAAAAAAACCAAAAAAACCACAAAAAAAACCCCAACCCAACAAGAAACCACATACTAGTTTTTTGTCAGGGTGTTTTAATAGACAAATAAAAAGTGTATGCAGTAAAGCTGATTTACCTGTGGTGAAAAGTGAAGTAGCTGTCTGAGAGACTCACGCTAAATGTCGCAGTCACCCTGCTCAGAGAAACACAGTGCCCTGCACCTCTCATGATTCCTCCAGTGAAGGGTACCACGTGTTCTTCCTCAGCTGCAGAGAATGATGTGCCAGCCATCTGGCCTAAAGGCTGCCTGGTGTCTCTGAGTGGCAAACCTGTCTGAACTGTGGGAAATGATGGACACTAACTGGCAAGGCAGATTTCCTACCTGGCATACATCAGCCATCTCCTACTATTTTGAAAACCAAGTAGCACTCCACTGTGTTGTTTATGCAGCTGGTGACAGAGTTTTTATACTTTAAGTTTTCCCTCTAAACAATACAAAATTTGCTGGGACTCAAAATAACTTTCCAGGAGCCATTTAATAAAATCAGAGCAGACAGGATTAACAGCTGGATGTTTCAATTGCCACTACCTGTACTATCAGTATATGAAAATTAGATACAAAAGATAGGTCTGGGCTTTTCTTTTTTTCCATTTTAATCTGAATGTATTCAGACCTCTGAGGAATTGTTAAGTTTGGTATCAGCTGTTTCCCCAGCTGTTTCTACTTAGAAAAAGCTTGTAAAATCTGGACTGTGCCTCCAAAGGCATCCCACTAAGAACTTGCAATACCACAGCAGTGAAAAAAATGCAAAACACTCATTGAGCCACTGAATCTCTACAACCAACTCTAACACTTTAACATAACTAAATTCAGTTTCAAGCAAGAAACCTTTACTCAGTGGCAGACTGAAAACCTATTTCACTAGTTAAGATCGGCCTCCTTTTTCTCACCCAATCACTATCCTTCACTTCTTTTTGTCAGGGGAAAAAGACCTAGTAAATTTAATTAAAAGAGCTGCTAAAGCAGAAAAGAATACTTTAGTCATATGATCTTCTGAGTTCTCTCCAACATCATCTTAGGTAATGGTTTATCACGTAACATTTGCTTTATTTTCTCTTTAGCAGTAAGATATTTCCAAACTTGTGCATCCCATCTGTACCCATTTTCACAATGACTGAACAAATGCAATTAGTCTGCAGTCAGCCATGTAATGGTCTCCTACTACTACCACTAGGTATTTTTAGTCCATGGATTCTCTTATTTCTCAGCTATGCCTTCTTTCTTTCCCTAGATTACATTTATTATCAGAATTGCTTTTCTCCCTTCACTGCCATTCTGTGTTATTGAAAGAATCTCATATACTTTATCTTTTCATATTGCTGTCATGGTCACCTCATTGCAACATACAGATGGTTGTAACAGGAAGAAATTTTTTATTAAAAATATTGCAAAAATTGCCATTTATTTCTTCTCAAATTCTGTATTTTGCTTTGTTTCCTAGACCTGAGCAGTCTGTCTTCCACTCCAGACTCCTTTCTACTGCTGACTATGCTTTCATAAAGATATACAAACCACAGGAAGAGAAAAAATCTCCATGCTAACCTATCAAGAAAGTTTCAGTTCAGTTCAGGGAGTTCAGTTTCCTTCTCCCACAACAGATTTCCAGTGGTCCACACACCTTGCAGCTGAACACAGCACTGATCTTTTTTAAGTCCAGATTGCAGTTCTCTTATGTGCTGAACAGAGCAGGGATGAACATGACTTTGCATATGCTCTTTGCCCATGATGTGCAAACACAGCAGCCTTTCTGACTTAGCTTCAATCTGTTCAAAACAAAGACGTGTCACTAACTCTTCTTTCACCTTTCAGAGTGTTAAACACGACATGCTTTCAGTTCCCTGAAAGCTGGTTCCTTCACCAAGCTAAATGTGATGCTCCTCTGACTCCATGAATGATCCTGCTTTCCTTAAAGCTGCTTGGTGAACAGGCCCCTATGTCTTTCAATGTATTTAACTTCTGATTTTGTCATCCGATTTTGTGCTGTATATGGAATTTCCTGTTGGTTTGAGGTGCTGGTATTTGACCTTTTTATTTTTGCTGTCTTTGTTTTTTATGAGACGGACAAATGTTTTTATTTCCAGTTTCTTTTTCAAAGTACTTCTCTGAAAAATGGTGAATCCTCAATTGTCTCTCAACAGTTGTGAAATGCTTGTATCAGGTTTGCCTCTGATGTGGAACAACACACATGCAGGAAGCCTTCTTCACAACAGAAAAATACATTAATTCAATTTAAACCAGGTTTTAAACCAATCTTGTTTTAAAAATGTAGGTTCTTGTGTAGAGCTTCTTAATTGATGTAGCTTATGCAAGTTTTTCATTGTCCTGAATTAAAGAGAAAATAAATCAGTTTCAGTTTAATTAGGAATGTCTTTTGTATTTAAATAAAACTGCACACCTAAATGGACTGGTGCAACTTTCTCATGGAGAAAAGGCTTTAAAATATACACAGCAAAGTAAGAAAAAAGTGTATACAGTCCCCTAGAGTATTCTTCAAATTATACTCTGAGTTCCCCATCCTTTCCACACTTCTGCTTGCAAGCCCAGTTTTTCAGTTGTTTCATAAAAGAGAAACTTGCATAAATTTCACTGTAGCTTCTGGGGACCTCAACGATCTCAAGAAATGTTCTTGTGATTACACTTCCTGTTCACCAGCTCCTGTTTCCTATTTTACCCTTCTTTTTCCACACTTTCTCTGTGAATTGTACTGGCTCTAAAACAATTTTGAACATTTGGACTACAGCATCGCCTTTCAAAAATTTAACCAAGCTTCTAGGAATATCTTCAGAATATATCTCTCCCACCATCCCCCCAACACATTCTCGCCTTTTAACAGAGAAAGCCATTAAAAAATATTCTGACAGTGAACAGAAAATGAGACGGATCCCTACATTTGGTTAAGTTACATTCAGAGGCAGGACATACTGAAGAAGTTACAGAAATACAAGCAGGCTGAATCTTTCATTACCTTAGAGAACAGCCAAGCTTAGCAGCAGTGATTTCATCTCTAAGTCCAAAATCTTCAGCTGAAAATACTTTCCTTGCTTTCTTTTGAACAGGCTCAGAAACCTTTTCTTCCTTCATCTCACTTTTCTTCCCAGCAAAAGAAATTATTCTGGTTTTTCAGTCAGCCTATTTTCACTAAGTATTTCAGTTTGCACCCTCAGCTTAAGTTCACGTGTGTGAATCACTTAAGCAGAGCTGATAGGATGTTGCTATTTCCCTTTCTTTGCCATTACACATAGGCCTATTTGCTATTACATTTCTTTCTCTTTCATATCAGATTAGTGAGGCTACATTAATTATTCATTTCCCTAGGCAACAAACACTCTGTGTTCAATAGCTGATTGACCTGGTTCTTTAAGCTCAATAGAGATGCTAGTTTTAGCTATACCAGGGAGGACAAAGGAGGAAAGATACCTCAGCAAGAGTTCAATTATTTATAACAGATCATTTTCCTACTTCTTCTCACAGTGTTGCATGCCTTTCACTTTATGAAATTCTACATTTTAAAAAATCTTTTCATTCAGTATTAGGAAATGCTTTGACATTAAAACCGGCAGAAATCTTAGGTTAAATATTCTCTTCCTCTATTCTGCTGCTTTCCTGACTAGCTCAAGTCACCAGACAATGTTTCTTCCACTTAAATCCCTGTCTGACAAGCTCTAAAGTAGAAAAAAAAAATTACTGGCTGCTGAGTATTGCAAGGATATTACACTAAACTGGTTGTAAGTTTAGCTGCACCTATGGGATTAAGTCATTAGCTATTTACCTTGAAATCACCCTTAATTGAAGCCTAAACTAAAAGGCAAAAAAAAGTTTGCTTACAGAATTTAAAATAGATGTTTGCAGAATTTTCTGAAGTCAAAGTGCCAAGAGGAAATAGAAAATGCATGCAGATCTTTAGTCATTATTTATGTTTGGTCTAAAGTTTCTTCTCACCCATTATGAGGCAGCTGAGACTGTAGAAATTCACATCCTCTTGACAGAGTATTCAGTCTTGAAAAACCTGAAAACATCCTCAGGCTGAGGTCATGGAAGGGGATCTTGGCTCAGGAAAGAATGTTACCTTTCATAACATGTTCATTTAAACACATTTCAAGGATGCATTTAAAAACAAACTTCTTTTCTATCAGATGAAAAAGAGAGATTTACCCAAACCCTTTGTGTTTAATTAGTCAAGGAAAGCCAAGACCCAGGAAGCTCAGACCCTTGTGCCCAACCGGTCTGTCAGCATCTTGTTAAGGGGGCCTTCAGTGAGCGGTTCACTAGAGAGAGACTGACTTTAGGGTCACACAGCAAATAGAGAAACCCCTCCTGGGTCTCCACACCTTTACCCACTGCCAGTGACTGCCAGCACCCTTGAAATACTCATATTAACAGTTTAGAGAATAACACTCTTCATAAATGAAATTGTGATAATTTAAGGTTCTAAAACTGCAGGTGATAGTATCTGACTGCAAATACAGTAATTTCACAATTATAAGCCACACCTTTTTCATTTAAGAATCCAGCCTA
>VRYO01001463.1:71912092-71933543 GCA_009812075.1 Sialia sialis | reverse complement strand
GCCCCGCCCGACACTGACACCGACTGAGCTCCGCCACAACTCTGCCAGGCTCCGACTCCGTGGATCCCGAGACCCCGGTGGGGAGAGCGCTGCGGGACCCCTGTGCTACCCCTGGCCCGCGCCCACCCGCCCCGCACCACACCCGCTCCGTGCTGCCATTGCCGAGCGCTCCACTGGGCGCGCCCCGGCTGCGGGCAGCGAGCGGCAGCAGCAGGAGAAGGACGAGGAAGAGGAGGTTGAGGAGGAGGAAGAGCAGGGCGAAGCTTCCCGAGGTGCCAGTCCCAGCCGCTCGGCACTTGGGAGGCGGAGAGAGCGATGTTCGGCACCGATCGTGCTGCTGCTTCCCCAGGGTCGCCGCCCACTCCTCCTCCTCCTCCTCCTCTGGCCTCCTGTTATCCTCTGGTGGCCGCCAGCCCCGGCCCCTCCGCTGCCTCCTCCATCCTCCCGCAGGAGTTTGTTTTTCTGCTTTTCAGCAGCCCCGGGGGAGAACATAATATCAAGCAAAGCCTGGGGAAAAGCAGGCGTGCCTGCTGCCAGGCGGGGTGAGCTGGGCGGGCTGGCGGCAGGGTCGGGACGGCAGGGGCGGGAGTGCCGGGGCCCGCGGCACGGGGAGGGCTCCTGGGGCTATGTTTAAAGGCTTCGCTGGTCTGTGAAATCTGTTTGCAAATTGAGCACCTGAGAGCAAATCCGCAATCTCGTGATTCTGTTACTAACTCGTTATTTTGTTACCCATGGAGCTTCGCTTAAAAAAAAAAAAAATGCGGCTTATCATCTGGTGCGGCTTATTTATGGACAATTTCCGTGGTCTGCCTGGCTACCCAGATGTGCAGCTTATAATCAGGTGCGGCTTATAATTGTGAAATTTCCATGTATACCCAAAGTTATATAGTAATTTAAAGCAATATACTAACTACTACTCCCCAGTAAAAGTTGGCTGAAGAGAATAATTCAATATGCAGAGAACACAGTTCTTTACCAGAAAGGCATCTCTATGGGGGAGAAGACAGGTTCAGCCCCTCAACTGATCCCAGCTGGAGTCTTCCCCCACTTCCCTAATTTATCTTACTTTTACACTATTTCTTTACATTTAGGTGGAGCTTGGGTGACTTCAGTCATACATTTTTCTAGGAGTGGTGGTTGTATCTTGGGGGTGGATATGTCAGGATAGTACCTGAGAAAACCTTGGGATGGGGACATCTTCCTTTAATTCCCTTGGTTTTCAGCTGCTGCATGGTTTACCAGCTGGAAAGTACCACTGAGTTTTCCCCTCTGCAAGGGTTTCGGCAGAGCCAAGCCATGGCTCCACTCTGCTCCATCATCAGTTTAGTACCCCTTGGATTGTGTTGTGTGGGGCAGGTCAGACATGCTGACTTCATTCCACATGGGGAGCAGCAGCTGTATGCTTCCCAAGAACTTCCATACCTTTATCTTTTTAACCTCAGTGATTTTCTCACATTTTCCCACACAATTTTTAACTTGCACTTCTTAAGTGAAAAGTGGACCTTTTTCTTGAGCATTAATTTCCCATGCGCCTTTGAAAATGCTGCTTTCTTTCTGGCAAACCAGACAGCTGTCTTGTTGACTTGAGTATTAGCAAACTGTTAATGAGTTTATTACCAGCTGATGTACTTCTCTTCCTATCTGATCAAAATTGAAAATACTTCTGGAAGCCAGGGTACATTATCACTTTAATCAGAAAGCTTCATTTCACCTAAGGCTTTGCCCATGTTTTATACAAACATAACAATGGACTGTGCCACATGTGTCTATCAGACATAATCCCTGATGTAACTGAGCTCTACCCCACAGGATAAGTCAGGCATAGGATGTCTGAAAAGCTTCCCTAGCTGACACTTACATTTGTAGCACAGGGTTTGATTCACTTGAGGTCCATGATGCAGCCAATTGTGGTCAGTGCAGCATGCAGGCTCTCACACAGCACTTCTGAGACATTGCCACAGCACTCCCAAGCCACTGCAGGAACAGATGAAGCCTTCCCAGGCACAGGTTACCTTTGCTGGATTCTCAGTGTTTGCAGAGCTGAAGGGACAGCAGAAATGCCCATGTGGGGCAAGGAGAATGAGCAACAGGCTATAAAAACCACTTCAAGAGATAGAGTGCCAGCATTTGAGGATTGTGTGAGATTTTTTTTGTTTGGTATTTTTAATACTGGGATTTTTTTTTCCTTACAGACTTGGGGTTAATGAGATATGATAAATGCCCATAAGACTAAAAGACAGCTATATTGTTATCATATATAATTCATTTGCTGAGGGTGAGTTTGATGCAGCAGAGCTTTATTCCAGGATTGTTTCCAAAATCCAAGAAGGTTATGTGAATAGAAGCAGGCAAAACAACGTGCATTTAACTGACATATGGGGCTGAGAAGAGCAAAGATACAGGGCATTTCTTCCTGAAAAACCTGTTGGTGAAGGGATTTTCATCAGGTGTTTAGAATTAATAGCAACATGGAAGACTGGCTTATCTTCTGTAAAGACATTTGAAAGCTGGAGCTATTGGAGCTATTTTCATTGTTGCATTGGAAACAGATAGCAATAGAACACAGAAAGGACAGGCCAGAGGCAACAACCAGCATTACAGAAGCAGAAGCATGTCTAACAACAGTTTTTTGAAGTATTTTTAACCTGTGATTGAATTTAAACATGAATTAACTGATGGACAGGGGACAGTAGCATGAACATGACTTATGGCTGCTGCTAACAGGAGAAGTGCAATTCAGTTTCAGTGCAGAGCACTGTCTTTTAGGGTTATAATCTCTCAAACTGTTGTGTTAGACACAGATTTGGCAACCAAGTTTCTGCCATGGAAGAGGGCAAGCAGGATGATAAGGAGTAGACGATAGGGCAAGGAAGAAGCACTAACCTTTGGACAGAAGGATGAGGTAGTTTGGGAAGGAAGAACTTCCCCAGGTAACCTGTGCAAAATAGAGGCTGTTTCCAGATGACCCTAAGAGACAATACTTCTAGCAGACTTGTCTTTCAGGGGGAACCAGGAATACTGTAACAGCCGAGAATTTAAAATCAGTAGAATTGGAAAGAAATGGCCTATAAAAATAATAAATGAGGTTTCTGAAAAGAGGACTATGGGCCCTTTAGTCCTCTAGGACAGATATTGACAAAAGAATGTGATGAATTCAGAATGATCCATTCCCATTCTCCTCTTACCCTTTCGCCGTGTCCATAAATGATGGTTGTGACCCTCGATGTGCTTGTTGATACACATTTTCCCTGACCTGGCAGTATCAGACATTTTTCCCCATGGCCTTGTAACATGGCTTGCAAATTGTAACACCAAATTGGCAGTTCAGCTATTACCAGACCAACATCATGATTCCAATTTTGCTGGGACTCCAGACCCAGGGACAGTATTTCTTCAGGAAAGCAATGTCAGTGTGTTGCCTGGTGGCTGGTACTGCCTCTGGTAATTCATCACAGTGCAGTACCAGGCAGTGAAATGGGAAGTGGAAAGCCTCTGGCACCTTATTGTCCTCAGGTATTAGCTGGAAAGGGAGGAAAGAAAGACCAGTACTACACAAAAATGTGGTGGCGGGGACTGACAAAGGATATAGATAAGGTGAGGTACTTAATGATCTTTTTGCGTCAGCTTTTACTGACATGTTTTCCTCTCAGGTATGTCAGGAACTTAATAATGGTCAGTGCAACTGAAGCATTAGTCATGGTAAAGGGTAACTAGCAGAGCTAGGGATCACTTAAGCCAGCATGAGAACTTGATTTGGTGCATTCAGTAGTGCTGGGACAGCTGTCTGTTGTCATTGCAAATTCTTTTTCACTTTTGAAAGGGCGTGGCAATGACAAAGAGGTTTCTGAAGACAGAAAGAAGTAAATTTCACATCCTCTTCAAGAGGGGCAAGAAGGAAGAGCTGGAGAAAACAGGCCACTCAGCCCTGTAAGGAGGAGTTGGGGGACAAATTCTCCATAGGTCAGCACCTTTCAGTACCTGACAGGGTGATCATCCTTGGCACCAAGCAGCCACTCCTAAGACCCAGTGTAGCTGGGACTCAGCTTCCCACAGACTCTGCACTCTGGTGGAATGACCTAGGCCATAAGACAAGCACCCACACCCCTGCCCACTTCCCTTTCTCCCACTTAGTAAAGGGCAGAGTGGGAAATAGAGAAAGCCATGCTGCTGTGCAAGCACTGCTTAGCAACAGCCCAAACACTGTTAGCACTGCTTTGCTCACAGGACCACAAGGGCAGTTATGATGAGAATTACCCCCATCCCAGACTGGCACAGCACAAGCATGAAAAACATTCTAATGGTATTTTGACAAATTCTTAACACACAATAATTGGTGAACATAAAACTAGATTTCTGTGGAAAGTATAAAAACCTGTAATACTGGCAACAACAACAAATAAAGAAAAATAGAGAAGAATTTAAATTATGTAATCTGGACAGTAAGAAAAAATGAAAACTGCTAAACAAACTGAATCTTTGTGCAAAGAAAAATAAAATACAGATACATACTTTAGAAACATCTTATAATCTTTAGCTCTCAGCCAGCAAATACTTTGAAAATATACTCATTAAAATTGACATAATTCTGGGACACAACTGAAAAGCAAAACAGCCCTTCCACTATTGCTCAAATGCTGCAGCTTCCTAAGGAGAGGTCATAAAACTTCCCAACCTTAAAGAATGCTGATACTTTGCATTCTTTTCATGTAAGAAGAAAAAGGGCTAGAGAGATAACAGGAGAAAAAATGTGTTAGCCTTATACCCTTGAGCTGTGATGAAATACCAGTCTACTTACATTTAATTATGTTCAGTTTATAACAAAGCATTCAGCAGAAAACATCAATAAGAATGTTGACACACTGAGACTCCTTCTAATAAGAGTGAAGAATTATAGTTAGAAATCTGGCATCTAGAATTCAACTGTAAAGGGATTTTGCTGTTTAGCAATTAGTTCTCTCTGAAACATGAAGTATCATTTCTAAAGGAAAATTATTGGGTAGATTTACAATTGAGGTATGTGTTCAGATCAGTTCAAAGATTAAAAAATTACTACATTACTCTAGACAAAGACACATTTGGACTAAATAAACACCACAACATATAATTTCTTGTTGTATATTACTTAACATTCTCTGGAAGGAACATAAATAAATAATGCAGAGTGTAAAGACCAGAACTTTGCAATTGGTATGTTTGCTACAAAGTTAACAGAAATCTTAGGTCTGAAACCAAGGCACTAAGGCTCTTCCAGGAGAAAAAGTGTGTTTTAGAATAGGTCTGGCTGTATCAGAAGGATAAAGCAGAGCCAGGCAAAGCCTGTGTCAGGTATTGATGCTGTGGGACACTGTACCAACTTCACTCCTGCCTTAGTAGTGGCTGTTTGTATCTTAAGTTAAAAGACAGCACACTGTCAGGTACTGACCTATGATGAGGTTGTGCTAATGGCAGCTCTTTAGCACCTGTAGCAGTCAAACTCACAGTCTTAAGAAGTTATTTCCTAGAAGCTAGCAGCAGCTTATTTGTGTACATACAAAACTGCCTCTGAAGCCAACGAAGTTTGTGTGAAAGATTATAAATAACCTGAAGATACTGAAATCAACAAAGTTTGATGTTATTTACCATGGTATCTGACTTTAAATATGAAATATGGCCAATAAGCAACCATCAGTTCTGTGCTGAATGTTTACTGCAAGTCTTGCAGTTAGCCAGGTTCTCAGTTTCCATCACAACCACAAAACCCCCACTCTGATGTTAACTGTTTCCAGAAATAAAATGGAGAAACACCCCACCAAATGCAATGTGTTTGTAAATACTAAGAAGTTAAATCAGCTTGACTTTTTTCATTTTCACTTTTGAACCAACACTAATTCTTTCCTTTTTTGAAAAAGCACAGCTTGCACAGGTCCAAATTAGTAAGACAATAGAATGGGAAAGAAAGGAAGAGAGGAGTGCAACATCTAATTCTCTTGAGCCTCATTTGGTATGAACAGCAGTAACTCCCAGGAGCAATCACAGCCCCCCACTCACACTGATCCCAAGGCTGTGATGAAAGTCCAAAACTGCAAGAGGCTCTGCACATCTATCTCAAGTGGAGGGATGCCTTCTCATCTACAGAGCTAGATGAACAAGACTCTCTCTAGCTGGGCAGCACTAATGTGCCCATTTTCTATTATGACAAAATGCACTGTTTCTTTAGTAAGTCCCAGACTAATGAGACAACGGAGGGAACTGTGCCCCAAGGGGCCTGGCTGCTGTTTTCATCTCTGCCACTAGCTCGGCTTTGGCAACTTAATTTTCTGTACGTCTGCTTACTCATTCTAAGGTAGTAGATAATGAAAATTATGGTCTTTACGCAGAATATCAGTCTCTTTGGATTAAAAAACCCCCAAAATATAAAATTTACTTTCTCTATTGAAGCAGACATATCTCTCCCTACTTTATTTTTTTTCTCTTCCCCTCTCTCCTTCTTCTTCCCTCTTCCTCTTGCCCCCTTTCTACCTTTCTTCCATTGAAGCTATAAATTGCTTTGTTAGTCTCCCATATCAGAATACTTCTGTGGTAGTATCACAAATAGTGTTTTAAAGCAGAACTGCAGTGCACTGCATTGGAGGAAGAAATAATATTTTGCAAGACAAAGTCTCTGGAAACTCACAGACATTTTTTCTCTTTATTTTTCTTTTAGTATATAGTGATAAAGCCATTTATATATAATTTTATTTTCATTCAATGAAAATAAATAAATTTTAGCTTGATGTGAGGATGTATTGTGATAGCAGTTTCCATCTGGGTTTTCCTTAAAGGCAGAATTCTCATGTGAACTCAATACAAATTTTTACTTCAGCTCTATGGCAAACAGCAACCTGTGTTGAAAGAAAAGAACTCTACAACAAATTATGTCACTCTAACATGCACCATGTCTAAAACTTAACAGGCAAAATAATATTGTAGAGTGGGGAGGAGCAAATGTAAAAAGCAGTCATTGTAGCTAAGGTAGATATTAACAGAGTAACAGACTGCTTTTGTGAAAAAGGCATACAGAACAATTTCTTAATTTGCTGCAAGCCTCCTGAATTTGACTCATATCTCAGTAGTAATCCATCATATTGAGAAATTGCTTTTCATGCTGATTTAATATTTGATAACGGCTCAGAAATCTGAACGTCATAACAATATAATATAAGAGTGGCAATGTTTCTTTCTGAAAACATCATCATTCTACCTTTCTCGTGAGGTAAACTTCTAGTATACTTTTTCTCAGAAGTATTTCCAAGGAAATCTAATAAAACACTAAAAAAAAGGAACACTTGAGTCCTACAATTACATTGTGATTCAATTCAGAAACTTTTAACACTCAACAAATTTACGTCTGACCCAATGGGAACTTACTCTAACTCCAAGGAAAAAAAGAATTATATAGGTTTTCCTGGAAAACTGAATTTTTAAATCAAGCAAGCATATAAGTTTGAGTTCCTTGTCAGAATAACAGTACAGTTAGAGTAAAAACATGGAATTAATCAGACCATCAAGATACAGAGAAACCAGTAAACATGCAACCTAAGTGACTTTAGTGAGTCAATGCAATGACAATTGGTAAGGGAAGGATAGAAGATGATTACTAGAAATGATTCCTTGGCCCAAACTTATTTGCTTGTTCTCTTACACAAACTATTTTCCCAGGTCTGGGAAATCACCTTTTTGGGAGGCAGCCCAACAATCTCCGAAAATTTCCTAACAAATCATAGTCCTAAACCCAGCACCCTTTTCTCAGTCTGTCACAGAAGCAAGACAGAACTAAAATTACATTATTTGACTTTTGCTAAAAGCTTTATATGTTTCCACATAAGTAAAAAAGCAAGAAATTTTCCCAACTGGCTGTATCAGACTAAGACCATTCTTTTAAGTAGTGGGTGGTAACATACACAAATAAAGATCTGCAAACAAAAAATCAAAGGTGAAGGATCAAATTCCTAAGAAAACCCTTTGGTTTGTTTTATCATTTCTAAGAAATTATGGCACTCTAAAAATGCCACAAAGGACTAAAACTATGGGGATAACTGAAAATGTTATTAACTGGCAAGGGGAAAAAAAGAAAAATAATAAGATAATATGAGAAAATAATTTAATTTCCTTATGGTTTTTAATTTTAAAAATAGCAAAATTTTAAAACATATTGTTGAAATAAAACTATCAAAATTTCAAAACAACTACATGCTTTCAGGCAAAACTGTCTTGAACGCATTATCAAAATCAGCTTAGTTTCCATTGACTTGATGCTTGTCTATAAACTGGGGAAAGCCCTGTCCACTGGAAGAGTTTTGCCTACCCTGTAGCTAAGCAGCAGATTATTGTACTTCCCTGGATTTACAGCATGCATGAGCGTATGTGTGCTGGAAATGACAGAAAAAATCATGCAGCAAAGCATGAATTAGCTGCCTCTTAAATGCTCAGTGACCCTAGGTTGCACTATTACAATTTCCCCTTGACTTGAACCCAAAAATTGCTTTTCTATGTGTGTCAGTATTTTCAGAAAGAACACAAAATTTTGCTTCAGGCCCCAAGTGAAAGCACCAAAACTACAGCCATCTGTTTAGTACTGGTGAGCATTTTCAAAACTGACAAAAGTTGTGTCCTAATCATAGTTCAACAGACTGTTTCTTTTTAAAAAAGACTGCTTACTGAACGTACTTTGGGCTATAAAGCACAAAATATAAGAACCTGGTATCACTGTCAAAAGTGCTGCGAATGCCCAACTGCAACTGAAACTAGCTGTTATATGCATGCTTTTGCATACTTTCCTAACTATTCTCTTCACATTGTTTTTTTAACTTAGCCTTTGGGATTTGTAAAGGGCTTTTTCCTATTTTTGGTTGGTTTTTTTTTTTTTTTTTTTGGACTGCACCATCACCACAAAAGACATAGCTTCTTTCTGCTTGCTGTTTTAGTTAAAATTAGTAGTAGCTGAAGAGTTCTCTTTCTTGGTTATGCTGGATAATGTCACAGAGACTTAAGATGTCTATTACCAGCTCCTACCCATGAACTTAAGAGGTATGCGGTGGAATCCTCCACAAAAAAATACTCATATGCTAAAACATCCAGCAGTCTTCAAAACACCAACATGAAATATCCTAAACAATGTGTTTTATTTACTCTTTCCTCAGTGTGCTGCTACATTTAAGTGCCCTGTGATGCTGTCATTCACTCGTTTTCCAGTAGGGACTTGCCTTTGCTACAATCTCTGGGGAAAGTGTGTCAGCACCAGGCGTGGCTGAATTGGCAAAGGAAGTGACTCCACAGCCAACTTTTTGTAAAAACTCTGCCTGCTTCCCGATGAAATTTCCCACTGTTGCTGCCATTTGTGCGTGCTGGTGCAAATAACTGGAAATGACTACGTGGCTGAAAAACCTTGGCATTTTACTGCCTGTCATTAAGAATGCCCCTCTGTTTCTTGTACATTGGCAAAATTCAGCAGGACATTGTTTAGCCTGGGGAAAAGGAGGCAGACCTTACTGCTCTCTACAAGTACCTGTGAAAGAAGGCTGCAGCCAGGTGGGTGCCAGTCTCTTCTCCCAGGTAACAACTAACAGGATGAGAGGAAATGGCCTCAAGTTCTGCCAGGAGGAGTTTATATTGGATATTAGGAAACATGTCTTCATGGAAGGGGTGGGTTGTAAAGGATTAGAACAGATTGTCCAGGGCAACCTATTAAACCATGTCCTCAAGTGATATCCACACATTTTTGAACACTTCCATGGGCAGTGCTAAGTTGCTGGTTGGACTTGATGATCTTAAGCGTCTTTTCCATCCTTAATGATTCGCTGTCATTGTTACTAATATTGTGGCACTGCCACTAGCTGGAAAAATGCACGTTGCCTTATATTTGCCAAACAAATCATCACACTGTTTCACAAAACCGAGGTACCGCTTACAACTTTACAGCATCATCTCATTTAGGTGATTGGTTCTACAAACCTCAATTTATTTACTTAGGTATTTAATTTTGGATTTTTGTCTTCCTTTTGCTTTTCTTGCAACAATTTAAAAACAATATCTGAAAATTAAATTCTATCCTATGGTATCATACTGATACCTATGTAATTCTTCTGCAAGCACTGAAACTCAGCATTGGCACAGGTCTCTGTCTCTTGAGGAAAGTAGTGACTATGTGCTCTGACAAGTGTAGAGAGGTTGGTCTGAGAAGCTCCATGGAAAGATCATGGAAAGCAGTGACGATCCTTCCCTCTCCATTCCACAAGCCTGATGCTCTGCATGCTTGTTCCTGCTTGATCTACCTTCAGTCCTCTTTCCCTTCTCCCTGGAGTCCTCATCCTCATCTCAATTAACCAGTTGTGGCTCCTACTTTATTGTTTGAGGAAGAACATTTCTTTCCTTCTGTCATGGTACTTTCCCTGCTTCACAATTCTTATGTTACCTCTCCACCACCTCTACCCAACTTTTTGACCTTGTCTCCTGGTCCACTAAGGCCAAGTCCTCCTGTTCCTCATTTTTTTCTTGCTCCTTCTGCTCTAGTATGGTATGCCTTGAGATCCCAGTTTCCGAACCCAATGCATGCCTGTGCTTTCAGGAAATTTTAGCCCTGTGTATCTGACAAATACTCAAGGTGGATGTTGTATTTCAGCTGTGAAGGCACAGCAAGCCATCATACAAATACCCGTGTTAATGGTGACGTGTGAATTCCCATAACGTAAAGAAATGTTGCTGGCTGTAGCAAGAATAGCCAAAGCACATCTTTGATGTAATACTTCCTCCCAGTGCATCATCAGGTACTAAAACTTTGTGTTAAAATAGGAATTTGTTAAACTTTTTCTTAGAGGAAAAACATTAACTTGCAGGTGTTTTAATGCCATATAGCATATTTTAAAAATTTAATTTCTATAACAGCTGGCTTAGATTAAGCCTGCAACATCAAAAATCTCTATCAACTTTGGTAACCAGCACAGGGAAATCCAAAGCAAACTAACCTTGGAAAAAGTGAAAATGTAATATTTTAATTCAAATTCAGAGGACAGAAGACAAAAAAAGCATTAAAATCTCATAATACTACTCTAGAAAAAAATAGAATCTGCATGGACTTTGACCGAGACTAGAAAGGGAACTGGAGTAATTTGTGTTAGGTTACACAGAAGGTAACAGAGCTGAAAATACAATCTGAGACTCTAACATGCTGCATGTGTAAGAAATTGAAATAACCCAGCACCAAAATGTAAAAACTTAGTTACAATATTTTTACAACATTTGCTCATTCAAGCTGTTAAGGATACCATGACGTGATTATTTTTTGGACTGTTGCAAAATAAAAGAACAAACCCAAAATATGTATTTACACATCGCACATATTTTTGCAGTGGTAATATAGTTGTTGCATAGAGTGACAGCAAATACATGATTAAATATTTTTATGCCACTTTGGAGGCAGGGAGGGCCAACTTTCTAACACTCATCTGTTGGGGTACTTGCTTTCTTATTTCAAACTATAAAAGAAAACCAGAATGGCCTGCATGGTTTACACTTTTCTACTAATATAATTAATTCATATATTATGCCCTGTGCCTTTCCACATGACTTGGAAAAGCTAACTCAAATGTTTGAAAATTTTCTTAGAGCAATACGTATCAGCGCTGTGATTTCAAACAGCAAGAAAATGAAGTCTGAAGCGAAGGCAAGATGGGCACTTATTGCCCCGAATTATCAACAGGGTTTCCTGCACAATTCCAAAACACAGCCTACAGCAGCTATCGCGAAGAAAATTAACCCAGTCAAAAATTGCACAGCCCTCTATGCCACTTCGCACATACGCGGTTTGGCAGAAGACAACACAGCGCCAGGCGCGGACTGCCAATTAGCCACCAATTACAAGTATTATTAGACGTGCACAAGCAGCCGATTCAAAACCACGCTGTTAGCTGCCCGCGCCCTTTCCCTGGCACACTACACCGCCAGGGCGGAGCAAGCTGCGGGAGCAGCCGTGCTGCCCTCCCGGCGCAGGGCAGGCCGCCTGTTGCGGGCGCCACGTCCCCGCCCGCCCGGCCAGGGCAGGCCCGGCGCCCGGCGCGGCACCGCCCCCCCGGTGGCCACGTTGACAGGCGGGCGTGGGCCGCAGTCGCCCGGTGCTGTCGGGGTGCGGGTAGCCGGTACGGGAGCGGGGCCGCTGACACTGTAAAAATGTCTTCGCCTCCCAAAGAGAAAGCAGAGACGCGGGCCGGACACCCTCCTGCTGGTACGGCCGCCGGTTCCCGTCTCTCCGCTCTTTCTCTTGCCACGCCGGGGGAAGGGACGGGGGGGCCGGGGCGGCGGCGGGGCCGGGCGCCGGTTCCCGCCAAGTCCCCTCCTGTGCGCGCCGGGGCTGAGGAGGGCGAGGGCGGCCTCGGGCGGGTCCCGCCGCTGCCGGGGATGCGAGCCCGGGCGTGTGAGCCCCGGTAGGCTCGATCCCGCGGGGATGCGAGCCTCGGTGGATCTCCTCGCTCTCCCCTGCTCGGGCGCGATGCGGCGCTCCAGACGCGGGAGGTGCGCCCGAATTCCCCGCCTTAGCCCTGGGCGCCCGCGGCGTTCCCTGCCCTTCGGCAGCCTCTCCCGGTGACGGGGCGACGCTCCCTGCCGTGCCTCTCCCCGAGGAGAGCTCTGCTTGCCACCAAGTCCTTATCGGGTGTGTGCAGCTTGGCATCGCCAAGCTCCGACCCGGCATCCCGCCCTGCAAAGGCGGCGGAGGCCTCCGGAACCCCGCCTGGCGCTGGTGGTGGTGGGAAGGGGAGCGGAGCGGTCTCGGCCCCACGCAGCCTGCGGGGCTGCTCCAACAGTGAACGCTGAGTGTGAACAGACACTGCTAACCAGGAGTGCTCTGTGCATCCATTTTGCCTGTGGGCGTCACAGTGCAGCCTGTGAGTCCTGGCTGGGATTCTGGAGCCTGGCAGGGTAGAAAACAGGTAAAGCTGCTTGAGAAGTACCCAGCAGAAGAGCTCCATAGCCTTCCGTCCTGCTGCTGTGTGCGAGTGGGCGGTCAGGGTGGCAGCTGTGTGTCACCTCCGGTGGGACACTCACTGCCAGGGTCCACAGATGGTAGCTCCTCTCTGTACACAGGTAGTGTTCAGTTCCTCACAGTATTGAAGCTGTGTTCCTTCATGTACTGATAGTTTCGCTTCTTACAGTTTTCTTGAAAAAGGGAACTTTGGTCCCTGCATCAGCAGCTTTACTTGTCATCTAATGTTTCCCTATGGAGGAGTTGGTGAGCTATTTTTTATTTAAGCGTTTCAGTAAAAAAATCCCAAGGTGGCTAATTTTATATTCAGATCAATTGATGAGATTTAAAGCTAAATTTGTAAGCAGCTGTTGAACTATAATCGAATTCTGTGTTCTTTACCATGAGGACCTGAAATTCCTCTAAGTAGGAGTGAGAAATAATGGCTTTGCTTTACATGGCAGACACAGTTGAGCGGTGCAGTAAGTCAGTTTCTCAGGTGAACAGTCATTCCGGTCCTGCAGCCTCCCTTGTCGAAGCATTAGCTCTTACCTGGCTGCTTGCTGATGTGCTTCATGGAACAAACCAGAGCATTATTATCCAATGTTGACAGCTTTTGTTGCCCTAGCTCCTCGAGCTGGCTTGTCTTGGAGGCACATGTCAGATTCAGAGTGGAGGGATCATTAAGATCTTACATTTGGTTTAGCTCTGTCTTCCAGCTGCACTATTGGTGCTACGAATACACCTTGTAACTGTATTTTCTGCTGTTGTTCCATGTTTGAGAGTTTTTGCTTCAAAACCTGTCTTTTGAAACTGGTGAAAATTTTTAAAAGACCTGAAGTGAGCCTCTCTAGGCCACATGAGAAACTAGCAATGTAACGTCTAAAAGCTCAACTGGGGTACAGTATAGGTTTCTTTTGCCATCAGAATATTTCAGCTTGAGTTTTTTTCTTAGTAAAATGTGGGCCCATATATGAACTGAAGAACACCTCCAAGTATGTACCATTTAAGATCATTGGCATCCATGTTTTGGGGTTTTTTTTCTATTTTTTTGTGAACATGCACACAAATTTTATCTTTGGAGGGAGGGTGATCACCAAGCCTGACTTTGAGGCCAGAAGAAAACTAATGCTTTACCATATCTTTAGGTTGCTTCGGGAAGAAGATTTTTCTGTGCTCTTTTAACACCTGGAAAACCCACAAGAAGTGTTATGACTAGCAAGAGTTTATATTAACTCTAGTGGCTGAAGATGGGTTTTAATCCTTTACCTCAAGATTGTTTAGATCCCTGAATATTAGAATAATGTAATAGATCAGTCTACAGACAAGTTTTAATAAAATGAAAGTAAGAAATTCTTAACAAAAAATAATGCAGGTGAAATTTTATTCATAAATAACAAGACAAATTTCTATTAAAAAAAAGGTGTGTGTGTATATAGGGAACCTCTTTTGATAAACAGCCCAAGTTTTGTTGCATACAGTTCCATAAAAAGCACTAACTGTAATTACAGATGTGTCTTACCCTATTGAGTATGTTGGAATGTAAGTTAGGAAGTATTTGGGTCATCAAATTAAAACCAAAATTGACAAATCTGTTGTTTTTCTAGTGCACTGTTGGCCCTTGCTTACTGACTGTGCTGCATTCCTCTCTGCATTGATCTTTCACATAGGGGGAGAAGAAAAGGCACTTGAAAAGACAAAGGGTAATGAAATGGAAAAAAACCTTAAGACCTCAGTGCAGGAAGCGACTTTGACCTCCTCTCTGAAATTTAAGAGGGCCCTAACTTAATCTTGATTAAATATCTGCCTGTCAGTTAGACAAGTGTGCCCTACTGATTGTTGAGTAGATTTGTACAGTTCCTCTGAAGAGATCTGTGTAATTATGCTTTAGCTGTTCATCTAGTAGATACTGCGGAGGGATAAAGGAAGGTGATTGTGTTAACAGTGTATTTATGAAGTTAGGTTTGTGAAAATCGTTATGTGCTTTTTGTATATTAAAAAAATAGCTCTGAGTGAAGATTTCTGTGAAATGAAGGTAAATAATAACTCCTCTTCTTACTTTGTTGAACACTAATGGATCTTCCCTTAATCTTGTACAATGGTATGCTTTTGTTTCCCTTTCCATACATTTTATCATTGTAATGGAATCTGTCATTACACAATACATAAGAATTAAATTTCTATGTTAATATTGAGCACATACTCAAGAAAAAGGAAAGCTGCTAAGACTCTTGGTTGTACTGTAGGTTTGTAGAAGTTCCTTTCTGGTTGCTATGACCAGCAGGTGATTTAAGTGTACCTGGAAGCTTTCACTGGGAGGAACTGTCTTAGGTCTGCACCCTGAGTGAGCTGGACCCAGGGCATTGCTGACCTCTGGTGCTTCTCTAGGCACTTGGTACTCACTCCAACTCAGTAGGGTTTATTTCAGAATTCAGTCTAAGAAACAGAGAGGAGGCCAGCAGCGGGGGCAGGGAGGAAAAAGCAGAATGCTTCCTGACTCCAGGAATGGTAATTGATTAACACAGTTGTTTAATACATTTCCAGAAGGAGTAGTCATAACCTTATGAGGAACACAGGTTGGCATTCACAGGGCTGATAAGGTAGCCCTGTCTGCCTCTCAAGAGGGGAAAATATGACATATGATAATTAAAATCCAAAACTTGTATTCAGTGAGGAAGCAGATAGACTTGTTGCTCTTCTGAGTGTGCTTGCAAATGATCCCTGCTTTATTTTACACTTTAGTAAAGGCTTAGAGCCACTTAGCTGTCATCACTCTAGGGAGCCATTCCCTGTCCTCTCCTGCCTTAGCATCTGAGATCTGCACTTGCTCTTCAGCACAGGAGCTGCTTTCTTCCTAGTCCCAACACATGGTCGTTGACACCATCTACTTCTGGACACTGCTTTCTGACGGTGTTCTGGAAGGTAGTTCATCAGTTATTTAAATCCTCTGTTTGCAGGATAAGTAAATCTGAGCTCTTTCAAGGGCAACTTTTATGTGACAAAAATCACCATGGTCAGCATCTGTCGAATTTTGTAGTGAATGCTAGGCAAGTAGGAAATAGATGATTCCTCACAACTCCTGAAAAAATATCACAAATGTTGAGAGGGTTTTTCATTAGCTTTGTGGATGTAATCGCTTCTTCTCTTGTCATACCCTGAGGTAAGGTAGTTTAGCTGATGCCTTTTGAAAAGGAAGGTAAATTTTGCTGCAAGGGTATTTATCATCTTAAGATAAATCTCCTGAAACTGGATTGGGTATGAGCATGGTGTGTCATGGATGCATATGTACAGAATACTATCTAATTATTTCACTTCTGGTCTCACAGATACACACTATTATTGCTGGTTCCTTCTGCCTAATAACCTTGGATTGCTAAATATAATTCAATTATACACCAAAGTACTCTAAGATATCTATTCTATACCTAGTTTAAAAAAAATAATGTTTGAAGTTCTAAGTTGCTGTGTTAGTGACTAGACTAGTCACTACATTAGTCACTATGTCTCGTATTTACTTTTTAATCGCCACTTTTTAATTCCCCATACGGGCAAATCTGAATGTGTTAGCTGTGTATTTTTTCCAGTGACAGATAAAGAGAAAAGGAGTGGCTGGTGGCCTGATGATACACAATGTGAGAGGAGAGAAATTTTAGATCTAAATTCACACTAAATCTTCAGGTATCATTTTCTCTAGTTTTGTGTTAGATGTTGAAGGACACGGAGGTGTGTGTGTATTGTTCAGAACTGCTGTTTGTAACCCTGGCAGATGTTGCTATGGAGACAGCATCTTCCATAAAAAGTCATTTGAAATAAATATGTAGATGGTCCTGATTGTGCAATGGTGTTAAATTTAGAATTTAATTAAAATAAATTATTAATTGATAAATAAGTGTAAATAAAGCACAGCAGTACTTTGATTAACTGAGATGTTGAAACAAGACTGCACTTGACAGAACTCAGTGTTTACTTTTGCAAACAAACTTACATTCCTAATGAGCTTGAATCAAGAAAAATTAATTGGAATTTTAATTTTTGCTTCACTGTAGACAACAAAGAAATACAATTTTTTAAACTTTCTTTCCTTGTCCCGTGTGAAACATTTCTCACCAATTAAAGTTTTATGCTGGAGAGAGAGAACACAAAATGGTTAGTGATTTGGGTTTGGGGTTTTTTTAGTGCATGATAAGAGGACACAGTTTTCATAGTTTTAAAAGATATTTCTTTGAGGTTGTCTGTTGACTGCTTGTATTTAGTTAATGACCTGTATTGAATTACAAGTTTATCATTTAAATAGCACTCAGAACTTAAAATCTGTTTTTAAAAGACAGGGCCAAAAAGCTTTCACTGTCTCCTGGAGCAGGTCACTTTCTCTTTCTTGTTTCCTTCACCCAGGCTGTAAAATTTATGCACAGCAGTGGCCTTCTCATTGCTGTCCTGGTTAAGAATTGGAAATTAGACCTGTATCTAGTTTTCTGGGATTAGCACTGAACAGCTGAGGTGCCCTGCTCCCTCTGTGGCAGGACCCAGGAGGGCTGTCAGAAGTACAGCCTCCCTGGCCCTGCCAGCTTCAGCTTCTCTGCAGTCCTGCTCACTCTGGCAGTGACACCTCTGCCGAGGCTCACCACAGGCCCTGTGTCAAGGCACTGTGAACACAAACCAGCGTGTCTGTAAGTGGTTTTATTGACTTCTGACCACTATCGTGGTTTTCTGATGTGGTTGCTGATGGCAGCATAACCCATCCAATTAAGCTAATGAGATGCATCGTCTTATCCTGTCCTGTCCTGTAAGCACGTGTAGCAATTGTTGAAAAAAAATAAAAGTACACTATTGAGCCAGAAAGCAGATCAAGAGCAACCTGTCAGTTGCTCTGCTTAGTAACTGCAGTGCTAAGCCTGGTTTGGTTCCTGTTTTAGATTGTACTTTGGAGTGGATAAGTGATGCACATAAGTGGATTTGCTTTCACTTCTTGTTTTGTGTTTCAGAGGGCTGCTTTCATGTTTGCATCATTTCTAAAACTTAAGTGGTGCAAGGACTTCAGATGTTGTAAATGCTCATGTAAATGGTGCAAAACAAATCTCTGTTCTAAATGCAAGTTAACTGTCCTCCTAAATTTTGCTTTTTGTTACACTATTTTTGAAGTATAAATACTGTTACTATAGATGTGGTTTTGAACGTGAAATGACAAGTTATTTTCTTTGGTTTGTGGCCTTTTGTGTAGTGTTATGCAAGTCATTGCCTCAGTTTCTTCTGACTGCTGCAAATTAGTATGGGATGGAGAGGGAATTAAAACAATGTAGTTTTCTAAAATGTCATTGGAAGCAGGTGGTAAAATGAGCTGCAGCTTCTCAGAATAAGCAAAGTTGGCATCATGTGAAAGAGAATGGCAGATGTGGTCCTGAAGTAGCTGTTCTTTAGGCATGCCACTTTTTAACACTTTGAGTGTCTTTTTCAAACTGTGGCTACTATTAGGTTAGTATGCAAAGTACCAGTAGAGGAGCAGGGTGGGTCATCTTTAAAATATTCTTCACTTAATGTTGATTTGATTTGACTGAAGTTTGTTGTTATCTATTTAATTTTCATTTCAGTGAAAGCTGGTGGAATGCGGATTGTGCAGAAACACCCACACAATTCAGATGCCAAAGAAGAAAAAGATAAGGATGACCAAGTCTGGGAAACCAGCAGGTGAGCACTTTGAATTGGTGCATGTGCTACAATGAATTTCCATGACCTTGAACTTTATCACTGGTTTGTTTTCCTTGTGACTGGCAGACCAAAGGTGCAGTTGTTTTTGTATCATAAAGCAGTAGTTAGTGAGATGCTCCTTCAAGAGTGTTGAGGAATTTCATATTGCTGATCCTTTTTTAAATGATCCTGGCATGTAAGAGAGAAGGCTGGAGAAAAAAGCACAATAGAAGTAAAACCTCAGCTTTCCTAAAGTGTCTCGTTTCAGACTGTGCAGAAGCATAGAGGCTGGGCATATTTAGACACAAGTATTAGGCTGGCTGTCCATATGTGAGGTTGTCTTTCTGCATGTTGGATGTTTCCTTTTACCCTTTGGCCCCTAATCCTGTGTCTGTGAGGTATTTGCCAGAATGGTGCTTTTGAAAAGACAAGTAAAAATATAGGGTACTAATATAACCTGCTTTTATTTTTAGATGGGAACCTATCAGTTTTGGTGGTGGAGGATACTAAGACTGCAGTTACTTAGCAGTTTTAACTAGATTACTGCTGTTTAGAAATGAAAGCAGGGAGATTCAATGGACTGTCCTGTTTTTCTGTTCTTACAAAAGCCACCTGGTTTTGTGCTGCTTTCCTCAGCTAGCTATTTTTCCTTCCAGCTAAGACTATATTTACCTGAAATGTTTATCTACTAACTTAGGGCATGGGCTTGTCCTTGCTATTTGCTCAAGTTAAAAAAACAAACCTAAGAACCATTCCTGTGTTTTGGTAAGTAGACTGACTAAGATGATATTTATTTTACATGTAAAATAATGGTAATAAATAAGCATGGTGAAAATGCTTATTATAAACACCCAAATGTGTTTATTTACTTGAATAGAAAACACCTTTCTGAGAAGGGAAAAGTAATTTTAATTAATAAATTCAAATACAAGGCAGGAGAATTAAAATTTATGTCCTTTCTTCATTAACCAGCTTGGTCATCTTGTAATTCTGCACTGTAGCACATAAGTTTAAAGAGTCAGTATTGCAGCCAAGTTTTGTCTAAAGTAAGAAATTGTATCTTGGGGTCAATTTAAAATTTGTTTAGGGATACATTCTTTTATTTGAGGTGTGTTGACCTTGGCTGGAGAGCCCGTGTCAACCAAGCTGCTCTATTACTCCTGTACTCAGCAGGATAGGGAGGGAGAAAGTAAGGTAAAAAAACTAATGTGTCAAGATAGGGACAGTTTAATAAAGCAAAAGAAAAGGCCATGTATGGAAGCAAAGGAAAATAAAATATGTATCCACTATGTCCCATCAGCAGATGATGTCCATCACTTCCTGGGAAGTAGGTCTTCTGTATGTGTTAGTGATTGCTCTGGAAGATAAATATTGTAATGAATTCTCCCTGCCTCCTCCTCCTTTCTCCTCGCTTTTATTGCTGAGCAGATGGTGTGGAATATTCCCTTGGTCAGTTGAGGCCAGCTGTCCTGGCTATATCCCCTCCCAAGATCTTGTCTACCCAGTGCCTGCAGGTGAGAGGATAATGCTGGAGAAGCAGCTTAGGTTCTGTGGAAATGCTGCTCAGCAGTAGCCAGAACTGGTGTATTATTTCTGGTTGCCAGTAAAAAGCACTGTGAGGGCTGTTGTGGGGAGAATTTACCACCTTAGCCAGGCCCAGCACAGTGTTACATACCTGCTTACCTTTCCTTGGCAGGCCACCCTCATGGCAAGGAGCCTCATTAGGATCCAAATGACAAGACTTCTTGCTTCTGTTCACAGATCTAAGCCTCTGTTACAACACAGTGCCTCCTTTATTCCTTTCTTCAAACAAGATTGTTTTCCCTGTTTCACTCAAATAGCGCAGGGAAAAGTTAAGTTTTAACCTTGATTTTTGTGGCTCTGTCTGCTGTAGCAGGTGCTGTGGCACAGTAGAATCACATTTGTAGGGGTAAACAGTGGGTGCTGAGGACTTCATGTTCACACTGTGTGTATTTTGGAGATTAATTAGTTTGGTCATCTGGACTGAAGGACCAATCCTAGCTGGTATGTGTCAGGTGTCTCCTTGAACTTGTGTCAGTTTAGCGTCATCTGCGAGGAGTCTACATGAGGTACCCTGAGACCAATCCCCAGTGTGAAACAAAGCCTAGGCAACCATGCTGGAATGATCGGGAGAGAGGTGCACTCTTGATCTGTAGATCATAACAAAAACAAGCTATATTTTAATACTGTGAGCAAAGCTTACACTTTTAAGACAGAGGAGAAAGTTTAAAGACTTATAGAGCTATCTCATGAGCTAGTGAAAAGTTAGCTGTAGCTGTTGAACCTCAAAATCCACTTCTTTGTCCACCTGATCAGTTGATTTTCAAAATACATGCTTTGAGTGTGCCCTTTGATTTGGTTTTCATGTAGAGGATACATTGTTGGTTTGTATTAGGCATTTGTACCTACAGTTAATGTGAGTCTGTGCATCAATACTGAAAGCATGGGGCTGAATTATTTTATTTCTTTGATCTAATCCTCTTGAAAAAGAAAGCAGCAGGAGGACATAAGGAGCATAATTAGGTGGGAATTAATATGAATTATAAGTTTGTTTACAAGTCAAGAGAAGTTGTTTTCCTAGTAGAACTGAAAGCCTTCTGTGTATGTAAGGGAAAGGGTTTAATGTGTCTGTTGTAGACTCCTGTGGGAATACTTGCACAGCTCTGGTGGCAGTACAAGCTGTAGGTGCGAGCAAGAAAATACTTAGCCACAAACAGAACAAGTTAGTCAAAATTAAATTACAGTAATTTCACGATTATAAGCTGTACCTGAATATAA
>VRYO01001463.1:71898450-71911092 GCA_009812075.1 Sialia sialis | reverse complement strand
TGCCTTTGTGCTGGAAGGTGCAGTCCCCTAGAGTTTGAGTCTGCTCCAGGTGATTCACAGTGCTGTTTGAAAACCCTTTGATTTCTGATGTGTGCGAAGGGTAGTTTATCAGGAGATGGATTTGTCAGGAGGGGTGAAGAGAGCATTTCTGCTTTCTCCAACACCAATATATATGTATTTTTGGGGCTTAGTTAGCTGGTATTTTATGTCCCTTTGTTAAGCAGGTGTGGAAGCATCTGTGTTTTTAACTTTCTACTTGTCATGGTTTTAGTTTTTGCCATTTGAAGGTGGTATTGTTGATATGATGCAATTTCTACTCCCAATTGCATATGAAGTAAAAAGAAGCAAACAGCCCTTCAGGAAATCTGTCAGCTGATATAGGCAGCTGACTATGGTGTGAGAAAATAATAAAACAGAAGAGTAATTTGTGTGTGAAGAGGGAGGCTAGGATGAGTCATTATTTTAATCTCATTGTAAACTTAGTTGAAGACAGATTAGTGGAACTGGCAATAAATGGAAGCAGAATTCAATCTTTCCCAGAGTTCTCTAAGAACAACTCTGAGAGCACATGGCCTCCCCATGATGCCACAAATCTGAGTAGTTTGTCAGCAAGAAAGCCTTCTGCTTCAGTTCAGAGAAGTATTTGTGGCTTTGGAGACAGCTGGCCTTGTTTTTGCAGCTTGCAGGAAAAGACTTGGATCGGTGTTTCTAGCCTTAATGTAAACAAAGCTGACACAGGTAAACACCCCTGACATAGCTAATTGTGCTGTGATAAAGGTGGCTTTAACATTCACCAGGTAGGCCTTCTTTGCTGTTTATTTTTCTCAGTTGTTTAGCAACTTGCAATCCAGTTACTGAAACTTACTCTGCAAGGTATTTTACTCAATTCTGTTTCCCAAAATAAAATTTTTATGACAGCATCCCATTTCATGAAATCATAGGGAGACTTGTCAGGGTGGTGATTTGCAATCCCTTGAAACAATATGTGGTAAGACCGTTTTACAAATTTAAACTTTTCCTGCAGGGCAGGTCTCAGCTTTGAGTTGTTGCAGAACTAATTTTATGTGTCTGGTATAAATATAGTTTTACTTTAAAAATGAACATCTGGATATGATTATGTGATGGAGAAGGCTCAGTGAAAGAAGGGACGAGTTGCACAGTTTGGTGTGTGTGAACTAAAGATATGTGGAGCATCCAAAGCCAGTGGCACGCTCATGGTCAGGGTGTCAGTGTTAAACTGTACTGTGAAGTAGAATCCTTGGCCCACGTTCTCTTCAAGATGAATGACTTTAATCAACCTGTTTAGAACTAGGTTGCCAGCTGGCTGAACTTCTGTACTGATGAATTACTGATTTTTCTTAAGTTTTTGTAATTTCTTAACACTTGTGTTGGTTTGATATTTTGGATACGGTTGCAGTTTTTATTGATTGACAGTCATACTGATTGCTGCCGGAAGGCTTTTTTGTGATTCTAGAGGAGGGTGAAGCATATAAATAGAAGTATGGCTATGAATCAAAACCATCATTTTTCAGGACTGTATGTTGTCATAGAAATCATTTGGAATAAATAGGCTACTCACAGTCCTGTGCTTTATTAAAAGCCCATTAATGCTTGTTTAACTGAGATTTGCAATATCATGTGCATTCCTCTGCCAGCAGCTGACTCTAGGCATAATAAGTACTCCTGAAAGACAGATAATTTGAATTGAGAGCTGCTTGTTCAGTTTTGCACGAGGGATTCATTAATTGTCACTCTGGGATCTCAAGAAAAAGAAACTATAATTATCTATCAGGATCTGGATTTAAAAAATATTTAAAGCAAATATCTACCTTAACAAATAGTAAATTGCAAAGGCTTTTATGTCTTAAAGACTCTTGCCTTGTCTTTTGTTATATTTTTGACACAAAGTCGGTAATTACCATGATTTAATTACTCAAGATAAATGCCCTAGTGTAGTTACTCTCTATATATGTAAATTGTATGTGTTTTGTATCTTAAGCCTACCTGGAGATTGTGAACCCAGCACTATGCTTGACTTCTTTGATGTGGATATTTGCCGTAGTAATATCCATTGGGTGAAAGGAAAAAAGCCAAGAGAGTAATTTAGAATGTTGACTCAAAAGCAGAATTATGCTAATGAAGCATATGGGTGTTTGTATGTCAAAGAGTACTCTCAATACTTAGTTACATGGTGAGAGAGGAGTTGTCAAAGGCCCTTGTTATTCTTCAGTGTTACTTGTTAAGTCTGAATATGCAAGTTCAGGGCTAAACCTGTGTTTTTTTCTTTTGGAAGTGCAGTGAGAATCTCAGAAACTTGGCTGCAGATATATACTTTCATTCAAGAGTAAATTTGTTTTTCCTTTCCCACACTTTGCTCTTCTGCAACTGACAAGAAATAAGTCACAGGAGTTATTTCTGTTTTCTATTTCCCATTAAAGATTCTCCTGTCATTAAAATATTCTTAGTTTTTGCCTTGGCATGACCCATGTTGACCAAACTTCTGACAGAATTTAAAAAATACAAATTGATTATATAATTAAGCCATTAGAGAGGGTTTGTATGTCTGTTTACATCCTGAATATGGAGGTGTTTGAAACAATTTCCATTCTTTGTATTTTATTGTTTATGTTTATGGAGTAGAAGGTGTTGAGTCAAAGTTCTGACCCTTTTGCTTGGGAATAACTGCTCTACAGGACAGCTAAGACCTGGTAAATGATGTGCAGTGTTCAGCTTGCTAGCATGCATATCCTTTAGGAGGTACTTTCCATCGTGTATGAAGATGTTCCAGTCCAGGTGGTTGTGATGTTGTTTCTTGTAGAATCAACAGGTGTTTAACAGAGGGAAATCTTGAGAGTTCTATGTATAAACAAACAAAAAAACCCCAAAACTTTGCCCTTTGTTAAACATGGAAACCAAACCCATATAAATGTGTACAGGTAGCATTGAACTTCCATAAATACTTGGAGTGAATTACCCATTAGTGTTCCTCCCGTGTACTTCACAGACATAAAGCTGAAAAGACCTTGTTACCTATGTTCATGCATCTGTCAAACCAAAGTACTGGAAATGTAAGCATGCATTGACTCAGTGTGATGAATATTTAAGGTTAAAAGAAAGAGAGGTTAGGACAAATAGACTGCTACACCTTCTGCTTATATTTCTGGAGCGGAAATGTGCAACTTTGGTGGGTAGAGGACTGAGTCCCCTTTTGCTTCAAAGGTCCCTTGGGCTGTTGTGTCAGTGGAGGCACTGAAGGAGTGAACTGGTACTCTGTAAAAGCATCTGTCACCCTCTTCTTGGACAGAATTCAAATTTCTTCCACCATATTTCTAACCACCTGTTTTTTTACCCTCTTTTTGTAGCCTGATTCTGTTACCTCTGTGAGCTGATACAGTTGCAGAAGAGTTATGTCCCCAGATTTTATTGTCATCTTACACTTGACCACATAAAAAATGGAATTTTATTAAATGTATATAATTATAATATTATGGATATAATGGATATAATAGATATGTCTGAGGTTTTTATTCCTGTCTTTGGCCTCTTGTTACTCAGGTATGGAGCTTTGGAGGCAACTGGCTTTAAAAATGAAATCTGTGGGGGAAATGCAATGGAAAAGCAACCTGGCTGTGAATACCGTGTTTGTGGTTTCTGGGAAAGATGGAAATTACAGCAAATGTTGGGTGTTACCCCATGATCATATTAGAGTTTTATGTGGCAAACTTTTTCTTTACTTGGCTAAATATTCCAAAGGTTAAAGGAAAGTTTTGCTGGGAAAAGGCTGTTAAAGAATTGCACCTATAATTTTGGAATAGTATTAAGCACAATACTGAACATAGCACAGTTAGGGAAATAGCTTCCTACCTTCTCAAAAAGCTCTTTATTTCCAAAAAAGATTCTGTTCTTAGTGCTTGAGGTTTTTTTAATCCTTTCTCCCTTCTTATCTTTATTATTTTGGACTTAAATTTACTTCACAGTTAAGGGAATAGTTTCTTAATAGTGTTACGCTCTCCTTTACAGAAGTGGCATTGCCTTCAACGCATTTTCCTACTGTATTATTCATCTTTGTGTCTCAGTCTTAGGGTTTATACATATATAATTTGACTGGTTATAAAACCTGAAAACAATATTAGCTGTGTTCATGTGATTTTTCAGGACAATACCTTCTGCAGATGGCCAGTTACTTTGAGAAGTAGCACAGTAATTTCTATGACCTCTGTTGAACTGTATCAAAAGCCTATGCAGTAACAGACTTAAGTGTGTGCACAGAGAATAATGTGTAATACTAATTTTTAAATGCAGAGCTACTGTAAGGCAAGAAAATAGGCTGTGAATATCTCCATTTAAGAACTGAAAATACCTGTGAATGTAGGGAATGGAGAAAAAGCTAAGCAACATTATGAATGAAACATTCTCATATAGGAAGATGAGAGCCTTCCGAAAGACTGTTTTATGCTTTCAGTATTTCTTGATGACTGAAGCAGTAAGTTGATAAATCCATCAGTGTAAGTGCCAGTTATGACATTAGATGGATGTCTCTTTTCATACTCCTGAAGTACTGTGTGCATGGGTAAAAGAGCTAAAAAAAAAATCTGGTATTTCTGCCCCTCAAAGTGAATAGAAGATAATGTCATCCAGCTCAGGGAGAGCCAGGTTTGGTCCTGAAGAAACATATGCTGTCTTATGAAATTAGCTGGAAAGCCGAGTTGAATTCTCATCCAAGCTGGTGTAAGAAAAAAGATTTTAAAAGAATGAAAGTCTTTAATTTGTATTCCGTGTGATGAGAAAGTGAGAACAGCTTAGTCATATATGAGAGGAAAATGGATGGGAAGCAGTGTCTTTACAGTGTCTTTACAAGCTTAGTTAGCACAGCATTCCATGTCAGTACAGAACAGTCAATGATCTTGAACTAATAGCTTGTGTGGTATTTTTCCTAGTTCTTTTCTCTTGATATCTTTCTGAAGTATTGGAATACATGGGGAAAAGGTGGCTATGCCAGTCTGAAGGCACAGGTATTATAAAGCACAAAAATTTACAAACTCAGAAGTACAGTCAAATCCATTTCACTATGCTAACTAAGCCCAAATCTCTATTATTTTAGTGGTCAACAGCACTGAGAGTATTTCTAAAGCTAAAGGTATTAAGTTCTCCTAGAAAAAGCTTGCAGAGGACCAGATGCTACTCATTTATTTAGCATCAAAACCCTGTGTTTGAAGTGAAGTCACCAAGATCTGAAAATGAATAGGAGGTACATGCAATTGTCATTGTGTGCCAAGGAGGGTGATCTTTTCCCAGTAGCACCTTCCTCTCCTTCAAGTTTCTTCTGTTTCTGCTGCCTCAGGCACCAAACTTTGAAGTAGGCTTAATAATAAAATAAACTTTGAATTATCATTTCTTAACTGTCACTGAGCGAAACAGGAGAGAATTTATTTCACTCCCAGCTGCTCCCAGGACAGTGGTACTAGAAGTAAGAGATACGTAGGAGATATGTAAGAACAACACTGAAAGCATTCATTACATTATCATCATTAGAGCTTTATTTAGTCTGCTGTGGCAGCTCATAGAACGGCGCACTACAGTCAGTACATTGCTTGTTGGGGGAGTGTTCACTGCAGCACGCTTGTGGCCTTCTGATATAAGTGCAACATTTTAATGACCACATGTTGGTCACAGACATCATGTTAAATAGATGGCAGTTAGTAAAAAATACTTCAGCAACATTCACACATCTTAGTTCTGGTGAATTTCGCTTTCTCTGGGCCACATTCCTTAGAATATATGTAATGCCTGGGGCTGATACTGCATTCAAAGGGCAACTGGTTTTTTTGCTGCTGGGTACAACCAAAGTGGTTAGTTCTTTTCCTTAATAATCTTGAAATTTGACTTTTTTTCCCCCGGCATGTTAGAGCTGTAATTAAATACTAGGCTAGGTCTCAGTTATGGCTGGCTTCATGTAACACCTCACACTGCACTGATGAATCAAACAGTCCTTGAGATACAGGTATTTTGAGTGCTGTGTTTGTCTATTGCATTCCAAACCCTATTCTAAAGCCTTCTTTTATATTTTAAATAAATAAATCAATGCAGAACTCTGGATGTTACAGAAGTATCTCTTTTGAGAGTATTTGGAGCTACCAAAAATGTGTAATATCATTCCGTAAGCAAAATCTCATTACTCATTGTGTGCATCCTTGTAAACTTTGAATGTTGCTAATAAGCTCGACTGCATTCCAGTACTGATGGCCACTCTCCTAAGACTGCAACCTCATATGAGTGTTTAGAACATGCAGTGGTGGTCAATGTTTACTGTTTAGTTGTTGTTAGGATGATCAAGAGTACTTTGCATTACACTAGTTACAAAAGCTGCTAGTGCTAGATTTTTATTTTTGTTTAAATCTTTTCTTTTTCCATGCATCTTATTAACATACTCATGTATGAGCATTAACATGCTCATGTGCAACCTGTTATTGTTGCTAATAAGAAATTTTTTTGCATGTAATGTATTAATGTTTTGACTTTGTGGAGCAATAAGGAATTAATCAATCAGTTAAGGGACAACCCCTTGGCTTATTTGTTAAAATGTTGCTTTTGTATTGAAGGTGATGGAATGAAACTTCGGTAAATTGAAGTGAGTATTTTTCACTTCTGTGATTCTTCCTTTATATCCAGGATCATACTACCCAGTGATTCCAGAGGAAAAGTGGATTTACCCATGTATATGCTTTTTTATGTCAACAGTGACACTAATAGCATTACCACAAATTTTTCTGCAGAAAGCTATTTAGAAGGCTTTTGACTAAATGAAATTTAGCGTTCTTATTTATTGCTTTGAAAACTGCTGTGGAATTAATTTCCTGTTTACAGAGATTACATGATTCTGTATCTGCTGGTGTGTTTGAAAGATTTTATTCTTGTTACAGTTTATAATAAGGAAAAAAAGGCCAGAACAAAAACAAGTTTCTGATGAGTGAAGCTTTGTATTCTGCTGTTTTCTCCAAGCATAGGCTTTCTGGCTGATAACACTGATTAGCTTGGTTCCTTCCCTGTATCGGGATGATTTGGATTACCTCTGTACAGCTTTGAAGTTTAATATTACATTTTTCCTTCATATCTTATAAACAATCACAATTAGAGAATTTGAATTCCTGCTGATTATTTATTCTTTCTGCTGTTCTTCGGAAAATCTCTCTTTACAACATCTTGTTTCCTAGTTCAAGTTCTTATTTTGGGTTGTGTTCTGCCCTCAAAATTATTTCTGTATTAATTAGTGATCACCAGTTATTCTAATCCTGTTGTATTTTCCTAAAATCACCTTTGCTTTTTCTTTCTCTCTCTCTCTTTTTTTAACAGATTACCTGGTCTGATGATCTGGACTTGGCTCTTCTATAAAAATTTTCTGTGTCAGACTGAAAAATAAATACATCTGCTCTTTAGGAGCTGTGTAGACCTAACAGGAATTGATAAGTAGTAGTCATATGTTTTAAAGCCATTTACAAGTCATTTCTGTATTTAACTATTGCAGTTTCTCTCTGCTTTATCCCATGCTAATTCAGTTTAATTAGAAATTGCATTTTTGGAAATCTCTGCACACCAAGTAGGCTAGCAGATTTTTGGTTTTTTTTTTTTTTCTTTGGTAATTCTGTCAGGTTTTAATACCTTTTACTGGGAAGAGAAAATGGCCAAGTTAATGCATATTGCTGTCATCTGCCATAGGAGGAGGAAAGGGGAGATAACTGCCCATAGTTTATGCACCAGATTTTGTCATCCTTTCCACCTTTTAAAAAAAGTTTTTGTAGGTTCATTACATAATGACTTTATAAGACATTGTGTGTTTCATATTTCTCCCTGCCTATTCCCACATCTTCTAAAACAATATGCAAGTAGTAATACAGTGAAGGAAAGAGAGAGTTATAACTTTGTTATAATCTTCCTTTTTCTTCTATTTTAAAGGGTATAGATGTCTCTGCAGGGCCAGCACAAAACTCTTGTCTGTGCAGCCCTCCTCAGTGAGCCCGATGAACTCCCCTAGCATCTAGCAATCCAAATTACTCCTTAGAAACTTGCTGATCAAATTACTGCCATTCGACTTAGTTTCTATTTCTGTATCCCTGTTTTGACCATATGTACATTTCTCACCTTGATTATTAGCTTCCTGAAAAGGTAGCATCACACTCCAAGTAGTGTGTGCAGCAAAGAGTTTTTCTTTTTGCATGTCTGGTAACTTTTTCCTGTGTCCCTCAAGTCTTATTTACTAAGAAATAGTGAATAACTATATTTGTTTTACATTCTCCTCTTTATTGAATATTTTTCTTGAGTTCTTTTCTTATCCGTTTGTTTGGTTTTTTTGAGGCACAACTAGAATTGCAATGTGGAGGGTAAAAGCTTGCCCCAGACTTATGCACTTAGTTCTATTTTTCTGTGTCTTTTCCTTCTCTTAATTGTACTTGTGTTCCAGTTGTCTTTTTAATTGCCTTTTAGGTATAAAGCTACTGATTTAAAAGATCTTTTTCCCAGTGATTCCAACATTTGTTATTAATAACTATGGTAGAAGTACTGTTATTATATATCATGTAGGTACAGTTAGGATTGTTTTTCCCAGTGTGTGTTTTCTGCATTTATCATGGTGCCATCTTTTTTCTTTCCCTTTATTGTTCTGTCAGTCCTCTGAGATCTCTTGTAACTGTTTACATTCAGGCTTTTTTAATCCTGAATAATTCACTGACATTAGCATATATTGTCATCTATTTAGACCTCTTTTCAAGTTTCTTGCAGGATCCCGCTGTTAACCTCCATCATTATGATATTTGATTTATTCCTTGGCTCTATTTTCAGTCTGTGATTCTCGAGAGTGTCTTCTGCCATATCCCATGATAACTCAATTTATTTACAGAGGAGCCTTGTTTGCATTTTTTTGAATTCTGTGCATACCAAATAGACTGAATGTTTTTTTTCTTGATCATTCTTCCAGCTTTTAATAGCAGTCCTATTAAATATTTAGCCAACAAATCTAACCTATATTTTGATGTAATTTACAGTAACTTTACCTTAAAAGTACATTCATTCTCTCGCTAGAAAATCCTCAGCTAAGGTTTCCTAATACTGTTACATTCTCCAGGTAGCATGCAAAAATATGCAAACAAAGGAATTAAGTAAGAGATTCATCTGCTGAATCTAAATTAGTATTCATATTGCTGAAAAAATGAAATCTTTAGTATTTCCTTTTCTAAGCTATTTGATGTACATACTTGAGAGAAACCTTGGCAAATAAATAGCTTCTGTGAGATAAGTGGCATTCATTTGTTTTTATTTGAACTTAATTATGTTACTACAAAATGTGATGAAAAATATTATTATCAAATGGGATGAAGTGTCTGTGCAAAGAACCTAGCAGCAAAATTTCCATCAGACATCCCCTTGGGTTTTCAGTGATGTTTGCTAACACTGGAGTTATTGAATCCTAACAGTTGATGTTTGGTCTGCCATAATTTCAGTGAGTGCTTACCACCGTGAGGTTCCATAACGTGTCTCACCTTTCAGTAGAGAAGGCAGTGCTGAGCCAAGCTTCTGGGCAAACAGTCATGCATTAGGATTTGAATGAATAAACAAGAGCTGTGTTTGTGGGAAGGGTGGATGTGTTACTTGATCTATGCAACAGTAAGAGTAGATTGTTATCAGTGACCTTGAAAGTAAGCAGAGAAATCTTCAAGTCTGCTGATGGTAAATAGCTGTTTTGCTTAGTTAAATGCCACACCAATGGTGAGGAGCTCCAGAAACCCATCAGTAAAGTCTGCAAAAAGAAGTTTTGGATTTCAAAATTCATGGAATGTGGTTGGTACTATAAGACAATACAAGGACACAGCCTCTGACCTGGGGGGAAGTTCCTGAGCAGCAGATTTCTGGAGAGCGCTCTCAGTGCTCACTTTGCGTACTCCATCTCCTGGCCCAAGTGTTCGCTGCTGCCCCTGAGAAGGCAGCAAGAGGAGTACATGCTCCAACACTGTCCAACTGATTGTGGGCTGAGTTAATGTTAACGTCAGTTGCTATTTCAATAGAGAGATGTGTTGGGAAGAAATGGTGATCTCATGAAAGTTTCATGTAGCAAAACTGAGTAAGAGAAATGTTTGGGAATTTTTTCTTAGTAGCTGTCATGGTTATAGTTGGTTTCAGAGGCAGCCCAGTATTGGCCTAATGCAGCAGTGAAATGTTAGGACTGGATTTTTAGGGACTTGAAAAATTGGAAGCGCTTTCTAGGAAGGCGTTTTAAAACTGATTCTAAATTATTCTAATAACCTGCTGCTTTTGTTAGCCCTGCTGGAAGTAGGATAAGTAGGCTAGAGTCTCAAGTGGTGTCAGGCCTTGCATGAGGATTGGGTCTCTGTATCTTACGTTGTGTGCACTATGTCTGTAGGCTCTATAGCAAATTCATGGAACAACTCAAAAGCAGTATTACCCTCTGGATTCACCACCGCTGCACATGCTGTTATTAATGCCTTTAATCTTGCAAGATTCCCTAGGTGAAAAGGGCTAGGAAAAATGTAAATCTAATTGCTCAGACATAACACTGATACTGTTTAGAGTACCTCAGGAAATGTCTCCTGGCTAGACTCTGAGAATTAGTTTGGAGGAGGGTGAATTCAAGGTTTGTTTTTTTAAGATTTCATTGCCAAGAAGTGCTTCCTGGAGTTCAGTTTTGGCATAACAGTGTGATAATTAGCACCTTAATTCTCCTAGGCTTTCCTTAGATTTGTATCTACTATCTTTAATATGTGGTATAAATTCAATATGAGTAATTATTTTCTGGTTTCTTCAGACCATAGTCATAGACGTAAATACGCACTGAGCTTTTCTAGCAGATACAAGAAAAGAATGAAAAGCGAAGAGAGGAGAAGAGCCTCAATTTACACATTTTTCAGTTTGATTTTTTTTCTTTCGTAAGATGAAGGTAGGTAAGAGTCGTAGTGTTAGTTAGTGATTCATGATCTGCCAAAATAAGATTGACTAAAAGAGGAGGAGAAAAAACCCACCTAAAAGTCATGTTTTAGCTTTTGAAATATGGAGAAGGAAGGAAAGGTAAGCATTCTCAGAAAAAAAGAATTATACCACAAACATGGCAGAGATTTTTGTGGAGAAATGTCCTTGAAAATTGAGAAAACAACTTGGTAAATATAGATGAAAAATTTAAGTACCACGTGTTAGTCTAACTAGAGCAGTCTCTGCAAACAAATTCTAGTGAGATCAGTTGATCTTTGGATGGTTTTGATGTAAAAGTTTAATTTGATTCTGTACACACATCTCTTAATTTTACTTCCCGAAAGTAAACCATTGGAAGATATCAAGTATTGCCTTATGGAAAGAAGCCAGGAAAATCTTTAGGCAGAGTTGAGTTGCTTTAATTCAGTGTGTAGTACTTGGTGTTCATGACTTTTCATATTCAGTAATGAACTTCTCTTCACCCACCCGCCCCTGCAGCACTGGTGTGGTACTTTCCATTTAGGATGCAAGTCTGTGGTCCGTCTGCTGCTAGGTGTCTTGAAATTTGTAGGAGATGTTATTTTAGATAGAATGTCCTGGAAGAGTTCACATTTGGTGAGAATGGTATTGGCAGCATAAATATTGACTTCTGTGGTAGCACTTGTCAGCTAGTAATTACAGGCAAGCCAGAGATGATCAGAACTGACGTCTGTCATGTGCCCACACAGTAGCTGGGACCAGAGACACTTCTTCAGCAGCGTTCAAAAGTAAATCTCTTTAAACTAGAGCAACAGTAGCATTTCCTGAAGCAAGAGAAGTATTCTGAAAACATGAAGCCTCTTGTATCTTTCCCTCCACAAACCATTTTCTATTAATTTTTCAGTGGCCTTTGGAATCCTTCTTTTTGCAGAGTTTGATGCTGTTCTGGAATTCCTCACCATTGGTAGGGCATTTAACTGAGGGGCTGTCAGCTAGGCTGGTGAGTGGCATTGGTGTCTGGGCTGTGGGTGGTACTGCAGTTTGGGAAGAAGATCACAAGCACCTAGCTGTGTGAACGCAGCTTAAAGCTGAAAGGTTAGTCTGATCGCAAGAAGTATCTTTCCTTCCTGTTCACTTCCATTCTCAGACCTGGTTTGGAGCTCTTTCCTATAGGGTTCATGATAAGCGAGAACCTACATTCTTTTGGTTTTGCTAATCTCTCCCAGTCATAATCCAGGAGTTATGGATATGGACAGGTTTTTATGATCAAATACCACAACAACATGAGAAACAGATGAAAATCCCTTCAGTTGCACTGTCCTCCCTGCTTTGCCTTCCAAGAAACACTTCCAAGGGGTCTGGCAGTCTTACTACTGTCTGAAATATTCTTGTGGCGCCTTTGCATCTTGACTACAGTAGTTTCACGAATATAAGCCGCACCTTTTTTACTGAAGATTGGAGCCCACGCCAGGGGTGCGGCTAATAATCGGGTGCGGTTTATCTATGGACAATTTCAGGAGAATAGCGAACCCGGAAGTTACCTGACACTCAGCCGCATGTGTTGCAGTCGCTTTGGCTACGTTGTTTCCAGTACGGGTGTGTGTGGCGGGCTCAAGTTCAACGAATCGCGCGTTTCTGACCACTGTAAACCAAAGAGATAAAAGCTTCTTGGCTGGGGGTGGCCTCAGGCGC
>VRYO01001463.1:71871719-71898007 GCA_009812075.1 Sialia sialis | reverse complement strand
GCTCAGGCTGTGGCTCGTATCGGCGTGGCGGTTGGGCTACGTAGTTAGCGTAGGGGCGCCCAGCTACGGCTGCAGCTACGACTGCTGTGCCGGGCTCGCGTTCCACTACGTAGTTTGTGTAGGGCAGCCCAGCTACGGCTGCAGCTATGACTGCTGTGCCGGGCTCGCGTTCCGCTACGGCATTTGCATAAAGCTCAGGCCGGGTGAACAGCGCCAGGGACCGCGGCGTTACTTTGTTGCACGTGTACCCTGCCAAAGTAAGGTGCGGCTTATATTCCGGTGCGGCTTATATATGGACAAATCCCGTGGTCTGCCCAGCTACCCAGAGGTGCGGCTTATATTCAGGTGCGGCTTATAATCGTGAAATTACTGTACATTCCTGTCTCTGGCGTGGTGGTAAAGAGAGACAGAGGAGTGGAGGTGGGGGCAGCATGCTGTCAGTGCAGTCAGACAGTAAAACATCTCTGCAGTGGGAGCTCTGCTGCTGTTGCAAGCCCTGGCCATGGGCTAACACAGTTTTGTGCTGGCTAACAGATAAAATGACTGAAGTCTAGACTGCAGCCAGAGTGAGAAATAACCTACTTCCCCTACTTCCATCAGCTAGGAGGAATAATCTGTTGCCTGAGGTTATCTACAGAACATTTGAGCTCTGTGCTTGCTTTTCAACTTAGCTGGGAACAAGCTTGTAGTGGTTTTGGGTTTGCAGACTATATTGCCATCCCTCTAACTCCAATTCAAAATAACTTCTTGAGGAGAAAAGAAACTTGTGAGGCGACAAAGTTGACTGCTTCTTCTCTCATGTTTCTGTAGAGATGAATGAGTTGCTTTATATGAGCCCAATTGTGAGTTAGAAACTACAAACTGTAAATTTATGATTTTGTCATAGTAAAAAAATGAAGCAGCATAAGTGTTCATTTCTGTGAGCAATCTCTGAGATAAAAAATTGGTTGTGAAAACTGTTGGATTGTGTTCCCACCTGTGAATGATCATCCAAGAGAAATTGCAGGCAATGGGGTGTTTGCCCTAGAGGCCACTTGAGCTGTTATCTACAGCTTGGGTATCTGTTTCCTACTCTGGGTAATATATGGAAAAATTCTTCAGGGACTAAGGCACATTTTTAAAGACTGAAAGCTGGGTTGTATTCAGGCCAGCTGAGATGACACAAGATATTATTGAAGTATTATTGTGCAAGGTAGACAGGTTGCTGTTACACTCCTAGGGTAAGCAGAGGTGTGGAGGCACCAGATTTAAAAACTTTATTCTGTTTTTTTACCTGCCTTTAAACATAGGATCTTTAACCCCTAGTGCAGGTGGTGCTGTGTGCTCTATAGGGCCCACTGAGAAGCCGTATCCAGTGCACAGTTCCTTAAAAGATTTATGAAGTAATCTTCTGCATCTGTGGCGCTATTGTGTTGAGATCTCTGCTGGTTCTTATTGAAGTTCATTAATCACTTGTGGAGTTTTGGGTTTTAAATGCAAGTCCTGCATAGTTTTGTTCTTCATTACCTGGCATGCAATAAATACAGCTGCTGAACTTGAGTTTCCTCAACAGAACATGCTGCAAGAGTGTTGTGAGGAGGTTATGAATATCTGTCTGATATACTCCAAGTCTCTTAAAAAAAGAATCAGCTTTGCCAGATAATTTGGCACTTCCTGCCTGAGTAAGCAGAAGGACTGAGCTGAGGTTGATTAGCAGGTTTGACAGGCTGGAGAGGGGAGCCAGTATGAACACTGAAGTGCAGCATGGCCAAGTGCAAAGGTTGGGACAATTGCCATCACACAGGCTGTGTGATCAATGGATTGAGAGCAGCCCTACAGACAAGAACTTGTGGGGATTCTCTGAACGTGTGCACGTGCAGCCCAGAAGGCAAGTCTGCACCCACCTGGAGTATTGTGTCCAGCTCTGGGGACTTCCAAGATGAAAAGGAGTGGACCTGTTGGAGTCAGTCTAGAGGAAGGCCACAAAATGGTGAAAGGGTTGCAGCACCTCTCCTATAAGGAAAGGCTGAGACAGTTGTGGTTATTAAGTCTGGAGAAGAGCAGGTTGCCAGGATACCTCTTTGTGCCTTTTGATCTTCTAAAGGGATCTTACAAGAGAGACTTTATAAGGGACCAGTTAGGACAAGGGACAATGGTTTAAGCTGAGAGGGCAGTTTTAAATTAGATATTAGGAAGAAATCCTTTACTGTGAGGGTCATGAGACACTGGAATAGTATGCCCAGGGAAGTACTGGATGCTCCATTGTTGGAAGTACCGTATTTTCGCGACCATAAGGTGCACTGGATTATAAGGCGCACTTTTTTTTTTTTTTTTTGCAACGTTGATCCGTGCGCAATTTTCTCAACATTAAGTGTAAAATTGGGAGGGGCGGACCCGAGGGACGTGTGCGTGCCTGCTTGCAGTCATTCCATTGCGAGCTTCATGTTTGTTGCTGCGCAATGTGAAACAGAAATTGCTTTGAGATCCCTTCAATACTCAATATATAAGGCGCACCAGATTATAAGGCGCACTGCTGGTTTTTGATCAAATTTTAGGATTTTCAGTGTGCCTTATAATCCAAAAACTACGGTGCTCAAAATCAGGTTGGATGCACAACCTTGAGCGCCACTGCTTAAGGCAACCTTAAAGATGTCCATGCCCTTGGCAGAGAAAGTTCGACTAGATCATGTTTAAACAACCTTTACAAGGCAAACCATTTGGTGGTTCTGTGTCTACAAGTAGTGTCTATGTTGTTTTGTATTTTGGGAGGAGGGAATTTCAGACCATTGAATAGCTTATTACTATATTTGTTAAAGTCCAAGCAAAGAAAGAATGTTTAACTGAAGCATGTTTTATGTAGAAATTTGATGTTATTGCAAACAAAGCTATGGACAGTTTGAAAAAAAAAGACTTAGAGTAGCAATGTTTATAATCTCATTTATGTATAAACCATTCTCGTTAAAAAATACCAGCTTCCATATGATACAGTAGAAAGAAATTTCCTTATAAGCAGATTCTTGTGCAGTTTGCTTGCTGTTCTATGTCTGACACCTCTTCCTGAGGCAAGATGAGGCTGTGAAGGAAAGGGAGCGGTGACTGATACTGAATTAAAAATACCAAGTCTTCAAGGCTGATTTTCCTGGCATTTCTTTGAGTGTTTATTTTCATTTGACAGCTGTCCTTCAGTGTCCTTTGGCTTCTGGTAGCTAAACATCAAGCATTCCCATTGTGTGACTTTGGCTATTGTTCCTTAGTCCTGGAGGCACTTCGTAGACCTCAGTTTCAAAAGGGTAAGGACACGCACGGATAGATGAAGAATTGGTCTGAGGAAAAGCAATGAAGTGTAGAGGGTGTTTTGCTTATTGAATGTCAGTTCCTCAGAGGGCTTGCCATCCTTTAACAGGGTAACACGGGAGAAGTTGTCTTGTTTCCTGCACATTATTAGCAGGGTCACTAGTGAAAAATGGCAACACATAAGTCTGGATTTCATGCCTGCTTCTTTAGGGAGCAGAGAAAATCTTTGTTTTGATTACCACCTGAGGTTAGCTAAGAAGTTTGCTGTATTGGCTGTAAGAATTTGTGAAATGACAGGAAGAGCAGTCACACCTAGCAGAAAGAGTATCAAGAAAGCTGTGTGCTTGATGGAAGCTGTATTTTGAAAGAGAAGAGGTATGTGTTTTAGTTAAATTAGTGTGTGATCTGTCACCAAGGGATTGCCTGTCAGGTTTAATTTGAAATGAAACTAATCGTTAGTCTGACAGCTTGATGTGCTGGGAAACGTGATAAATACATTGGTACCAAAAATCGTTTCTGGCTCTATTATCTAACTGTTGTTTGACTTAATGAGAAAGGAAGAGCTGAAACATGCATGTTTTTAGGAACAGCTGCCTATAAGTTTTGCTTATGTAGAAATAATGCACAATTTTGTGCTCTTTTCATCAAATGCTTTTAAAAACTGTTGTACTCTTGTTTCATAATCTTTGCTAATTAACACAGGCATAAAAATATTGCTAGCTCCGGCAACGTTAGTATGTTTATCCTGTTTTTCTTCCCTACTCAAGCATATCCGGGACAAAGAGCAATCCGAATTTCCTGAACTACCAACACAGAAAACTAAAGAATTAATTAGCATTTTTGGTCATAAGACATTTCATTAGAATCACTTGAACTTTAAAGAACTAATTGCAAGATTATTTTACAGCTGGTATTAAAAGGACAGCAAGGTCACTTTCTCTGATCAAAGTGAAGACTGAAAATAACTGCCTAGCAAATCGCATAGATAAACTTGGAACCAATTGTATGAGTCATCAAAGTTTTATTCTTATGGCTTCAGACTGGTGTAATTAGGCATTACCTTTTGGGCAGACACAGAATGTAGTCTCTCTCAAAAATTAAAAGCAGCTTGCTGTACACTGCTGTGAGACTGGCTTTGAAATAGAAAAGGCAGTGGTTTGTCAGGAAAGTAGGATTTCAGGCACGAATCTGGGCTAAGTACTGTCTTTGTAGGCAGCTGTCTTTACTGCTGCCACCAGTTTCTTCTCTTCGCTTTGTTCCAGCAGTTGTTTTGATTTTTCTGAAGAAGTCACTTAACATTTGCTGGCTCTTGCCTTGTGACAGCAGCCAAAACTGTGCAACAGTACCAGAAAGATTTTCAGGAAAGCTTTCAATTTGAGTTGACTCCTAAATATATGTAAGCATTTGTTTCTTTCTTAAGGAATTTGGTTTTTTTCTCTTTTTGCAATCTGCTGTCATCTCTGGAGGGGTACTGGTTAGTGGCACCAGGGAAATGTTCTGTTTTCTGAAGTTCCTTTTTGATCCTGCAACAAGATGTAAATCAGCAGAGGATCCATGCTGTGGAAATATCCAGAGACTAATGTCTCCAAGCAGTAATTTATCAGAGCTAGATAATAAGGGAAAGTAAAGATCACGAGGGGATGAATATCTTTCTAGGACAAAGAAGGGAGGATCAAGGAGTAGGAGACTTTTGGAAGAAAAGATTGCTATTGTCTGAAAAGATAAGGGAAAGGTGTTGTCTTGAATGTGAGAGTGACACCTAAACTATACTGGATAGGGCAGAAAACTGAGTGATAGGACTACTGAAATTAATGAAGAGCTGGATAGAAGGAGGGAGAGGAAGGAAGAGATCAAAATCAAGATTTGCTAGAATGGCAGAAGGGATTAAACTTGAGAAACAGAAGGGAGTGCAGAAAAATGTATTTGCTTCTAATACTTCTGCTCCTTCTCCTTTGTGGCCAGGAGCTGGACACAAGATATTAGCGGTGTTCTTAACGCATGCAGTGCTAGCCAGCACAGAGAGCTCACTACTATCATCACTTACCCTTCTGGCTTAAGTAGCTTACCTTCATTAGTGTGATGGTTAGTGTGGTGAAATCTATTTTCCAGCTTCACTTGTTAAAGGCAGACTTGGATATTTAGTCCCATGCAGGCTGACCATCTAATGAGCTGTGTGCAGCCCTGCACCCCTTGTGAAAGCAATCTTCAGAAGAACAAAAAAAACCTTTCTACCTTTTCCTTACCCTGCTTCAGGAAAGATTTCAACCTAAATAATATTGCTAGGGTAAGCTGAAAAAAAAGAAATCAACTTAACCTCCACTGACCTTTGTTTTGGTGTTTTCTTTTAAAAGCAATGGGGGCTGCAGAAAACCTGCCAGTTCTTTCAGACGTAAGAATTCAATAACAACTGTTTCAGATTTAACTTCTGTTTATTATTAGACCATCACGCCAAAATTATGCCAATCAGAATCTCCATATGTGCAAAAGTTGTCTTAAAATAACAGTATGACTTCATATAAGCCAACAAACCTAAGTATTGGGGTCAAATTTGTTCCGTCTGTATATTTAATGACAGACTTTAGTTGTGTGATCGGCTCTACAGGTTTCCTTCAGAACTTGCTTTATTCCACAGAATTTATGCTGTTAAGAAGCTTCTTGCCCAATTTTTTATAATAGCCATTGAATTTCCTGTGCCTCTAGTTCCTATTTATTACACTTTTAAAATCTTTTTTCACAGCAGTCTTGGAATAATTTCTGTATGGGCTTTTTGATGGTGCTTATAAGTGGTGCTTTCAGAATCAGTTTCTTTTTGAAATGTTCCTCAGACAAGTTTGAAGTTTAAGTGCAGAGAGTGTAATTAATGGGCTGGTCAGCTTGACCCTAAAGTGCAGTCAGAATACTTAGTTTGCATGTAACACTTCGTATTTTCCAGCTAAAGCTTTTGTTTGCATTGGCCTTTTCTCCACTAAACTGAACATCTCAAGTTGGACACTATAAAAAAAAAAGAAAAAAATTTAATCTGTGAAAAGTTTGATTATGCGATTTACTAAGTATAGCTTTGGAATATTTTCTGGGAGGTGACTAGGCTCCTTTAGTTCTAGATGTCTTCTTTATGGAGCATTCCCTAGCTCTTTTGCTAAACCCTTTGCAGCTGTTACAGCAAGGGCACCTCTTGTGTAGTTCTCATTGATCACCAGAGGTCTGTTCTGTTTGCGGAGGAAAGACCAGGTTTATGTGAGGGTAATATGAGAGAAATGAGTTGAGCACTCAGTGTAATTTGTGAGTTCTGTTTATTAGTAGACAAACTGAGTAGAATCATCTAGATTCTGGTAAGTAACATCCAGTTCATGCACACACTGATGCTACTTTTCTTTCAGTTTCTCAGCCCCTTTCATTTTAAACAATTTATATACTATTAGCAGAATTTTGTTTTCTACTGCTTGGTTACACGTTAGATGGGAGTGTATTTTAATTGAAGATTATTTCAGATGTGTGCTAAACTAAAGGCCATGGTAAGACTTTGGAAATCTCTCATCCAATTGCCAGAATGGATGGGAACAGATTGAGGCAAAGAGCTGTTGATGAGATGAATAGCAGGGAAGTGATACTTAGAATTTAATTTAGTCATTAGCACTTTTGCTAAGCTTTTGCAATTGGTCACTACCAATTGCTAGGTGCAGATTGCCTAGTTTAAAGTTCTAAGCTTCTTACAAACCATAGCATCTAGGGACATAGACCAGGCTCTGGATCATAAGATAGTTCAGGATGGAGAAGGCCTTGAGAGATTTCTAGTGTAGGCTTAAAGCAGGGATAATCAGAGCTCCGGCCAGAATGAATACTCATGGCTTTATTCAGCCAAGTCTGGTAAATCTCCAGAGATGGAGGCTGTGCAATCCTCACAAGCAACCTGTTCTTTTGCTCCACTGTTCTCATGGCAAGTTTTTCCACACAGAACCTCCCTTTCTTCAGCTTACCCCTGCTGTCTCATCCTGCAGCCATGCACCACTGTTTAAAGCCTGGCTCTGTCTTCTTGGTAGCAAGCTGCTGTTAGGTTTTCCCAAAGCCTTTGTTCCTGCAGGTTGAACAAACCCAGTTCCCTCAGCCTTTCCTCAGAGGATAAGTGATCTAACACCCTCAGCATCCTAATGGCTCTACCTGAGCTCACAGTACTGATGTTTTGGGGGCCCAGAACTGAAGTCATTATTCCAAATGTGGTCTAGTAAGCACTCAGCAGAGCAGGTTAATCTCCAGCCAGCTTTACAGGCTACTAGAAAATGCTGCTGGCTCATGTTCAGCTTGTTGTTCAGCAGGAATACAGGAGAGAAATTAGTTATATTAGTTGTAAAACTTAGTCTGATCTCTTCATCAGCCTCATCATCTATAGCATGTATTTTGTAGTTTATCGCTCTTATGTCAGGTTTCTCTCTAGTTTAGGTGTCTTTACCTCTTATTTTCACAAATCCCAGTCTTTTGTCTTTTTTGTCTGTATCTGTTCCTGCCTGGCCTGTGAAACTTATATTTTCTGTCCTTGAATCCCCTGGGATTTTCCTTTGTAACAGTGTATAGTAGAGAAAACAAATAGAAGCAGTGGTGGTAAAGAATAGCTGGTGTTTTATGTGTTGTTTTGGGAGATATTGCAGTCTGCCAAAATTGTAGGACAGTCTCATTTGGCTCATGAAGCTTTGAGAAATCTTGAGCAGGTTTTTGCTGTATTTACTTTGCTTTAGCCATTCAGAGGAGATACCTGCAAAGCAGAAATGCCTTATCTGCAAGCACAGATGGCGTATCTCACTAGACCTCCTAACAGAGCTGAAAATTTGGATGATCTCTTGGTCTTGTAAACCTTTATATATTTAAAATATTCAGACTTCTGTTTTGTGCCTTAAGATTCCTGCAAATCTTGCTTTACTTGTGTCCCATCATTGGAACAATGTGTTCCTGTTATTGGGACTGTCACCTCAACACCTCCTTTTTTTGCACATGCACAAAGGCCACAGAGAATGTTCTTGACAAACAGTGGCAATTGAGAGTCCCTGGTAAGCTGTGGCATTGCTGTATCTTCTTTCAGTTGCTTTCATTCTCAGTATGGCAGAGCAGCTGATCTTCTCTTGAAAATAATTATTCAAAGTTATTCAAAGCTACTTCACTGTTTTCCAGAAGATCTGCACTTTATGGAGTAGATACTTCTACCAGAGGGTAGACAGCCTTGTTGCCATGGAAGAAGTCAAGTCTTGGTTGGAGCTGTTTCAGTTCAGCTGTCAATCACACAGGAATATTTCAAGAAGTATCAGGATGAATTTTTAATAAGCTAAGAGGTAATATTTCTGACTTACATGTAGGTATTCCAGTAAGTAATGTCATGTGAGCCCACCTCAAGACTTCTGCTATATATCTCTTCAAGATCTTTATTTGCATTTATATACCCTTAACTGAATTGCAAGAACCAGATGATCCCAGAAAACAGCCCTTACCTAATCAGTTTGCTCGTCGTAAGGTATCCTGGGAGAAACAAGTAATTTTGCTGTTTTGGTTTTTTTGGGGTTTTTTTGTTTTGTTTTGTTTTTAATTCAAAGGATAATATGGAACATGTAAGATTATCATCAGTCTGCTGTAACCAAACAGCACAGCTCTCATCTTGGAGAGAGTACTTCTTGCCATGGATGAGGGGTTCATTCTTACTGAGACAGACATTATCTTGGATGAAGCTCTCATAGTTGAAACTGTCTGCAATGAGTGAAGTAATGCTTTTAAATTGCAGCACAGGAATAGCTATCTGGATATGCATTGGATTTTTTTTTTATTAGATTAATACACCTGGACATATAGACAAGTAGAAAGCCTAAGGTCTAGATATCTATATCATTGAAAAAATGGGGAAAAAAACTTTTTACAAGCTTTGTGTTTTCAGTAGGAAAAAGATAAGCCCTGTGTCTTAGAGTAAGAGAAACTTATTACTTGAAGTTTTGATATCAGCCTTATTTATAAAATATGTATTTCTTCCTGGCTGTGGAATTAATCTCAGCCAAAGCAAACTTTGATGTGGAGGGTATTAGATATTCCTTTTAAAGGGGATGTTGTAGGTTCCTGTGTCCAAGCTTGGACAGGATGAAGCATCTCAGGCCCTCTAAAATAAAAGGCAGTTCCTAAGATCTAATTTTATTTGTTTGCCTTTGTTTATGTATTGCAGTTGCAGAATTATTTTTGGGATGTCACTTTAATCAGTGATTCCCTATTCTCTGCTCTCAGAACTGGATTTTTAAAGTCATTTTACTGTGGTAACTCTGACAGAGACTTTGCTTCCTGTGTCATGATTCTGGTCTGCCACAAAATGGGACTAAACAGCAACCAGACAGCCTTTGGACAGCTTTATTTTAGGGTAAAAAGGCTAATGAATGAAAAAAAGAATTTTACAAGTTATTTTTTGTGGGATTTGACTAAGCTGCTGCTGAGTCACAAGTTCACCAGTCTTCTGTTAAGTTTTTAGTGTCTCTTAAGCCACACATTTTCTATGAAGATGAACAGGGTTGACTGCTGTTTCCAAGCAGTCAACCATTGTTTTCCAGTTTGTCTATGTTCTAGAAATTTTACATGAATCTTCCATTTTTAGGAGCTCAAGATTTGTCTAGATTTTTTGTCAGTGGTACAGTATGTTTTTAGTGTTACATGTGCTGCTTTATTCAAATATGTCTCAACATAATAATTCTCAAGTTTCCATACCCCAGAAGTCTCTCAGTTGTTAGATTATTATATTAGAATGGTTGAAGTGCTTTATATAAAAGTTGACTTCATTAATGTAAGAAAGGAGGAAATCAAATTCTACTGTGCAATAGCACTATATAAAAACTATGTTGGTATATAACAACTTTTAAGACTAAATCTGTGGCAAAATGTAATACTGCTGAAATTCATTAACCTGCTGTATTTCCTAGAGAAATGTACATGTGCATGATTAATTCTAAACTATAAAATGTAAATGTGGGTATCTTGAGCACTTCATGAGTTAATAGTTCTGTAATTATCTTTGGTGTTTATTTCAGAATAATCACTACATAATCTGATGTCCATATCTCAACTTCTAAAGTTTTGAATGCTTTATATGGAACTATATTTGACAGTTCAAAGATTCAGCTAAGTTTAAATCTTTTGAATAGTAAAGTGTCTTACTCATAATTTTGACTTTTCAGTCCCACCCTTACAATAGCTTTTTTGTTTTCTTGAAGCACCTAACAGAAACTCTGGGAATAATAATAAAATTCCCAGTGTTTACAAATATTTCAGAAAAGGCAGTCAGAAAGAGCCAGGGAACTACAGGCTGGTTAACCTTACTTTATTTCCTGATAGAGGAGGTAATCGTGGAAAATGCTTTCAGGTACTAGAAGGATGTAAAAGTGATGAAAAAGACAACACTGATCCATCAAAGGGAAGTCATACTTGATAAACTTCTGCAATGAGAATACCATTTTGATAGATAAAGGGAGAGCCTTCCTTGTTTTCTACCTAGGCTTCAGAAAGGCTTTCAAGGCTGTCTGATGAAAGATCTCCATAGAGAGGGTATGATGAAGTATGGGCTGGGTGAGCAGAGTGAGGTCAGTTGAAAACTGCTTGAATAGCCAGGCCCAGAGAACATTGATCAGCTGAAGGAAGTCTAGTTAGAGGCCAGTAATTAGCACTGTATGCCTGGGGTCAGTACTCGATCTGGTCCAGCTCTTCAGCATCTTCATAAATTGTCTGGGTGATGGGGAAGACGATGCCCTCAGCAAGTTTGCATATGACACAAACTTGGTATGCCCTGGAAGGCTGATAGGCCAGAGGATTGTGTCCAGTTCTGGACTCCTTGCTACAAGAGGAAATTGGAGCTACTGAAAATTATCAACTCAGTGAAGGGTCACAAAAATTGTGAAGAAATTGGGGCACCTTTGCTTGAAGAGAGGTTGAAAGAGCCAGGGAGAGCTTTTCAATATATACAAATACCTGCAAGGAGGGCACGAAGAAAAGGGAGGCAGTGGTTTTCAGTGGTGTCTTGTGACAGGACCAGAGACAATGGGCACAAACTGAAATAAAGGAGGTTCTCTCTGGACGTCAGTTTAAAAAAAAAACCAGAAAGTGTTTTGTGTCAGTGACTGTGCATTGGCACAGATTTCCCAAAGAGATTTTTGAGTCTTGATCCTTGGAGATAATAGAAAGCTGCTTGGACATTGCTGTGGACAGCCTGTTCTAGATTGCCCCGCTTGAGCAGGGGCTTGGACCAGATGATTTCCAGAGGTCACTGCCAACTTCAACCCTTCTGTGGTTCTGCTGTGGTGCTCTGTAATTACAGTTCTGTAATTTGTTTTACTAGTTTTTTTTCAGTGTTGTTTGTCTTCTAGGCTTTTAGACTGTCTAGACTAGGCTCTCTTAGTTCTCAAATCATTGAAGACGGTTTTGGTTTATGAACTCTGTAAATAGTATGTCCAGAGAATAGGTTAGGAATTAGTGTTTCCAAGACTCTCTTAGGTTGAAGAAGTGATATAACCTAAGACTGATTTTCAATTTCTATCTGAAGTGTAGAGGCAGACCTCTAGTAAGCGATATCTTAGTGGAAGCACTTGTCCTTTGTGCTGCTGTCCAGGAGGAGCCACCCAAGCAGCACATACTGGAGACTGGATGACCCAGTGACCCAGGAGAGCCATCTAGCCTTTTCAGAGTGTGGCCTTGTACAGTCATACCCACATCTTATAAATTATCTGACGGGACAATATGGAACCAGCTCTCGGTTGTCTCTACAGCTTTGTTGGTCCAATGTGACCAGAATTCTGATCAGCAGGCTGCCAGTGTCAGATGAGTGCAAAAAATTATACATTCACAATGAAATGCTCCATGAAGGAAGAAAAAGCTGGTGATCTTCAGAGTGAAACAGCTGCTATGGGCATTTGAACTTCCAAGAGACAGCCTGCCCTGAGCACTGACCCAGCACATGGCTGCACTGACGGGACTGTTATCTGTGGCTTGGCAGCTGTTTATGGGCACTGCTAACTGAGCCTAAACTGCAGCCAGATGAACCACTAAGGAAGATGCTAAAGTGCAGGTCCGGGGACAAGGTCACATTAGCAACGATGTTTGAGTTGGCCTCTGCTTGCATGCCTGTTCTGTGCTTAAAAGGATTGTAATCTTGTGGGCTGTCAAGTTCACATTTTGCACAATACTGTATTTCCTTGTCATTAAACCAAATTGTTAATGGTAAAAAAGCACATATGAGATAGTGAACAACCAACTCTTTTGCACTATCTTGTTCATGTGCTAATTTGTGCTCAAATTCTTTTCATATTTTCCCTGAGGATTATATCAGGTATTTCCCTTCCATCATGGTTCTGTGATAGTGGTTCTGCCGGCTCAGTCACACATTCTTCAAAATTCAGGAGTGGTTTCTGAGGTGCAGGTACCCTACTTAATACTCTCCATTCAATCTTCAGAGGTACAGGTGTTCATGTCTAAATCAGTCACATTTGTGAAGGCCTAAGCCCTTTGAAAAATGCAGCAGGGTATAATAATGGAAATAGCCAGAGTTCAAGTTTACGAACTGCATTTGAAACTTTTGCATTATGTGCACAATAGCTGAGATGCTGAGCAGGTTTCCTTAGATTTTTCCAAGGAAATAAACATCACCAAATCAAACCTTCCTATTGCTATGTTAATATTTTGATTTGATCTAAAACCTGATCTACCTGAAATAATTGTGAGCCTTCCTGAAGTTCTAAGTATGCATTTCCATTAAAAAACTGCTACTGAACTCACACCTGTCAGTCTTGTTTAAGTTTTTAATTAATTTTTTCCTCAAGATTACCACACCTAAAAGAAATGGTTGCAGCTGAAGAAATTGCTTAATGTGCCAAGAGTGACAGTGAGATAAGATTTGTTGAAATAAAAAATGAAACTTTCTGAGCATTGAGTGGTTTATGAGAAAGTTATGAGGGGCTGCTTGCCAGTCTGTAAGACCTAGAGAAAAAAAGGAATTACTTCAGGCTGGACTTCTGTAATAGTGAATTGGCTTAGCTCGTGTTTTCTGGAGTGTTTCCATTCGATGTTAACACCCTACTGTTACTTGAAGTTCTGCAAAGCAAATGCAGGCTAAAATCAGCATGCCGCTGCCACTTCCAAGGGTGATCACAGCTCTCTCTTTGACATAATGCTAGGTAGCTGCTTTCTGTCACACAGTGTGGTTTGTGTGATGCCAGCACAGGCAGATACAGAGAGAGGGAAATTCTCCATGTATTTATCTTCTGCTGTGGCCTTCCTCTATAAAATGCTGAAGTCATAACTTTTTGATTCATAAAAGATTGAGGATCTCTAGTGGTCTGTATGGAAACTAGGCTTCAGGAAATAGCAGAGGTATCAAAATTAACCCATAAATGTCTGCTGGTTCATTACTGCTGATAGCTTATTGGTGATTTTCATATGAATTGCAAATCTGACTTTTGATGATCTTTCAGAAGAGTGGCAGTGCTCCTCATCTTGCATAGGCTACAAAACACATGGATCGTTTCTTCATGTCACAACGATACAAGTGGGAGGGAAGGGGAGCGTGTGGGGGGGAAGTTGCATACCTGTGATTATGCTTTGTTAGTCTCCCATATCAGAATACTTCTGTGCTAGTATCATGAACAGTGTTTTAAAGCAGAAAAAGCAGAAAAGGAGGAGAAAGACTATTTGTGCAGCAGTGTTGTGTCCCTTTGCGTGCTTAACAAGGTCATGGCCAAGCCCTTTTGTCAGCATGGGTTGGGAAGTCCATGGAAAGGTGTCACTGATACGCTGGGGTGCCTATGTCAGAGCAGTTCATAGACAGATCAGTGGCATCCTTGCATTGTCTTTTCATGGGCTTTCTCTAGCCTTACTGTTGTCTACAAAACAAGCTTGTGCTTGACATGGAGCATATCCCTGGTTGTCTCTTCTGCCCCGTTACCTGAGTCTGTCATAGAAGTTTACACTTCCACTGTGTTTTAGGAAATTTTTCCTGATGCATGTTCAGCAGTACTGCCAAAGGAGAGGATGTTCTTTTTTCCTTCCTTTTTTTTCCTTCCCTCATCTCCTCCTTCCCTTTCCTTTCCCTGTCCTTATAGTTTTCTTTCCTACTGAACTTCTCGCATTACACATAAAACTCTTGAACCTAGGAGGAATGGACCCTCTTTTTACTTCTATTCACAGATCAAATAGTATGATTGCACCGTGGTTTTTCTGAGCTCTGGACTGTGCAACTATCCTCTCTGTGTTGCATAAGGAAGTGTTGCTGTTTTGTGCAGCAGAACTTCACAACAAAACTTACTATTCTCCCTTAAAGCTCCTGCATGCTTTACTTTCTACTTCTTTTGATGTGCTGCAGTTATGAATGAGGATTGTGCTGTAAAATTCATGGACATTTCTTTACAACTGGAAGTGGCTAGAAGAGATCCCTCTGATAGGCAAAAATGAAATTAAACTTCAGTTTGCAGCAGGCCATTATGTAGCAGCAATAGCATTGCTGTCATCTGGGTACCTAGGGTATGTCTCTGTGGGCTTCTTCTGTATGAAGATTTTAAATAAATATGACAGGAGCCCAATACCCTTCTGTCAATTTTAATGTCCTAGCAGCAAGTACTCAGAGCAAGAATACACCAGAGAATCTGTCTCCTCTCTTGACAGTGCAGGTTAATAATAGGAATGCCATGTTGGTTAATACAAAATTTTTCCATAAATATGGAGGATGAAAATTAGAAAATTATTTGGCCTTTTGATAAATTAAGAACATTTACTTTACACCTGCTCTTTTTGGGGTTTTTTTTTTTGTGGTCATAGAACGAATGAATGGGTAAGAATTTGTCATGAAAGGAGTGCACAAACTTGTTTGTTAGTCAAAAATTTACATGTATCAGTTTATAAAATGTGATCTCAGAATATAATGTAAAAGGAGGATTATAAGTGAATACAAGCACAAGTAATGAGTATCTCAGGCATCACTCTGGTTTCTTGTGTTCTTATTTTGAGGTTTGTTTGTTCTTATTTTGAGCTTTTTGAGATCACAGCTACCTGGTTGTTACCAAAAACCTGTAGTAATGCATGTGTTTGGGGTTTTTTCAGCCCCTGTCAGAGAATAGATTTTCATTGGAGCACAGCTTTTTGTATCTGAACAGCCCGAAATGCAGTCTGGCCTGACAAGGTATTTGCTCCTGCCCTGGGTAGGTGCTCTGGGAATCACTCGGAGACTGAGAAGTGACAACTGATACTCGGATACTATCTCTACTTTTCAGTTAAATGAAAACTTGGATTTTTGGGAGGGCTCATTTTTTTAAGATTATCTCTATTGTAAGATACCAAACTAGAATGTAGAGATTTAATGGAGTCTGATACCTTTCTCAGACACATGCATTTCTGTCAGTATGATTTCTACTCTCTGTCTCACATTCTTTCACGATATGTTCTTCTGATGAAAGCTGGATAACCATCTGAATCCTTTCCTGTGTTGTTTGACTTAGGAATCCCCGGGCAGTATATCTTCAATCTTCTCCCCAAGTCCTTGATTAAAAAAAAGGAAGAAGGATAAAATCCGAATTGGTGCTGTTGTTCCTCTAAAGTATTTTTTAGACTTCTCTTTCAGCTAAGATCATGTGAATTCAGAAGAGTTCGGCTGAATCAGGCAGTGCATCATCTTACACTCCAGCCTGCAGCAAAATTTGGTTGCTACAAGTTCCAAATTCCTGATGTATTTACATGTGAAGTTACAGAGATGCTTTCTCAGGAAAGCACTGACTTTGGAAATATGCTATCCAAAGTCATCACATCATAGAAAATAAACAATTTGGTAGTTAACTTGCCACTGTTGCACAGTTAATGTGTTGCTATTAAAAGCAACCACAAAAACTGCTGGTTTAGGATCAAGTCCTTGGGGGCTAAAAGTCTGTTAGAGAAGGAAAGGATCATTACCCCCTGTACCCTCTGCCAAAAAAAGTACCATTGAAAAATTTCCTGTGGTTCTTGCTCCTGCAGATCTTGAGCTCCCTCTAACCACATGCTTTTGCAATAAAAACTCAATAGGGATGTGTGTTTAGTTACCCTAGGATGATGTGTTTTATACTGAACTCCTAAAATAGTCTGCATTCCACACGTGTAGCTCTGTGTCCCAGCATATTGAGGAGTCTTAATGGTGGGAGAGGAAATAAGAGATAAATCATGGAAAATACCTTTTTTGTGGTAGAAAAAGCTCCTATTTACAAAATGTTTCTTCCAAATGGGAAATTTGAACAGAATAAGCTGTGAAAAGTTACGAAAAGCTATGAAAAGTAGTGATTACAAGTTGGTTATGTGTTTGATAGATGGTGTAGTTATTGTGACAGTTGCTACTTTCACTTTTTAATGGTTTGAAAATCTGATTGTGGTGGTGTATGTTTTCATTAGTCTTCACACTGATGTACTGGGACTCTATTGAACTACATAAAAGTAAAAATTACCTGAATCAGGAGAGATCTCTGCATTTGCATGTTAATAGATTTTTATAAAGCATGTCCCACTTCATTAGTAAATAAAAGCCATTAATTAAAAAGTTTCTGTGCCCAAATATACACAGGATGACAGAAAGAGGTTTTTGAAGTATAAGAGGAATGGTGTGGTTATTTTTGCAAATCTAAAGGTACTCTTTTCAAAGGTGAGTAGGGTAATGATTTCTTAAGCTGCTATTATTATATTGCCACTTGTTATAACATCCATACAGTGGCCAGAGGTTCTGCCACGAGGCAGTTATTTTGGAAAACCTATGTTCTTGCTGAGGACACCCTTCAGCTAGAGGAACAGAAACGTAGCTTTAGACAATACTATAGCCAAAACTGTCCCACCAGGTAGTGGATAAAGTAAAATGAGTAAAATGAGTGCATCTTTGTTCTTTTCTGCTGTGCTGTGTATGGAAATGACCAAGTATAAAATACTAGTACAAACTCGCAGCATAAAGTACCAATAGTACTGCTGCTGCTTAATAAATGTAAACTCAACTGAGACTATGCATGTATGTTTTATTTCCATTCCTCAGAGTGGCTTGATCTGTTTGTCCCATAGAAGCAAAATGAAGAAGCAAAGCTACATGTGCATCACAAACAGAAAAAATACAGTCTAACTCTGCTCTGTATGGTAGAAAGTAATGCTGCCAGGTGGTCAGCTGCCAGCCTGCAGGTGCTATGGTGTTTCTTTAAGGAAATGAACTGCTTTTGTTGCTATTAAAGCAATTAAAACCCATTCAGACAAATAGAACACCAGGAAGTGGCAGATCTAAGAGATTGAACTAGAAAAGTAGCAGTCAATCTTGTTTGATTAACAGAAAAATCACTAGTGGTATTGACAGTCAGGAGTTGGTAGTTGCTTTAAGATTTCTACAGCCCATTGAAATGAATGGGTACTACTTTAATACTATCTTCAGATTTAACAGCACATTGATCTGTTACCCATTTGATTTGTCATGGCTTCTATTATCACTTTACAAAGCTAGACATTTATTTCACACAGAGTGAAAGCTTAGTGTCTAAGAACTCCTCTTGACATCCTTCAGATTACAATGCTCTGAATCCCATTGCTATTGATTTCCTCAGGGTTATTTTCTGCGTATTTTCATGGCACCAAGTCCCTGTCCCACTGACAGTGGAAGTTTTGCAGATGATAGTAGTAATATCAGATATTGGCCTTCCAGATTAAACTCTTAATATGGAAGGAAGAAACAGCCTGTTCTGGTGGCGTTCAGGTGACTGGATGTTTCTAGATGGAAAATTATGCTGCCTTTCCAGCTGCCACCTCTCAGCATAGGCGTAGTAATGGTAGTAGAGGAGTCGAGTGCTTGCTTCCTCTGAGGTCAATGGAGGTCATCTTCTCTGTAGAGAAATTATGTTTTACCAAGTTCATTTAAACAAAGATGCACCCATGTCTAAATACTCTTGAGAGAACTTTGTTCCTTGTCTTGTGTCGCAGTAAAAACCTATCTGGGCTAAGTGTATTAGGGACTAGGGGGTTTCTTGCTATTAAAAGTAAACTGTTAAGTTAAAATTATTAAGTTAATTCCGTCTTATTTTGCTCCTATGTGAGCTCCGAATATAAAATTGCATACTTAAAGAATATTTTCTATGTCAGGATGACATGATTTATGGCTCCACTTGTCACTGGAGAATAGAGAAAACTGTGTCAATAGCTTTGGCAGGGTTTGATCTAAAGCAAGTTTTTGGCCAAGAACAGTCAGCTTACACAATCTTCTACTGGGATCTGATACTACCAGAGTATCTTCATGACCTTCCAACAACATCCTTCATTGTGTTCAGGGCTTTCCCAGGAGGGGCCCATTGAAGTGGTCAAGAACTTCCTCACGATCCTGTGTGCTATGGGCAGAGACATTTGCTTTGGAAAGCTTCACATAACAGTAGGGTGTGACTGTAGAATGGAAACCACTCAGAATGCACCGTGTAAAATCGGGTTGAGAATGCTCCTCGCAAGAGTTGCGTGACTGTGGGAGGTGATGCAGTATTTACGCATGTGCAGATGCCTGCATATTTGACTTCATGTCTGGAGTGGTTCTGGGGATAATAAAAAATGATATTGCAATTGCTCAAAGCAGTAGGAGAGTGAAAGGTGCACATCTAATGATTAATACTTCGAAACATTGGAAAGCAAGATTCAGGTTATGAACTCTTAACAGGAAAGGTTGGGAAATTTTGGGCTGCTGCTGTGAGGCTCTGAGACAAACACAGCTTCATCTGGGCAGAAATGGTAAGATTTTCACCTTCTCAGCTTCTGCCTTCTTGTGTTTTTCTCATTGCACTGACATCCTGTATTCCTAGCACAGCATCAAGCTGTTCTTCCAGTTGCATTCCATCTTTCATCTGCTGAGAGATGGAGGAGTACAACAGTGCCACAACTGGCTCCTGTGTCTCTGTGAGATGCAGTGCAGGCTTATGGTCATGATATTATCAGCGTGGAAGTGCATTGCTGTAATGGGAACATGCACAGGGATGCACTTCTGCACCTGACAGACACGTGGAAGATTTGGTCTTCTCTCCCTTTTGAACCATGGTCCTTCATAATTTTGCAAATGCGTAACGTCTACCCTATTTCATTCCCTATTTTGGAGTTTCCTTTGTGTTGCATCACCATTTAAGCACTACTTACTTTATGTCAGTTTTCATACCTCTCTTTTTTCCCACAGTTAAGTAGTTACAGTTCATTAAGTGGGTTAGTACTGCAGTCATTGTATGTGAAAAGTTGGTCATTGGTGTTCACTAGGAGCTGATGAAGATACTGCAGTAACAGGGTGGAACCTTTATAAATCAACCAGCAACTGGAGAATTTCAGGCTATTTCTAAATCCTCTGAGTCTGTGGAAAAGGTGACATACTTAAATCTTCATTTTATGATCAGAAGGCAGCATGAAAGAGAAATTTATTCTCTGATAGCAGTATCATGTACAACAATATAGGTAAGAAGTGGTGGATCTCTTTCTTAAATAATTTCCTTTTATGGGTTATACATGAACTAAGACCAAAGATGAATGAGAGGCTGGTGAGATTAATCAGGCCATATGCTGCAATGCCTTAATAGTGAATGTAAGAATAATGAATGTCAGTCAGTTGCTATTAAATGTAATGGCCAGTCATTTACCACCTCATTAAAAGATCAGGACACCTGATTTGCCTGTATGTGAATAGCAAAACAAATAGTAATTAAAATTTTCTGATAGGGCATTGTGTTATCTGGGGATGTATGGAGGCACAGCCTAAGACGCAAGAACAAGAAAATTGTATCCCAAAGTAGTGTCTGTTAGGTGTATGTAAGAATTTTGCATTTATTTGTATGTACTGTGTTTCGGCAAAATTTGTCATCAAGAGGAAGTACTCCTTTTTACTTGTTGGCTGCAGCACCTGGATGTCTTTGAAGTTATTCCCTGTTTCATTTACAGTAGACTCTGAGGTTCAACAGTGCCATCCTGTGGATGATCTTAAAGATCTGAAAGCTCTGGTGGATAAATGCTCTCAGCACAATAAATTATCATAGAATATCAGATACTGTACATCCCCATGCAATCAGCTAAAACATTTCCCTCTGGTAGTCAGTCAGACTAATTATTATTTTTCTGTCCAGAAAACTAATAACCTAAATGTATTATAACCAATGGGAAATTATTTCAAGTAAGCTGATGAGCAGGGTGCTTGTTAGTTTTATTCTGTTTCTGAGAAGTGTGATTTTTAATCATCTCAGTGTGGTTTTAATCATCTTGGAATTTATTTTTGCAGACAATTCCAAAATCAAAGGCAACTCTGTAAATTCAAATAAGCACCCCTGTAATTACGTATCTGGGCATCTTTAGAGAAGTGTTAGATGGAAACTAAGACTAGTTAACATTCATGTTTAATAGCCAGAAAATACAAATTCCCAAACAACCTTGGAGATTAGGCTGGATGATATGAACAACCGGGCACAATACTTTCAATTGCAGAAAGAGAAGGGCAGGATTAAAGCATGAAGTTTTGTTGAATGAAAAGGAAATTCTGCTCAGAATACTTGGGGAACCTTCTGTTCATGGAGTGAATATCATGCCAGGAAAAAACCCACAAAACTTGCCCTCATTAGGGAGCAGTTGGGGGATCAATGAGTAACTGCAGATCGTAGTATTTCATATATGGTTTTCATTTCACTTGCCAAGTTAATTGTGAGGAAAGTGAATGGTGTTTATTTGGAAATGAGCAGGGAAATAAAGGGCAAGCTGATCAGTGGAATGTTCTGCTCACTTTACAAATCCCTGCTGTTTTGGGGTGCTGAAGAGGCAAGGGTATGCTGCCTTTCCTGACGGGTCAGGCAGCTGGGTGCAGCTCCAGGTTCTGTGCTGTTATCTCTTTGGTTTGCAGGAATTTCTCCTTTGCTTTCTCTATGGCTATCACAGAAATTGCTTCTTTGCTTTCCACAGCTATAGGCCAAGTATGAGTACATGCAGTGGCAGTACATGCCACTGGATGGTTTGATTAAAACAAGGAAACACCAAATCACAAACTCCAGGTGTTATTCTTGGATAGTTAAAAATGATGATGTAATCAGTGGGTCCAAAGTCTTCGAAAAACATGTGTTTATAGATTCCATATATCTGTTTGCCAGGCTTACTTCAAAGAGCAGGTGATCACCAGTGATAAGACACATCATTAATTCCTGAACACATGAAAAGATAAATATGAATAATTCCCATTCTTTAATCATAAATGAGAATCATTCCAACTAGAAGATGAATTTAACACTGTTTCAAGGATCTTTCACCTAACATATTTTGACAAAAAAGATCAATGAGTCTAACAAAAGCCTTGAATCTATGTAGTTTTGTCCTTTTTAAAGTAAGCTAACCTATTTTGAATGTTGCCATAGTGAAAATTTTGAGATTGATGCCTTATTTTCAGGAGGTTCTAAATTCTATTTTGAAGGTATTTGCTAGCAATAATTTTAAATGTAGTCTTCTGCAAGTGTCACTTTCTACTTATACTGTAAAAAAGATGAAAGAGAGCAATATTATCTGCTCCTTTGTATATTGTATGCTAATAGTTCTTAGCTCTCTCCTTATGTGGGTTCTTTGTCCTCTCTCAGCTATTTTGTCCATATATATTTTTGCTCTAGTTCTTCACTTGTGGTGTTCTTGACCCAAGTACCATATTTTAATTGAGGTATACTGTCAGGTATTTTCACTATTGCTTTTTCTTGTTCTTTCTTTGTCTTGGTATGTTATTTAGATTTTTCTGATCACCGCTGTACATGGGGTATGCATCTTCTGCACTGTCTGGCTGCAGTGAGACCCTTTTCCCATTTTATGAGCTTCTGTGTTCATGTGGACAGGAGCTTATGTGGGGGTGTTTCCTGGTTTTTTTTTCAACTTGAATGGAGCTCTGGTTTGGATTTCACTGTGAGCAGTGCTCACAGTCAGTCCTCCAGACTGGATTTGCTGTTCTAACTGCTGCTGGAAGCCAGCATTCAATCCAATCCGTCCCATCATGCAGAGGATGGAGTAGACAGTTTGGTGCTCCAAACACCATAGTGGCTGCAGGTGTTCATCCCCCCCCATGGCAATGCTTAGTTGTGCATTTGGGACCACTCTGTAACAGCTCAAATTCAAATAATGAATTTGTGTAATGTCTGTGTGTACACATGCACAGCCTCTGCACATACGTGTGTGTGTTCACTGCATTTATAGATAGAGATACAGTTAACTGTAAATTTCCCAGTTAAATTGGAAGACTGGTTTAGTCAGCTTGTCTGTTTTAATGGAGTTGGATAAATACTCATTTGCCCTATGTGTGTTCTGTGGCCTCTGGGAGATTTCAGAATAACTCCTGTGTCACCGTGTTTGTCTTTACAGTATGTCTGTCATACTTCAATTTAACCAGTCCCTCTAAGGTGAAGGCATACGATTTTGTATTATTAATGCCTCGTTTAATCTAGTTAATGATCTTTTCAAGTTATTTCATCTTCTTCTTTGTGATTTACCTTGCATGTCAGATAAAAATCTTATTTAAGCTAAGTATTATGAAATGATAGAATTCTTTATTCTGTTTGAACGGTCAGGATAAATGAATCCAGTAGAGAATCTGATGTTTAACAGGTGCAGCATCGCACATGTAAAATCAGGGTAAGTTCTCTGAATGCTTAGATCTTAACAGATGTGTTCTTTTTCTCCATATGTTATAAAAAAAGAAGGATTTGCTCTGAAAGTATTGACACAAACACTAACCAGTCTTGCCAGACACAGAAGTGTGTTCCTTACACAGTATCAGCTGTGGCTATTAATTAACTTTAAATACATGTGTGCATTAAATAGCTGCAAAGCACATATATGTATAAACTAAATAAGTTTTTGTCAGAAAATATTTTTTTTTTGCTTTCTTGTTTACTGATGCCTAGACAAAGGAATGTTGCATCTTCAAAACAACATCTGTCAAACCGATTTTCATCAGATTAAGTATATCCTCAGAACAACCATCACAGCTTACAAAATACTGGAAATGTAGGTTGTGCTTTGCATAAAACACCAATAGAATTTAAAGCACTTAAAAGTGTTTTACAAATTTAGCAATGATAGCCTGTGCCTGTTCTCCGTTTTTGTTTCTATTTTCAGGAGGTTCTTGGGAAAGATAATGAGTGATGTTGCAACGCTGCAATCCCAGTAGATGTCTCAGAGTGCAATTACATAGTTATGGTCCTGGCAGCTAATCTGGGTGCACAAAAGCCCACGGTTTGGGAGTCTGGCAGAAGAGATTGAATTTATTATGACAAAGTTCATCTGTGGAAAGATTTTTCTCATTAGGAATGAAATTAAAGCATGAATCAGTGACTGATTATCCAGGCCTTTCTCTGATCTGTTGAATTCTTCATTAGTGTAGATGTGTGATTATATATGCTCTGGCCTGGTTCTGGTTCTATAGATTATCAAAGATAATGAATAATATTAATTTTTAAAAGATTTTTTTCTGAAGCAATGTAATCTGGTAAAAATGTAAGAAAAACCAGTGTCTTGACATAGGACATAAATACTGACACACTCAATCATTCTCATTTCTGGCCAGCTTTCTGTCTTTCTCCCTGCTACAGGATAATTAATACATGTAAATGAGCTTCCTATTGGGCTGATGTGTCATCTGTGGGAGCAAAGCATTTTGCCTGTGTAACAGGTTAGATAGAGGTGAAGCCTCATTACTGTGTGCACCTGCAGCTGATCATGGAAACTTGGGGCAGCAAGAAACAAATGCCAGCATTTGTGCATGGTCTTTGTGGATGGCGGGTACAGTCACTTGAGCTGGAAGCTGGGTCAGCATTGCCATTAGTTCTTCCATTTAAAAGCTGGAAATTTAGTATGAAGCAGGAAGAGTCCAATCAAAAATTCATGGAGATGGCAAACAAGGGGGAAGGTCAAGGAGAAAAGTATACCAGCTGCATCTGGGAGTAGATACCTTTTGCAGCTCTGATTTCCTGTTAAGTTGTTCCCTATGTGTCAGCACTATCCAGGAATGTGCCACATGAACCCTAAGAGAGGTGTTTTGGTGCCTGCCACACATCTGTGGGAGAGCCCTAATCAGTGTCCTGCTCCAAGGCAGTCACACAACCCATTGCATACAAACAAGGCTGTGTTCTGTCGTGATGGCGTTCAACGTAAATGCTTTGTGTCTGAAAAATACAGTTTTTACTAGGAAAATTGTACTGCTGACTTTGGTGTTCTTTATAAAGATGTGCTAGCTGTTTCTGAAGCACTGCATAAACCTCAGACTGAATTTTAGCTTACCTGAAAATGGCATGATCTTTACAGGATCTTCAGCCTAATTCCTGAGACAAAAGAACATACCATTAAATTAAAATAATTACAGAAATCTGCCAAAAATTCTAACTCTACCCAGCTCTGTCATGTATTTAACATGAGACTTAACACTCACAAGTTCAGGTCCTTTGAATATTAATTGCATGACATTTTGGTAGGAGACTGGGGTTTCTGAGAAGATTTTTGTAATTTGCAGTGGTAAGAGATGTGTTTGGAATGACCATTATGCAAGAGATTCCTTCTGGTTATAATTTTTGGCCAAAGCCATGGAGCATTGCACTTTTTATTAAAATAAGAATTATGAAGCACACAGCAGGTAATACAGTGTGATAGCTGGTGAACAGCTCGTGGCATATTCAGCAAATACAGACTCTGTTGGGGAAATGTTGATTTGAATTTCATGCATCATCCAAGCATAATGAACATTGAAAGGTCATGTTAAGAATATTAAAAAATCCATTTGATTTGACTTTTTCACTGTCCAGTACTGTTAATAATACAATGTGAAGCAAAAAACAGATTCTCTGAGTTTGACTAAAGCCAGATTCCATGTATAGTTGAGGAATAAATTGCCATATTTTTCTTTTTTTTTCCATTTACTGTTCATTTCCTTTATAATGTCATGGTTTAACTCTGTGAAACGTACCCTGAGCTACTGCAGTATGTCTGTATTTTCTCAGTCAGAGTTATTTCTTTGAGTTTGTTACTCAGCATCCAGTAAGTCTCATGCAGACTGTAACATACTAATTGGCTCAGTACAATTAGAATGAAATGGAAGTGTTTTGCTATTGATCTTTGCTTGTTATTAGTTTGTACTGACAGAAAATTGGATTGAAAAAGTCAAAATGTTACTTCTCATTGCAGGAAATATCACTGTTACTCTTCCATGGAAGTATTTTAGAGCAGAACTCGCTTCCTTTTTCCATTTTTTCTGATCTTGTCTTTCTGACTTCAAAAAATTCTAGGAGGGATGCTGAGCCTTGTTAAATAACCAGGCTGTTCAGAGACTGAGTAGCAATATCTTAAACAGGGCTCAGGCAATATTTATGAGTTCATTATATCAAGTCTAATACTGTGCTGCTTGTTATCTTAACTTCACACAACATCATGTTAATAAATTTTTACAGCTGTATAGTTGTAAAGTGCATCACAGTAATCACTATCATTCTTCTAATAAGTCATTTGATTTGTGTGTGCTTTGTATTGTTCCAACCTCATGAGCTGTAACATTTGAGGGTGGAACCCTTGTTGTGGCCCAGGTTAATGAACCACCTGCTCTGAGTCCTCAGTTACAGATATTCTCAGGGGGAGGGACACCTTCCCCTTCCCACTCTGCTTCCCTTTGCAGTGCATCAGGGTACATGGTTTTGTTACAGGAGAATTACCTCTACTGCGGAGATTTTCTGGAGCTCCAGGTCTCAACTCTTCTGCAGACTCCATGCAATGTGTGGTCTTACTTGCCAGGGAGGCACTGAGATTGCTGTAATTCAGACCCTGGCAATGGCAGCAGGGTGAGCAGTTGGACGTGGCTGTGGCCCCAGGTAGAGGTGGTCAGTTCAGGAGATATCAGTGACCCAGGGAAACCAATGGTTTGTGCTGACCAAGCTTCAGAGAACTCCAGCTGTGGAGAGTCTGTTCCTGTTGGTGTGGATGTGTTGCAAGAGGTGCTTCGGAGTCAAAGACAAATCCTCATAGAGGTAGAGTCA
>VRYO01001463.1:71790340-71870719 GCA_009812075.1 Sialia sialis | reverse complement strand
TTGATTGCAGTCACGTTTCTTTTTCTTGTGATAGAGTAAACTACCTGCTTGAAAATCTGTGGTTTAAAGTACAGAGTGGTGCTCTTTCTGAGACTCACAATCCCTATCCATTCAATTGACAGACATAAACTTGAAATTTATTTTATTCTCTATCATAGCAGTGACTTTAGTCCAGCTTCAGTTTTCAAAGTGCAATACAAATATACTAAGCCTAAAGTACTGCTAGCAGTTTATGTATAAAATTTGAGGATTAAGAAACCAATGCAAACAAAGACTCAGCTTTAAGAAGCAGTATTGTTGGACTAGCCTCTTACTGCTGTCACAATCAATGTGAAGTAATAGCAGCCAAAACCTAGAGGTCTGGTTTTGGCTGCAGTAAGTACTACTATGGCAGTAGTCATTTGAAGAGGAAGTTTGTCTTGTCTATTTGAAACATTAATCAGTTTCCAAAAATGCCACCTTTTTATTTGCATTGTATGTGTGATTTCATTTTTACCTTCTAAATAACTTGTAAAAATAATCTCTCTTATTTTTTTCAGCCCACCAAAGCCAGCAGTGTTCATCTCCGGTGTCATTGCTAGGGTAAGATTATCAGTAAATTTCTATCAGTCATAGAAAAATTACTGAAAGCTTTTCAGAATTACCACCAATCAGAGCAAAATTAATGTTTTTCATACCCCTTTCTCTTTTGTGAGAAGAAGCTTTGTGTTTTCTGTATTCATGTAAGAAAGCCCTTTGAGCATTCTTTCTGGGTTTGTGAAATTTAAATTATTCATTGAAACTATTTCCACCATTTTTCTTTGAATTTTAGCACTTTAAGTTTATTGGATCCTCTTTTTATATCTAAGCTAGATATTACTGTATTCATTTCCTTTGGAAGCGGCTGCATATTAAACTGCTGCTGTAGCTTGATGTGTGATGAGGAGCTCCTGCCTGTAAGGATACATGCTTGAAGACAGTGTGTGTCAGCTGCCATGTGTGCTTTGAGGTACTTTGTTATTGGGTAGTGTGTATAACTGGAAGAAGTGAAGCTTGCATAAGAAAAATTTTGAAGTTGGCTAAAAGAATAAAAATATAGAGTGTGTACAGGAGTAGCATGCAATACTGTTTTCCATCTGATTTTCACATTTTTTAGAACTTAGATCAATTTCCACTGGCAAGTACACTTTTAAGATTCCTCAGACTTCTCCTGCTGTGTTCTTCAAACAGGGTGATAAGGACTTCCCTCCAGCTGCAGCTCAGGTGGCTCATCAGAAACCACATCCTTCTGTGGAGAAGCTTCCTCACCCACAGCACGTCAAACAGCACATCCACCAGCCTCGCAAATGAGCTCCCCGTCAGGATCTCTGCCCATCTACTCTCTATGAATAAGTTTTCAAGAGAAGACAAAAGCCCTTTAGCATTCACACTGTCAAATCTGTAAAATTGACAAATAATATGCTGTTTCTTTTACTTTAATTCTCAAGGGTTAATAAGAATGAAGACATCGTTCAGTTGTTATCCCAGATGGAAAATTCGGTATTGAGTATTTGCTGATTAGGGGTGCTTTTTTATAAGATTTTCTTATTGCCAAGACGAAAGCTTTAGTATGAATAATATAATTAATGGGCTTTGTATTTTTAGTTGTGGACTCACAATAGCAGATAGTTAATGTAGTTTTTATGCTAAGCCAGTAAGGAAGAACAGTCCTTTTATACTGGTACCTTTACTGTCTGGAGGGAGTTTTTTGGGTGTGTTGAGACACAAGTCAGTGGTTGTCTTGATTATGTAGAATCCTTGGAGCCTTCAATATCCTATGGTGCCAGTGCCCTCTGGATTCAACCAGGGAGATGATGAAAGGGCCCCCATACATTCTTGAATGGGCAGAGATCCAGCTGAATCATCTTTACACCCCTTTGCACTTGCACAGTCGTGCTGAGATTTTTCTCTCTGGTAATCTGTGGGTATGAAGAGGGGAGAAAAATCAGAATTACAAGAACACTACTGCTGTAGACAAGTCATTTGTAATCTCATGGGTCTCACTGGGGGCTGTATTTTTGAGGTGGTGATTTCTCATTCCAATAACAAGCTGATGGAGTTCATTACCCTCCTTTTTGAACTTCAAGTAAGTTGGTGAAAAATCTGTTTGCTTTTTTAAATTTAGAATTTGAGGTCACCTTTTGAAGTTAAGAAGTACCATTAGAAAATACGTTTATGATCCACCTTCTTTTGTACATTTATTTTTTCCTAAACTTCTTATTCTGAAGGATGGTAGTGATACAAGGGAGTAAAAAAGAAAGATATTTCCAAATAGAGCAATGATTTAATTTTTACCATATAATTAAATAATTTGATTTCCCAGTTCACTTAGTTCTATTATTTTCCTTTTCTTTTCACCTCTTTAAAAACCAGGAAAAAGTTTTATATATTCTACCTATTTTAAAGTGTCTTTCTGTTTTTAACTGACTACAAATACAATATAGCCTTTGGTACCCTCCAGGTTATAAAGTTTCTAATGATGTCAAAAAAGTGGGAGCTAATGCTGCAGCCATTCACATGGCAAATCAGTGAAAATTTAGGGTCATTTGGAGCTTTACCAGTTCATTTATGGTTAAAAAACAGTGAGGAAATTTTAAAAAACTATTATTTTTTTAAAATTCTGCAGATTTAATAATTACTTGATGAGTAGCTGATTTAAAACAGCAGCAACAAAATAATAGGAAATACAGCCCATTTCACAAGTGGAATAACTCACTTCATGTGGTGCGAGAGACCTGACGTTTCCATCTCTTCAGGTTTGAAATGGAAATGATGTTTTGCAAATTGTATGCATGGACATATTTGTTCTAAATCTAAGGAAGGAGGTACAATTTATATATGCAGTCCTTATTTTCAGTTTGATTAGGAACCATACTTGCCTTAAGGAATGAGTGTTGTTTGTAAGAATTATTCTGTATTAGAATATGCATAACTTTTCAAATCTGCTTTCTGTTTCTGATGTTGGTGCAGCTGAGGCCTTGTTTATAGCTGCTTATGAGTGTACAAGTGATTCACACCTGAACAACTCATTCATAAGGGCTGGTGGGAGGTCCTGTGCTGGCAGGAATGTTTGCAGACTTGGAACAAGGAGGCAGTTGGTGGTGCAGCCATAGCGATCCCTGTGCTGTGGGAGCAGATCATCACAGTCACTTCTGGTACCTGCTGGCCTGAGGGGGGGATGGGAGTTTAGATATGGCTTCACTGACCAAAGGGAAGGGTCTTTCAGGATGAGCTGGATCACTCTTGGCTCCACTGACTGCAGTGGAAAACTAAATCCCTGTGTGGAGGCACACAGTGAAGTGAGGCTGGGTACCTCTACTCCATGTCTTGTAATAAGCAGAAATTGTTTTGAAAACCACACCATATCTTCATTCCGACAGTAAAAGTTAGGAGCATGGATGCTTTCAAATTGCAAACTACTGCTCCTGGTTATTAATGCAATATACACAGCATATATAGACAATATCTGATTTTTGTCTTTGATTACTTATATATCTAAGTTTGTATAATGAAGTATGGCTCTTAAGATAGCTTTAGTGGCTTTTACAGCACAGAAATTCATACATGATTAGAAAATGTCTCTGTATGAAAGTGTATTATATATTGCTGGGAGGTATCCATGTTTATACATAGATGTCCTTACCAAAACATTACCTTGTCCAAAATAGTCATAACTGCTGAACTGGATTTCTTACTGATGGTTATTGATACTTCTAAAATATGTTGCAATAGCATATAAGCACCGGAGATGTTCAGATGTTACCTTGAAATGACTGCAAAAGAAATTTTCTGTAATTGTTAATGTGGCAATAATGCAACAATAAAGCATGAAGTTGTATATTGGGCTCTTTTTTCTCTGTAAGTGCAATGTAAATCAGCAGGGTGCAGATTTGTGGGATTTATGGGATTTTATTACAGACTGCTGCATGACTAATCAACATTTTATAGATAGTGAAATTTATTATGAAGTTTTATGCCACAGTGGATGAGCTATTTTGAATAGTCCAGTCTCATGTAAAATAAAAAGTAGATGCCAACAGCTAGCATGGGAGTGCTGTTTTCCACTGTGAAATTGGAGATGCCCGCTCAGCCCCTGTGAAGCTAGAGAATCTAACCCTGGTAATAAACCAGGGCAGTAAAGGAAATTAAATGTAACATTTTCCATTGCTTTGCAAGTTCTAGTCTTTCAGAAAAAGCAAGTATTGTAAACAGAAGAGGTGGCAAGCTTTTCATAAAGCTGCAGTTAGCATCACATAACACGTGCTGTAACATAAGTGATCTGCTGAAGAATGTGCTGAAATTGCTGCAGTGTTTCTGGGACCTTTCTGATACTTCAGCAGTCCCATGTTCAGTACATTTGTAGTGTGTATAAAATACAACAAAGGTGTGTGATACAGTGCAGAGGTGATAGCTGCTGCCCTGGGACTGTTGTTAGACTGTCCTTAGACTCTGCACTCATATGATCATAGAATTTTTTAGGTTGGAAAAGACCCTGAAAGTCATTGAGTCCAAGCATTAACCCAGCACTGCCAAATCCACCCCTAAACCATGTCCCTAAGAGCCACACCCATGCATCTTTTAAATACCTCTAAGAGTGGTGACTTAACCGCTTCCCAGGGCAGCCTATTATAAATTTTGGCAACCATTTTGGAGAAGAAAGTTTTCCTCACACCCAATCTAAACCTCCCCTGACACAGCTTGAGGCCATCTCCTCTTTGTCACTTGTTACCTTGGAGAAGAGACCAGCCCCACCTTGCTACAACCTCCTTACAGGTAGTTGTAATGAGAAATAGGGTCTCCTCTCCGCCTCCTATTCATGCTACATTATTCAAAAGGTGTCTTCTTTCATTAAAATTTTGGGAAAGTACTCGTGCATGATACTGGGCATGCTGTTGATTGCATTGTCCATTGATACTCCAATTCCATGCCTTGTTAGCAGCAGTATTGCAAATATTAGAAATTATTTAGAAATAATTAGAAATTATTTACTTCTATGTCAACTGTATGATCTACCCTTTTGTCACCAAATGCCTTGAAACAGAAGTCTTGTACTTTTTTTCCATGGTAGTGTGATCATTGTATGCTCCTGGCTGTTTAATGAAAATACTCACAGCAGTTTTCCATACGAAAATGAAGGGAAGGAATAGACATACGTTTTTATCCCTTTGGAATAACTTTATTCTGAATACTCACCATCTTCATGGAGGAGGGGTGTGTGGGCTGTATAAGCCACTTCTCGTGTCCCCTTCAGATTTGGGTAAATTAATTTCAAAATGAGATTTAAATCTAGGCTAATGCCTTAAGATGCTGGATTAATACACATAATTGCATTTTAGAAAATGTGGGGATGTCAGTATGGGCCCAGTTACTTTTACAAAAGGGATATGTTGCTGGTCAGAGGCTGCAATAGTGTGAAGAATTAAGAAGATGCATCTGTTTTAATTTAAGTTCTTTGCACACAAACCTCTCACAAGATAAAGGCATTTAAATATAACTGGTTGCAGCTGATGTTATCTGCTGTATAAGGGTGCAGAGCATAGTGACTGGGTGGTTCAAGAACAAACTGAGTCAAGTCTGTAGCAGTAAATCACAGGATTTCTTCAGTAGATGGATAAAGTAAATCAGCATTGTAGCTGTAACCTTTGTTAAGTGCTGTACATGATTGTATTATATAAAATTAGTAAAGGTTATTTCTTAGGAAGGTGGAGGTTTGTATTTTGCATGTCCGTGTGTTTTTGGGTCTCCTTCCAGAATGGGCATTTATTGATTTTCTTCATCCCCCATCAGAGAAGAGACTGCAGCTAGGTATGCTATTTTTTGAATCATAAAATGGAAGCACTAGCATTCAGATATGAGGCCTGAGAGGAGAGGTGGAGTGCATTGTATTTGACAAAGCACTCTGTGAACAAAGAAGTAATTTCTACTGCAGTCACTGTTTTCCTTCCCTTCACAATGCTGATCAGAGGTGAGAAAAAGAATATGATACCTCTTTCTGGGAATGTAATTTATTACTATTTGGAGCTGACAGGCATGCATGGTAGCTGATGATTTTTTGCAAAACACAGAATGCTGTCAATGACAAAACTGAAATGAAGGATACTAAAGCCATGGGAAGCATAAATCTTGCAAGTGACCTTGGAAGAAACCCTGTAACATAATCCAGCTTACGTTGGAGATATTTTTGAAAACGTGAGTGTCTGGCATGCTATAGGTCACTTGTAGCTTTAGAAAAAGAAAAGCATTAGTAATCCACAGTGATTTTAAGGATTATGAAAATTGGTTAGCTGCTAATGACACTGCAGCTTGCATCAGCATCAGTAAAGGAGCATGTTGTGCTACCTTCAGTATGGTCTCACATTGTCCTGACTAAAGCTGGTTCAACATATTAGTTTTTATCGTCCTTTCTGGCAGAGAAACAAGTGGCAGGTTATGAAGGGGTGTAAAATGAGTTCTTACAAACGGGTATCTGATACTGTATTAAGATGGATAATGACATGACTTTGTTAAACACAGAGGAAGGAGTGAACTGGAGAGCACAAAAATTAAATTACAGTTTCCAGATCACAGAATACTCTGAGCTGGAAGTGACTCACAAGGATCCATCGAGCCCAACTCTAAAGTGAATGACCCATATGGGAATGGGACCCACAACCCTGGTGTGATTAGCACCATTCTCTGGCCAGCTGAGTTAATCTCAGGGTCACAATGGAACCCACTTGGCTTCATGCTTAAACCAGAAGCAGCTTTTGAAATATAGAAGAGTGGATTTAGTTAAAAGCAAAAGCTAGCCACTTATTTCTTTATGCTGATAGCAGCTGAAATTACAAGTATCTTGTCATGTTTCAAATGTGACTAAAACCACATGTTCAATGCCATTTGGAATAAAATTGCACCAAGTGTACCAGTGTTTGGGTCTCAAGGAAGAGAGGCATCACCTTTTTCCTTGTTTTTTGCTTACTTGTGAACCTAATGTATTTAACTGGAAACTTCACTTGGTATTAAAAAATTGTGCCTTGTGTCTAAGCCTAATTTCTAAGATGAGATGTGCACCTCATCTTAAGCTGTATTTAATTTTTCAAATGATTATCTGAGGAAGATAAAGGTCTTCTGGCTTTGTCTCTGGAAGACTAGCAGGCTGGAGCACGTGCCAGTGGAATGTTGCGCACTTCATTTTCCTTTCTGGTGTATTTAAATCAGCAGTGAACCAGAGCTGTGTTTAGAGACATAAAGCCTTAAATATTAAAAGTAGAACAGTAAATGGATCAGCACAGAAGTGGATTCAGTTGTGCTCTGTAAAGCTGTTTTTAGAAGATGATAAAGAGAAAAGAAGCAGAGCTGTCATATTGTTTTAGAACTGTATACTGGCCATTTCTTATGCTGCTCAGTGACCTCAATTTTCCCTGCCTAATTACATACTGAGAGGCCAATTCTTTGATTCATACATCTACGTGTCCTTGAATCTTTTTGCATGGAAGAGGCCTTTGGATGAGCAAAATCTGTAAATGCAAATATATTTTAATAAATTCTGGTTCTTCTAACCTAAAAGGTTAAGCATAAAGAAATTTGTATTATCTCTCTTCACTACAAAAGGCAGCACATATGTGCATATAGGATGAACTAAGACATACTCTAGTTGAACTGAGACCTAATTAATATTCGTATGTGTGTGTGTGTGTGTGTGTGTGTGTGCACGTGTTTGTCCCTACAATGACAGAATAGTCAGTTTTAAAAACTAGAATGTAAGATTTTATTTATCCCAGAGATGTTAAGCAGTGGGAGATCAGATTCTTTGGAACAAACCGTTTGTGTGAAAACTTAAACATCCTTTTTTGCAGGTAGCTAGTGTCACATCTGAGTTGCTGATAAAAAAGACCCACATCAGAAGCTAATTCCTTACCTAATTCCTTCCCTCTGGACAAGAGATAATGAATAGCAAATGCAAGAATTCTCCTTTTAGGGCCTGATTTATTACCCAGAACATAATAAACATTAGCCTGCTGCTGATGTGACAGTTGTGACAGCTGGAGGGTTTTGGAACGAAAGGCTGAAACCTTAAATAAGCCTGTCAACTGAGCTTGTTATGAGGATCTTGGTTAAACACTCAGACTTCGCTTTTCGTGGCCCCAAAGAGCTCCTACAACATCCACGCTGAAAACTTCATAGTGTTAGAACTGTGCTTTCCATGCTGATGGCTGGCTCACCAACAGCCAGTAGTGGCTAAGGTAAATATTTATAGAAAGTATAAAACTTGATCTGACTATTTATCATGACCCATAATATTCCTCTCCCCTAGATGTATATGTTTAGTTTGTTTGTGCACCTGGTTTTGTTCCTGGCTGTCGTGGTATGCCATGTGTGTCACTTCTGATGGCTGGTACTTCACAGTAGGAACTACTTTGTTGGTGCAGGATAAAAGACAGAATCTTAAAAGGCAGACTTTATACACTAAAAATATGGAAAATGTTACCAGTGTCATCTAAGCAGCTCTCCCCTGGGAGGTTTAGGATTCCTACAGCATAAGTTCCTTCAAGACAGGTTATTTTCCCATCCCATGCAGGCTACCAGTCTTTTAGAGGATTTCTACTTTTTGTTTCTAGTTAACTTCAGTGATACTCTCCAAGGAATTAAGATAAGTTCAGATTTTTGCAGGACTGGAGAGTCAAACTAGGTATTTTACATGAGGTAGAAACCTCTGTAAGTCCCTCTTTTCAAGCACTGTAAGGGCTACCGTCCTGAAAAGTGGAGGAGAAGACTCGTGGGCAGATCCTTTCCTTTGTGTGAATTGTGTTTATGGAGTTCTGCAGTGGAATGTCAATGTTACAGGACTGTGTCCCATCTTCAGTTCTGCAGATTGGTCACTTCTAAGCCACTTTTAAAACACTGATTGCTAGGCTTTTTCCTGACTCACAAGCGTGTTACAAAGCTCTGGCCCCAGGGTACGAAATATTTGTCTTTATCATGCAAAATACGACCCTAGACTGTTGTTATGTGGGCCCCATGATTTTAAAAATAGGGGACTGGAATTCAACAGAGCTCCTTGGAAGAAGGAGCGCCTGTCTGTGCAGTGCTTCCTTGATGGAACAGCAAGTTTAGAAGAAAAGATTATATGAGTGAGAATAAGAACAAAGTTGAACAAAATGCTTCAGAGTAAATTAGCTAATGAGATAGAAAGTTGGGGGAATCCTTGTTATAACACACAGGTGTACATGTCCATCTAAACATATACATGCTGTATAATTCAGTATACCTGATTTTAATAACTAAGGGGAAAAGACCCTAATTTTTCATTTACTAGTAAACAAGTATACAGTCTGTTTCAGCAGAAACACGCATAAATCCAACCATAGCCTCTTCTTGCGGAATGATATAAACATTATATATAAATGGATATTTTAAAAATTATATCCTTTGTTAATTTACAGAATCAGTCCCAGGGTTATTGCTCTGCAGTTTCTCTTTTACTTATTTGTTGCTTTGCCTATAATCAAGCAAGATTGCAAAACAATTGGCAAGATGTCAGCTCAGCCTGCAGGTGCAATTGAAATGCTTTCAATAGTCAGAATCTGCAGGAGCTTCACTCTTGATTTATTGTACAGTAATTTCACAATTATAAGCCGCACCTGATTATAAGCTGCACATCCGTGTAGCCGGGTAGAGCACGGGATTTGTCCATATATAAGCCGCACCTGAATATAAGCCGTGCTTTTTTTTTTTCTTTTTTTTTTTTTTTTGGCAAAGATCCACATGCAACAAAGTTGCAACAGTTTTCACAGACCAGAGAAGCCTTTAAAGGCAGCCCCAGGCGCCCTCCCCACCCGGCTCTCACTTCCGGGTTGGCATTTCGCTGGGATTTATCCATAAATAAGCCGCACCTGGTGATTAGCTGCACTACTGAGGTAGGCTGGATTCTTCAATGAAAAAGGTGCATCTTATAATTGTGAAATTACTGTACTTTATGTTCTGAAAATACAAATATTTCTGTGGCTGAGATTATAGAGTGGAAAGATTAAAGGACAGTACTTGAGGAGGAAGAGCTGTACCAATTACCCTGAGAAACAATTCTAAATAGCATTAGTGACCTGGTACTAGTACTGTGAAAGGTGGCTGAATGAAGATGGCACCTTCATACTCATTTTGAGCACTGCATTTTGATAGCTTAGCATTTGTACTCAAGGTAAAATGCTAGAGCAATGTAAATGGAGAACATCACTTCGATAGCATTATAGTTCTAATAGGTAATACAAGCTACAAGGAATGAATATGAGCCCTATATATTTTTTTCAGCTTTATTTGCTGGCATTAATAACCGCAGAGCTGAAGACTTTTTGCCTTTCATCAGCTGCGCAGCAGAAGCTCTTCAAGTGTAAAAGGAGAGGTAAATTTGTTTTTATTCTGCAAACTTAACAGGAATGCTTCTTAAAGCGAAACCTTCAATCCCTGTGTGCCTGGATTCCTCACTGAGAGCCAGGGATGTCTAACACGTAGGACTGTGTCATCTGCTGACACCTTACTCCCCAGCATGGCCATTGTCAAGGACAGGCTGTCATGGCACCTCATGGCCCAGCTCCTGCCTATGCCTTAACTTTGATGCAGCCACTGGTTCTGTTTTGTGGTGGGCTAGGCTGCTTCCAGTTGGGAATTTACTTAGGTGTGGGGAGGTGACTAAAAGCAGTGGCTGGGAGAGCATCCAGGGGAGAGCACTCCAGCTGAATCTTTTCACTCCCTAACATTGCCAGTGGATACCGAGCATCAGATAGATTTCTGTAGATTTGCTGAGGGATGGTTTAGCTGATGAACAGACTTTTGGGAAGATATTACTGAAAAACAATTGTGTGAGGCTACAGCAACTGAGCTGTTCTAACCATGATATTTTGAGATGAAAAATGTTATACAGGCTTTTTAGAAATGCACCTTGGAAATGTTGATGCCTTGGAGCATCAACAAAGCCTAAAAGCTGTCACAAAGTTTTGAAGTGTTCTCAATATCCTTTCTTATTAGAGGTGAGTCTCCTGGTGTTCTGTCCCAGCCAGTTTTCTGGATGATGCAGTGGACAGCCTTTGGTCTTAGCCAGAGCCCAGCATGGCAGAGCAGAGTGTGGTCTCCCTACTCTTCCTTGCTGAGGGTTTTTGAGGTTTATACCCAAGTGTTATTGATGTAGGAGTTTGGAGGGCCACTTCTCAGCACACTGCCTTGCACGACCTTGGGGGGCCAGGCACCTGAGAGAGTCCCAGCAGTGAGGCATTTCAGGTGCCTAGGGGCACCCAGCCATCAGGAGAGCCTGTGAGAACTTCTTGTGCTGGTGAGCAGCTGATGGAAAAGAGGGCAAAAAGAGTGTTTTGTTCTGGACCACTGGATGTGTGTGGAGTTTGCAGCAGGCACAAAGTTAACACACCACAAGCGGCTGCATGTGCTGGTGATGCTTACCCTAAGAAAGGCACACTCTGAGCACCCAGCAAGCAGAGTTTACTGCAGTGCCTAGAATGTGGTGTTTATAATACAGACTCGGATTTTAAGGGATTTGGATTTCTAGCCCATTTCAGTGAAGGCTTTTGTTATCTTTCATGGAAATTGATTGCTTACCAGTAAAATCCATGTGGTTTATTGTTACAATTTAACAGGGTTTGCCTGTGAAAACAGATGTGAGAAAACCCTTAAACAGCTACACGCCCTGCCAGCATCCCAGCATTCACTGCCTGACTCAGTAGATCTTTTCTCAAAGGAAAGATGTGGATAAAATTGAAATTAGCAGAAACACTTTGCAAGGAATCCTAGGAAAGGTATGAGTGGCTCCCAAAGTATTTCACAGGCCTAGACCTTTCTGTAGGTGTAGACCTTGCTGCAGAGGTCCGGGTGCAGTATGGTACTCCAAGAATTCCCACTTCAACTCCTTCCCACTACTCTGGTTTTCTTGACACTACCCTGAAAATGTGAGCAGCGTAGCCTGCTCTGTCTTGAGGGAGAGACTTTCTGGCCACAAGGATTTCTTCACTCTTCCATGGATCTAGGAGTCCAAAGGCTGTTTTGAGTAAGTGTAAACCCACAGTGCTATAGGAAGATTCATGTTCATACATTATTGTGATTTTTAAATAACTGGGTAGGGGATGATCACTGTTAAATTATAGTAATTTCACAATTATAAGCTGCACCTTTTTCATTGGAGAATCCAGTCTACCCCAGTAGTGCGGCTTATATTCAGGTGCGGCTTATCTATGGACAAATCCCAGTGAAATGCCAACCCGGAAGTGAGAGCCGGCCGAGGAGGGTGCCTGGGGCTGCCTTTAAAGGCTTCACTGGTCTATGAAAACTGTTGCAACTTAAGCACCTGACACCAAACCCAGCTGGCAGCAATTCTGTTACTAATTTGTTACTTTGTTACACATGGATCCTCGCTTTTAAAAAAAAAAAAGGTGCAGCTTATATACAGGTGTGGCTTATATATGGACAAATCCTGTGGTCTACCTGGCTACCAGGAGGTGCAGCTTATAATCAGGTGTGGCTTATAATTGTGAAATTACTGTAGATCTTGGCTTTGTTTGACTTACTGCTGCTGCTAGGTTGCTGCTGCCACCTCTCACTCCTCTTTTTCCCTGCCCTGGGTTCATTTAAATTCTCCCTAAGTGTCATTCTCAAAAGAGTCTTCTCAGCTGGCACAAGGCTTTCAGAAGAACCTAGCTAATGGGAAATGGCAACACAGGGATTTAATGGTGTTTAGGCTGCACAGACCTGACTTTTGCTTTCATAACTTCAGAAATCTCTTAAATAGCCCACTTGAATCTTTAAAAGCTGGAACTCTTCAGCAAAGAGGAGCATGGTAGTATATGATGCAAAACTTTCATAGTCTTGCATTTTAGGCTAAGCTTTACATGCACTTTTTGCTATAAGGCAAATACTCATTTACCTAAGGAACTTGGTGAGAAAAACAGACCACGGGCACTGTAAGCTTCCTGTTACTCAGAGGGAAGTGTACTTATTAAATGTGTTTTGAGGGAGGATACCTTTAATGTTATGTATCTGTACTGTAGGGAATGCATGAGCACTCCTACCTTTCTTTGTCTTCAGAAGCTGTATGGGCCCAGCCACCCTCCAGCAATGAGCAGCAGATGATCTGTGACCAGGATGTGTCCAGCCCATCACCTGACATCTGAAGACTGCCACTGGGATTGCCACAGGCTCCACTCTGGCCCCTGCTGTTCCAGGAGCTCCCTCTGCCATCTCTTGAGAACTTTGTGTAATTTTCCAAAGTCAAGCGATGACATGTTCCCTGTTTGCTTGACTATCATAGTTTTCATTGTGTGGTTTTGTTTCTGTGGATTTTCCCATCCATCCTTTTCTCTCATTACCTGATAACTGAGAGCTGACTTTATGAATTAACTTGGGATTGAGGAAAATATTTCTCTTCAATTGAAGGGTAAACTGAGGCACACAGGAGATAAGCAAGTCTGACTGAACAAGCTTTGCACTCGATCCAACACGTGCCAACACAGGAACAGCTGCATCTTATGATGCTTATGGAAATACCCACATAGTGAGCTTTGCTTTAACCTGTTTTCTTCCCTCAGTGTTTTCTTCAGCTATAACCCTCTGTGGTGGTAGATTTCTTTCTCTCATTCAACCTCACATGGTCTTCACTTTGGTCAGATCTGAGCTGACTAGTGTGCAACACTCAGCTCTTCACAATGGCCTCGTTTTGTTGCTTTTCCAATTTAACAATTCTTGCCATGAGGAAATACAATTCAGTGCCCTAAAAGGAGTGACCCATATAATGTATGTCCTGTGTTCTGGGATGGTGGGCTTTGGAGAGAAAGAGCCAGAGCCGTAGTCCATCATATTTGTAGAATCTTCCTTCCATGTTTATAGCTTTTGTGCTTTTTGTTTAATTTGACACATCTTGAAGCTGGGATTTTTTCTAGTGATTAAAAATAGCTACAGTTAAGAATGTGATCTGCACCTGGTAATTGAAGAGCATTTCTGGAGATAAAGAAGGAACAGAGGTGTCCAGACAAGCCCCAAGTTCAGAGTCTGGGAGGTGGGCTGTTTGTCTGCAGTGGTTAAATCCCACAGCTGACTTCTGTACAAACTGTGTTTTGTAGGAAGTGGCCTTGGGAGATCTGCAGACAGGGAATTACTATAATCCAGCCTGGATGTCATGAAAGCATGGATTAATATTTCATCTTCTGCCTCTGACTGTTGTCAGGCTCACTTTGTTCCTGAGCAGGGGCTGTGATCCTCAAAAGACAGTGTTGAATTAAAGATTAAGCCAGTGTTTTACTTGATGGAAAGAGAGCAGTTCTCTGTGGAGGATGATGAAAATGCACTCGTGGGGGTTTAGCTTTCCCCAAAACCAAATGGCAGAGTAAAGCAGCAGCATGCTGCTGGGCATAGTGTGAAGGGAAGGATCCCTGGCAGCTGTGAGCCATGTTAATGAAAGTGACACTGGTAATTAGCTGAAGGTGAGCACAAGGCACTGAGTGGCTCCAGGAGATGCCATTGACTGCTGTGTGTGAGAGAGCTCATCAACGAGGAGTAAAAGGGCAACAGGAACCTGCTTGGAAAAATGGGAACTGCAAGGAAACCAGCATGGGCTGGCAGAGAGCCCAGGTCAGAGCCTTCCCCCAGGTCAAGCATGTGGCAGGGCAGCCCTCTTTGCTGGAAACAGCACACTTCAGCTGCCTCAGCTCTCTGCATGGAAACTGATTTCATGATGAATGATTTATATTTCTTTAACCACAAACTGGTTCTGATTGGTTAAGTCAAGTGAACATCAGTCTGATTGAAACCAACCCAAGAGAGTCTGTGCACATTAGTTCAGCTTAGCTTTTCAGTTAAAACAGCTCAACTGGGGGGTTTTTGGTATTGTTTTTAAATACAGACCAGACCTCACCATGGTAGCTGGCTATCTCTCCTTTGGACAGCTGACACATACCATTTTTTCCTTGGCTTTCTAAGAGCACAGTATACTAGTCAGTCATGCAAATCCTGGGACAACTGGGAGTATTTAAGGCTCATGAGTGGGCAAATTGCTGGGCAAGGGATTACCCTAGAAGGTGGAGGATGCAGTTTGAGTGTACAAACAGAAAAAGTGTCCAACAGTCACCATGACCGAGATGGCCACCAACACAGCAACACCTGGTTCTTGTGGCTCAGCCTGTGGTACCTGTCAGTTTCTCCTCACAAAGAGCAGGTGCAGATTCTCATGAGGGCTGGAAACCCTTCAGAAGTCTAAAAAGGGTCTTGCAGAAGACCTAGGAAACCGCAGGCAAACACTGCTTATTGTGCCTGTGAGCAAAAAAAAAAGCACAATGCAGTTAATCATACAAAGAGTAAACCCCACATTTTTCAAAAGCCACAAGTGAGAAACTGATCATGTAAAACACCCACAAAGTATGTTTTTATGAACATGTTAGTGGAATTTCTGTTCACTAAGCAAATGTTTAAGGCCAAAACAAACAAAAATTAGTTTAATATGACTGGTCTGTTTGGTCCTATTGCTCACCAAACAAATGTTTTATTTCACTCATATGAATACACTTCAGGAGGCTGCAACTGCAGCTTTTTGAAAAGGATACCCAGCGGTCAAAGACCACATTTCTATTGCACAGAAGTTGGGTAAATGCTGTGTGACAACTATTCCACTACACTTCCCTGGGAAAGCAGCCAAGCTGATAATGCAGCATGTCTGCTTTCAGTACAGCTATGTTCGTACATTCTTTTGAAACACTACTTCACCTTGGTTTGGAACAGAACTTTTAGTGGGGCCATTACTTAAATTCCCCATTTGCTTATTGATTTGTGTCCCATTAACACTCTCACACAAAAACACAGAACACCCCTACACTACTGGCTTCTGCAAAAAGCTGGCTTCAGTATAGTGGCAACAAACACCAGGAAACCTTCACTCCCTGCTGTTGCATGTGGTGTGAAAGTAAATATTTTATCACCTTTGTCAGCGGAAAGCTGTGCACAGACAGGAAGCATCTCTGGTGGTTAGCAGTGCTCTGAGCTGACTTCAGTTACTATGGCACCAGGAGTAAAAATCCCATTGGCATGCACACACACATGCACACACATGGAGTAGAAGTGTTCCAGCAGTTCCTGTACCCCTTTCCTGATCCATCAGTGCCTGGTGAGAAACCACTGAATGTATCCAGGATGGCACCCACGAGCACAGCTTTCGCACATCTGCCTCTGGAAGGTTTCTGTTCATTTTCTGTTTGGGCAGTAGCACACTGTCATTCACGTGGGAGGCTGTTGCAATGGGAATGGGAAGGGAAAAATGAACCACCTGAACCCATTATCCCAAACTCTTCTGTTTCACTGGGAGACTACTGGAACAGCAGCATTTGGCTCACTAATTATCCACAAACCTGTGTACAGTTTTATAGATGTAAAAGCATGCTGCAACCATTGTAAATTCAAATGTGCCAAGAGAAGTGGCAAATTTAAACCTGACTAGGCAAAATTAATGTGCATAATAACTTTAATTATCCAATGAAGTACAGTTTTCTCATAATCCCCTGCCTCTTCCCATGCAAATGCTCCATAGTGTTCAGTGAAAAGGCAGCTGCTCTGTTTTCCCTTTGTAGCCTCCATAATATACCCTGAATGATTTGCTCCTCTTATACAACAATTATTTAATGCTGGCTTTTTGAGAGATGGTGATCATTAACATATATAAGTGCTCCACATTAGGAGGTAAGAGGCTTTTTGTATGTATATGTGTTAGTAATATATGTTAAAACTTTTAAAAATTATGTGCGTATATGTATGTTTTACATATGTATCACATTATTGCTTTATATATGAATGATGTTTATGTGTGCCTGTGTTACCTGTAGGTAGTTTTATAGGTATGGTTCAGTGTAATACCTTGTATAATTAAAATAACATAATGGTATAGGTGTTTATATAGGTGGGGAACTGATTTGGAGAATCCAGTTTGCCAGATCTGGGATATCCTTATTTGGGATATTTAGCATCTCAGTCTCAGCATGGATTTGGCTGATATCTTTTATACTTCCCAGTGGTCAGCAGCTCCACAGGCAAAGCCAAAAGGGTCCAGAGTTCACGAAATTTTTCCATAAATCTTATATTTAGCTGTACATAGGAATTCTACAAACAGAAGAAAATTCCTGTTCTCCAGAATGAGATCAATTGGCCCTTCTAATTTTCCAGTCTTCTTTTTTAATACTGGGACAACCTGTGATACCTTTGGAGGTATCTATGAATACTTTTTGGGTTTTTTCTTACTTTGATGGTGCCCAGCATGGTGGCTGGTATTGGGTGTTGGGGAAGGCAGTGCCTTCCAGGAGGAAAGGTACTAGGAACCCCCATGCTGAAGCTCTTCCTCACCACAGTTGAGAGCCCAGTATAATTTTAGAGAATTTTGGGAAGCAGTTGGACTTTCACCTTCCAGTGCCACTGTTGTTAAATCCCTGTTAGTACAGTTACTGTAGAGCTAAGTTGGCCATGGGGCTGGGAGTTTTCCAGGAGCATCGTGGTGAGATATTCCCAGGGAACCGAGATGAGGAAAGGCTGTGATGGCAGACACAGCCCCTGCTCCAGTTACAACACTCCAGGACATTCTTCCCACTAATGTGTCACACTACAGCCTGGCATTGAAGGCAGCGAGAACACCTCCCTCTGCCCTAGGAATTCATGTCCCTTTTTCCTCTGAGGAACATCTTTCTGCAGCAGCACCTTTGCCTTCCCTCAGGGGCTCCAGCTGCCAGGAGGTGCTGCCAAGGTTTGCTTGCTTTGTTTTAAGAGGTAAACTGTGCTGCTTGAGTGACCAGGAGCAACCTGAAGTGCAGCCAGCATTTCCTGGGATTTCAGTTATGGATCTCTTGGGGGAAAAAAGATCCACAACAAAACACAGATCAAACCACTCTATTTGTGCTGAAGTCCAAGAGAAATCAAATTCCTCTCAGCAGCAGCAGCCAGCTGCCTCCTCCTCCACTATGCTCTGTTTTCCACAGGTTTCAGGAACTGTTTTGTGGGAGCTTTGCCTGCTGCAACCTGCAACAGGTAAGACAAACAGCAGGTGAGGGGTGCAGCCTTTGGGGTGAGGACAGTGCTGAAGAGGGGAAGACAGCTGGGGAGCTGTGAGGCAGCAAGGGAGGAAGGCAATGAGGACACAGAGACCTGTGAGCTGCACTGCCAACACCAGCAAGTGCAAAGCTCTACACGGATGCCCCAAATGGAGTCACACTCTCTGCAAGGATGCAGGGAGGCCACCTGCTTGCAGCACAGCAACATGGACACGGGCCAGCAAAGCTATGACTTCTCCCTCCAGCAAGATGACCAGCAAAAACCTGATGGGAAACAAAAATAATAGTTTTTCTTACTCCTAGGGCAAAATTCACAAGGAGTGGAAGTTAACCCACAATCACTCCTTCCGGAGAAACCAAACTGCTTTCAGGTGATTCTGATGAGTCCTTTGGTGAAAGTGAATGGGCTTTTAGATCCATTGGAAAGTGAAAGGCAGCATCCCCCAAACCCTTGTGAAGAATGAAGGTGCCAAATCAGTTTAACAGCTTGTGCCTCTTTTAATGGAAATATCACATTTATGCACGTAAACACAGTAAAGTACAAAGGATTAGAAAATGAGCTTAATTCCCAGCCCCTAATTCTAACATACTGTACATTAATCCCTGAGAGCCCCTATCAATTGTTGGTCTCTTGCAGGTGGTACTGAAAGTGCAAATTCAGGTGCTCAGCTGCAGCACAGGTTGCTTTTCAGAACCAAATCTGAGTGCTAAATCTTCAAAACCCTGGGTTGGCAGTAAACAAAAATTAACAGTTAAACCATTTAATCCAGTGTACCAATTGGAAATCTATCCTGATACCTTTGCCACAGACAGCCAAAAGATTATCTTCCTGCTTTCCAAAGAAATTAGTTCAGCTGTATTCTGCTCACCACAAAGCCATTACAAAATTGGTGCCTATGAATTGCACAGCATTGATGCACTTGCAGATTAAAATGCTCCTCATATTCCCAGGACTGAGCAGGTATCTTGGCAAGTGAATATTCCTCCAGCTCTGTCCTAGAAGGCTGCCTGGCAGTGCAGTCTGGCCAGCACAGAAGTACAAAGAAGAGGCTGTGCAGAAAACTCCTTGTTTTCCACATCTGCCCTAATCTCTGTCAGACCCCACAGACAAGAAATGGCAGTGCTGGTCTGGGAGCTAGTTTTCAATCAACTGAATTTATTTCTCCCATGACATGCAGTTTCATTACAAATTCAGTGAGACTGTGGCCAGCCTTCATGCCGTGGGACTAAAGGACGGAAAAGTTTTCTCTCTCTTTAATTGAGGGGAGAAACTGGTGGCAGCAGCAGCAGCAGCTGGGGTCTCCAGTACAGCAACACCTTCAGGAGGACGCACTGCAGGACATTTCAGTTCAAACATGTGCAAAGCCTGAGCAAAACCTTACTCTGAGCATGTGTTCTATGCTCTTTGCTCTGCTTCTATGAGTGTGGTCTTTCTTCAGCAAGCAGCAGGTTCACCGCCCTTCCTCAATAGGTTTGCCAGGGCTTGGCTTGCTGTTCAGGCTGACTGCTGGTGCAACCAGAGGAGCCCTTAATGTGGAGCACAAAAACCTGCAGCAATCCGTGGGAACTGCCACTTGGAGATGCACTTCCATACTGGGGATGGTTTTCTCGCAGTGTAGAGACAGAGGGGTGAGGTACTGCCTTCTTTGGGCACCCAGAGGTGTTGTACCAAAGCTTACAGTGACATCTGGCCACCTCAGTGGCTGGGATGCCTGGTACTGCACCTCCTACTGGGTATTCACAGCCTGGAGCTGCGCTTGACACCTGGGAAAGTTGCTTGAACTGCTGAAAGCTGCATAATATTCTTGTCCTGCCTATATTCTGGGAAGGCTCACAATAAACCTGGTGAGTTTTTTAAAAAGAAATTTAAATATCAACCTAAAAAATATATCCACTGTGCTTCACCATCTCCCTTATTTCACAGTTAAAAGCAATGACAAAAAATTCCCTGAGACTACAGAGGAGACAACAGATAAAGAGAAATCTAGTGGGGGAGGCAAATCTTAGGTGATGGTGACAATCAAAAATTGTCTCACCTTCTATGATTCTTCAAAGAAATCAGTCCCTGCACCTGATTTATACTTGCAGAAGATGTGAATACCTCAGCTGCAGAGAGATTTCTTATTAAGCCCTTTTTAGATTCAACAGAGCAAACAACAGCATTAAGAACTGCATCCATACAGATTGTATAGACCTGTAGGGTTTAATACCTGTACTTAAAATCTGTCTACTGGAATAGAAATAAAGTGCTTAGCATATCCAAAACAATTGTAGACCTGGATTTTCACTACCAACCAACACTGTGGTAAATTTTAAACTTTTAATTATTATTATAATCCTTTGCAATAGTCTACCTAAGGAAGGAGAGGGAGGAATGTATAGTGTCAAAAACGCAAGTCCTTAATTTTGTCCATTACAAAATGAACAAAAAGTACAATCCTTTCAAACATGCTTTTCAGGCTGTTTCACAGTCATTCACCGGGAGCTGGAAAAACAGGAATCCACAAGAGGACTGCACCACTTAGACCATCCCATCAACAGCAGACTGGTAAACCTAGTAAGTCTTCCAGCTCCAAGCAGCTTCCTGCTCCACCATCAGACATGCTGTGGCATAGCCCTTGCTGTGTTTCTGCTCCTTAGAGGCCATGTATTCCAGCTCCATGAGCAGTGGGCATGCACGAAGGCGTTCAGTCTGTTATCTTGCTGGGATAACAAGACTCGCGGCTCAAGAACCTTCTCAGCAGCTGCCTTTAGATCAGGTCCTGCTCTGGGCAGGAGACACCTGCCTCGGCTTTTGAGCCTCTGCTGCTCTGTTCTTCTCCTGCTCCTCTGCCTTCCTCCGCTCCTCTTTCAGCTCCTTGTATCTCCATTTGGGAATCTGCAGATAGGGGTCATCCTTTGCACTGCTCCTCCTTCTGGCCTTTTCCGGCTGGAAGGTGGGTGGCGGAGCCTTGCTGACACGGACTTTGGGGATGACGAATCCCGGCCGGACACTGCTCCGTCGGAGCAGGTGGAGCGGCAGGAGGCTGGCTTTCCTCGTGGCTACCGTGCTCACCTGGGACATGGCCAAGCTGATGGGCTGCAGGCTGGCTCGACGCTCCTTCCTCTTGGGGATCACTGTCACTCTGGAGTTCTGAAAGAGCTTCTCGTAGCTGCTGACGTGATCTTTGTCCTGAGATCGGATCTCCTCTGCTCTCTGCTTCCTAAGGATTTCCTGCACCGCCAGTCTGCGTTTCCCCACACAGGGTGGGCTGCCTGGGCACACAGTCCGGCACGCCAGAGCGACAAAGGGACTTCCCAGGCTCGTTGTCACCTTCACCATGTGGTCAAGGACCCCGTCCTCTTCTGGGCCATAGAAAGACCGGAACGAGACAGCTGCCCTTACGCACTCAGAAATCTTCTGCAAACAGCTTTTTGGCTCTGCAGCCTTGGCAAGAAGTTCCTTCATTTTTGGCCATTCTGGTTTATATTGATCAGAAAACTGTTCTGGGCATGGCCTGTCCATCAGCTTCTGCATGACGAAGGCAGACTCTGATCTCCCTGTGAAACAAGCCCATTCCCACGAAGTCAGTCCACGGCTTGGGTCAGTTGCATGAACATTTGCCCCTTAAAAGAAAAAGAAAAATAATTAGTGTTAATTAATTAAATCACCCACTTTTCTGTTGATGTAATCAGAGGTTAGTCTGGCAGATCCCTGCAAGAAAATTTCACATAAAATACACAATAATATTTGTGTCCAAATGAATATGCAATAAGGACAGCTCTGGTTCTTGACTTTATGAACTCCTTATTTATTTAAAACAAGGTAAAAGACATTTAGACTGCATATATAAAATTCTCTTGAAATTACAAATAATGAAATAATTAATTTCACCTGCACTGAATCTTGGCTGCCATTTTAATATCCATTCACTTGAGCTCCCAAGAAAAGAGTTACAGATATGGAAAGAAGCCATTTTCTACACAGAAATCCTCCCCCATATAGAATAGTGGACTTTTACTGGTTGCTTCCACTTGGAAGAAAGGTCTTAGGGAAATGATTACAAGTTCCATGAAAATACCTGCTCACTAGGGGTAAAAACAGAAAATAAAATATAATTAATTTCTTTAAAAGCATTAAAAATAGAAAAAGAAATAGAAAGTTTAAAAAAAAAGGAAATAGAGAAAACAACAAATGTGCAATTCCTGCTCTCTTATGTCTGAAACGACCCCATAAAATTAGGAAATGTTGAGAAGATGGTAACAAGGGTGATCAAATATAAGGAAAGTTTCCATAAATGTCAAAGAGTAGATAATGGGTGAGATGGACCTTCAGTCTGAGCCCAGAACAGCTATTCTCACCTATCTGAGATTACCAGACCTAAGGAAATGAAGTAGTTGTTAGCCAAAGTACTCTGTTATTGCCAAGTGGACCAGCCACAAGAGGCGGCCGGGATACAGGCTACACAGCAGAGGCTTAGACATTTCAAGTGTTATGTCTGGGAAGGAAATTATTTCTAGTGGCCTATCCTCCTCCCATTCCCAGTTTACGATCTTTGACTCTCCAACCCTGGCATCTGTCCCTATCACCATTCTTTTTCTTCTTTTTTTCATATATTTCTGCATATTTTGCAATCTGCATTCCTTTTGATCTCTCCATCTTCCTGTAAGACCCCACATCTTGGCTTTTGCCCTTGCTCTTCATTCTTTTATTTTCAAGTGGAGTTACACTCCTCCAGGGTACTTTGATGCTTGAAGAGAGGATACAAGAGTAACAGGAGAAGCAGGCAGCCTAGTCTGCCCTATGGTATCCTTTACAACTTCTTTAGTGCTGTATCCACATTCCATGGCAACCAGAAAATCACAGGGAAGTCCTCCCATCATATTAGGGTGGGATTGTGAGCATTTGTCAATGTACCCAGTCCTGCTCACAGAGAAGAGCTCTGTAAAGGACACAGGAAGCTCAATTCAAAGTGCACCTGGGTAAGGATTGCTGCAGAACAGTGAGCAGCAGCAAGTGGTTTTGGAAGTTGAAGTCGGCAGGATGCTGTTGCAAATACCCAGCAGATTACAGCTGGTGAATGCTAAAGGATACAGAAGACTGTCCAAAAACTGGCTTGATGGCAACAATTAAAAAGAATCTCAGAGACATGTCAAGGACTTGACAATTGGCACCATATCCTGTGCCTCGCATTCCAGTGATCCTGGGCACACCACCTGGGTGTAAAACATCTTGATGTTTTACAGTGCATGGGTGTGAAGGTGAGTGAATGAAAGCAATAGAAGAATGAGTGAATACTCCCTGGTGTCAGGCAGACAGGTTCTTAAGCTGAAAATCCTTTGGTTTGTATTCTGGCTTTGAACTTTGACTGATCTCAGTGGGAGCTTTACACGCTCCAGTCTGCAGACTGCTCAGCAGATCTGCACCAGGCTCCCTGGGACAGGCACGGGCACTTTGCCCAGCTGCCTTCAACATGCTGAGCTCTGCAGCATTCAGTCATGGTTTACTCATATCTCTGGCCCTGCAGATAGTTTCTGGGTTTCTTGAAAGAGTTTGAAGCTGGGATACAAAGAGCATTTGATTTATTGAAGGGCTTCTTTACCAGATGAAGGACCATTTTCAAACACCCAACAGATCTTGATCTTGTCACAAAAGTGTCAGTCTAACTCATTGCTTTGCAAAGAGGAGATAGCCAGAGATCTGAGGGAAAGACCAGAGAATACCATGACAATTTTTTCCAGGTGGATTGCCTTGGAGAAAGCATTTCAAAATAGAATAAGGAGGACTCGATATAAGGAAAAGCAACCACAAACCAGTTTATGATGTGTTCTGTATAACTTTTCCCACAAAGGATGTTTTGTCATTACAGGAAAATAAAGGCAAAAAGAGGCAACAGGGAACTTTATCAAGTTAACTCCTAAGTCTCTCAGAAAATCCCTAAAGGGAAGATGCTGGAGACACAGATCAAGAATGGATGTGGAAGGAGACACCCTAAGCAAAACAGTTGATCACAGTTAAAGTGTAATTTAAGTTTAATTTGCAGAAAGGACCATTCAGAGACAGAGCATCAGGGCACTGCAGAGAGTCAAGCGTGGGGCCTGGACTGGAAAGCATACAGGAGCCAAAGAGGAGTAAGAGTCAATCAAATCAAAGAGCTCACAGAGAGCTGTGGATTTGAAGAAAGGATTGCAAGATCTCACAGGCAGAATGGTTTGATGAAGTTCATGACTGCAGAAATTACAGATAAATCAGTGAGGGGAGGGGAAAAGACTTACCAACACCTGCCCTTCTGCTTCACTAACCTGTTTTTGAACCTCCCTACTCTAAGTTCCTATCTTTGAATCTCTCTCATTTCAGGCTAGCCTCTTTCCCTGGTCCCTTCCTAACACTTGCCTGAGTCTGAACTCCTTCCAAAAGAGCTGACTGTGACTATGGCAAATTACATGGAAGTTGTTTCCTTGATGAACACACAACAGGTAAGGAATTAATACAGGAAGAACAGCAGCTAAAGGAATTGTCTTCAAATACAAAATTTAATTCTCAGCTTGCAAACAAGCAAAAGATATAGATAGCTGCTTACCACTATCTTCAAGAAAAAGTCATTCCAATTCTGATATGTTGCTGTTGTGAGAATTTAGAGCAGAGTAGTTCAAAAAGAAAAGTGTGAGAAAGTGCTCAATGGGGGCTCCCCACCTTTGCTTGGGGGCTGCACTCAGCTCTGGTCCTTGTCTGGGCTGTGCCTGTGCCTGGCCATGTGTCCTGCTGGTCTGGACCCTGACCCAGAGACATAATTTCTTGTTTGACCTCAGACCCACCTTGTCTCTATGAACTTGCCCTTGTCATCATGGACTTGACTGGCAATCACTGCAGTGCTGCCTGATCCAGGTCATTGTCACCAGCCCTGCCACGTTCCTTAAGGGAGCACCTTTGTGGATGTTGATGAGCTGGTGCTGTTACCCTTGGCTCACCTCCCTTTGAGGAGTAGCTCATTCTTTCTGACAGATGGGTCCCCTGGTGTTTTGGAAACTCTGTCTATATTGACTATATTGAAAGCCCAACCATTCAACAGAAATCAATGCTGAACTTGTACCTTGTATCACAAAATCTCTTCTAAGGCATGATTTGCCATAATTTTATTGATTTTCTGCATAAATCAGGAGACATTCCTGAAAAAACTTGTTATTCAGCAGAATGCCTTATCTGGGATATACATGAGTGGTCATGTGCCTTTGTAAATGTGATAGCAGTCTAATTGAAATAATTCTCATTTCAGTGTAACTATAGCCTGCAAATTTTCTTTCAGGAATGCTGCACTTGCCACTTGCCTTGCTTTTCCAAGAAGTTTCCCTGAAGATCATTTTCAGCACAATTTATTTGAATACACATGCTCCTTTAGGATATAAATATCCTGTTTTATTAAGACTTCATGTCCTTCTGAGATGGAGAGCTGGCATTTTGAGTTTGAAGACAGGGACTGAGGAGGCTCAGTGTTACCAGCCCATTTTATGTATGGTGTTTAAAGCCCATTCTCCAGATCCAGGGCCCTTCCAACAACATTACTAAAGCAGCACTGAGTTTACACTGGAGATTGCAGCAGGGCTTGACACGTGAATAACAACCAGCATTTCTGGCTGGCTCTCCTGACAAGCTCTGGCAGCGGCCCGGTGCTGGCAGAGCATCAGCCTGTGACAAACTGCCGAGGGGACACCAGGCCCCTTCACCCGCTATGCGCTCACAAACTGCAAATCCACACGTTCCAAAGGCTCCCTCTGAAACAGCAACACCATGGCCAAGTGTCTCAGGGTGCCCTAATCTTGTAGTGGTTGACCTTGGCCCCCCTCCACCAACTCAAATTTCAGAAAGAGCAGTCAGTTTGGCAATCCAGCTCCGACCATCTGTCACCCGTTGCTGTTACCTCTTTCCCCATCTGACATGGATTCTGTGCTGAATCTATACTAAGGCAGCTAGGAAGGTGAGCTATTTTTCTTTGTTGACCTCCTGCATTGCCATAAGTAGCTGGCCACCAGCAGAGGTCTTACCCCAGCCACTTGAACAGATACTAGATTTAAAAACCTCCTGGCTGTAACTTTTTTCTAAACATACATAACTGCTTTGTAGCTGTGCCAAGTAGACCCGCAGCTGATCATGAGTGGTTCCCCTCTATGTTGCCATGTATTTTTACATTTTAATATTGAATTTTGCTGGTTTATTTGTGAAATTGATTTTTTCACCAAATCTTTTAATAACTTTTTTTACCTTCTTCAGCTCACTAGTACTTCATTGCCAGCAACAATTCAGTGTCCTTTAAGTCCCAAACTACTTCTAAATCATTCTGAATGAGCATTTCCCTCCTTCCCTCCTTCCATTTCACCAGACTGTGCAGTGCTAAAAAATACTTAGATATTAAAATGGGTGCAAGCAATTTACTACACTTCCTTTGTGGCCCTTATTTTGGGCTGAAAATGTGAGGAACTGCAAGTACTCACTGAAAATGCAATTGTAAAAATCAAAAGTATATTAACTCACCAGGTCTTTAGCTGGTGGTTGATCTTTGGTATCCTCACTGCCTCTGATGCAAAAGCAGGCTGCTAAACTTTCTGCAGTCAGACTCAAGATGGAGGATAAAAAAGCCATTTTCTGGCTTCTTAAAGGTTTGTTCTCTCCAGTATTCTGTTTTCTTATGAATCATGGAAACAAGAAGCGGCTATTCAGATGCCAGAGGCAACAACCCCCAGCAGTGATCTTTGATAATGATTCTTTTGGTGTAAAAAGCAGAATAACAAGTACGGAGTTATTAACATAGCTGAAAGATTGTGAAACAGCTTCTAGTGACCCAAACAGAAAGAACAAGCTTCCCTCAGATCTCTAGTGGTAATAAGAGGTCATGATGCCATGAGGCCAATTTGACAACTCGGAAAATCATAGGATTGAAGTTTCATTTTAAGTGATGATTTATAACATTCACTGGAAAATTCTGAACTAGCATCTGCATGAAGTATGTGTGAGTCCAGAAAGTGCATCTGTTTCTAGCAGTGTTCGAGCTCTGACAGTAGTATCATATTTTTTTTCTTATAAAAATTCAAAATAAATTATCTATTTCATAAGCCTTTGTTCCAGAGTAAGAGGCTACAGAACCCAGCAGAAAATAACACACCAGTTACCACATCATATTTTCTATGTCATATCAATGTCTAGAAACTGGATATTGTGAAATGAAAGATAGTTATATCACTATACCTGATAAAATCTTGCAACTTAAAATATTCTGATTATTGAAATGAACTCCTTATTCAAGATCTCTCCCAATGAAATTGACCTATAGGACTCTTGATCTAGACAGTAACAATATTCACATATCATTTCTTATTATTTCCACAATATTTAATTTGTGTCATATATTTGCAACTGAAAAGCAAGAATATATACTAATAAAAGCTAGTTATTTAATTATCACCTAACAGTTTATTACCAATTACTTCATATAAAAGAACCCATACAATATTGTGGCTGAAAGATGCTGTATGTTTGGACTGCTCTTGTAGGGGCTGTTGCCCCTGAAGGGGCCTTCTGAGTCTCCTCTCCAGGACCCCTTCACCTTGCAATGCAATACAGCTGGAAATTCAACAGCAGGCAAGAGCCAAGAGCAAGAAATATAATTCCTGTTCTCAGATGTGAAGAGAGACAGGTGGGCAGAGAGAGACCTTCTGACTCCCTGTGCCAGAGCTCCCTCCTTGCAGCAGACACAGACCTGATGGTGCCCTGTTCCCCATAAACCTGGAGACCACACCCGGAGCTGTAGAGGCATTAACAAAAAAAATCAAATCAGCAAATTTCCCACCAGTGTTCCCTGGTGGGATGTGGCCTCTACATCTAACACTCCTGACAGGAGCTGGAGCCCCCAGAGCTTTCCAGTCCCCACCCGAGTTCAAGGCAGAAACAGAGGTCTGGCTGTGGTCCCACCCTGGCACTGTCTGCCACACACAGGGGACCTGCATGTCTTTCTCACCTGTGTCCTAGATTTCATTAACTCCTGTTCCGTCCTGTTTTGATGATCCTGCTCCCCCAACTCTCTTGGAAACAATCAGTCTCACCCTCAGAGCTCTACGAGAGCTCCTGGGTGAGTTTGTGCAAGCAAACTGAGTGCTCCTGCCGCGCATACCTTGACTATGGTTTATTTAAAGCTGCACCCATTTCCAGGGAAGGCTGTACCACCATTCTCAGAGCAAACATCCCAAGAGCACTTTCTTGGTAATGGTTAGATGGTGACCAAGAAGAAGAAAATCACTTTGCATACCTGCCATCATCAAGGCTTTCACACATTCCGTTCGGCCCTGCATTGCAGATTTCATCAGGGCTGTGAATCCAAATGCATTCCTCTTCTCAATATCAAGCCCGGGAAAATAGTTCAACAAATAGTTTGTAATGGTTATGTGCCCTTTAAAAAACCAAAAAAGCAGAGAAAATATGTCACACAACACAGGCAGGTGCTGTCTCAAGGATTAACCAAATATTTAATCCAGCAATCTGATAACTGGAAAATGCAGATAGTTAATAAGATGTCTTTTCTTTGTGTCCTCTTCCACTCATTGCAGGTCATCAGCCTCAGGGTTAAGTGGCCCTGACTTGTGACCAGAATATTGGGATAGGAGGTAGAAAACCTGGGTTCCCACCTTCTCTCAAATTGCTCTCCTTTCTGAAGAGTTAGTTTAAGGTAAGGGAATAATTGAAGACCAGAAATGAGTCTCTGAGGTTGCAAGGGGCCCAGTTTCTTGATCCAGTGAGCAGCACTGCAGAGGGAATCCCTTACAGCTTGTGGAAGGAAGGCCCATCACCAGGGGAAACTGATTGCAAAGGTTCAACTTTTTCCCTCCACTGGTAAATCTGAGCCTCACAATCATGGTGCTTCAATAAAAAGTGCTGACTGCATATAGTTGGTCCAGCCAATAATGCTATTCAAACCATGCCAGGCCTGATACAAGAGAAGGGAATATTTTGTGTAGGATCTCATATTTTTATTTTTCCAGACAGTATAAAGCCACTTGTCTACTCTCCTGCAGTTGGAAAATGGGATCGATATTCAGATTTGGTAGTAAAATAAATTATTTAAGTTCTGTTTCTAACAGCAACTGTTGTTGCCATTCATGTGCCTTGTATGCCAGGACGACTGGCATACAGTTAAGGAAGGCACTGATACAAGGCTACACTGAGGAGCTGAACACATCTCTGGCTAAATGGTTGGAAGACCAATTAAGATACCAAATCTTTATAATTGGACTATCAGATGAATACCTAGTGCCATTATGACTCATTCAAAACAGTTTTCCCTTCACTTGTCAGTCACTTTATGATGGTTTGATGCTCTATAAAATAATGCCGTCTGTCAGGCAGCTGCAACAATCACAATTTAATTAGTAGGAGCTGTAAAAATATTCTCTCATCTCACTCTGCAGACCAGCTGACTATTCTGTAATGCATGCCATTCAAATTCATCTAGAAATGTTACTGAAGCAGATTATAATTCATACAGACAATTAAAAAAGACTGTAGTGTCACATCTGGTGTAGATTTCATCAGCAGCCACTGTGTACCAGCACAGTTCTCCACTCACTTTGAAAAGCAAGTTAAGAATTACCAATTAATTTGTGTTGCAGGTGCTAATCTTTCTCTCCCATAAAATTTTTGACTCTGTTACCTTTCTGCATAACTGGAGACTCCCATGAAACCTGAGCAGATGTAGAGATCAGATGAACAGCCGCAGAGCCAGAGAAAACCAAATAAAAATCTCCCTGTACTCAGTGCAGTCTGGTGAGAATGAAATATAGAGATTCAGCAAACCACAACAAGCTGAACAAAGCAAAAATGAACTGGATTCAGGGCAGGATCAAGTGACCTGATCCTTCTTACTCAATACAAAGGTTTCAGCTTTACTGATTCTATGGCATAAAATCAAATCCTAGCAAGGAATCAGTTGCTAATGGGAGAATCTTTGGGCCCAGACTGTTTTGCAGGACCTGCTCTGATTCAGTGAAGTAGAACACATGAAGGTTTTGGAACAGCTGTAATCCTGCTTTTTGACCACAGAAACCCGAAACAAACTGAAACAAGTAGAAATATTAAGATGGAAGATTTTTCAGCAGTCATTGCATCACTAAAGATGTTATTCCCTTTGCCAAAACTATAATTACAGTAAAAGAATTTTTTTCAAATCTGGGGTGATCCTAAGACCTTAATCCTGAAAGACCTTGTTTAATCAAAACTCTACAGGGAACTAGAAATAGCCTCAAATGAGACAGAAAAAAATTACTAGCAGTAAAATAAGAAAGAAAATTAAGAAATTTGTGATTCCCAGAAGTCTTGTATTTCAGGGATTCCTGAAAACCACTTCAGTTTTAATCTGGAGGATCTTGTGTCCTCTGAGGTTTGCTTCAGATTTCAAGTTCAAACAGATATCAAATTCAAAGCAAAACTCAGAGCTGCCAAGTCTTAGTTCAAACCCTGTCATACGCTTTTGATTTGATGCCATGAGGTTTGCTTTGGTTCTCCTGTGTCTGCGTGAACAAGCAGCCTGTACCTAAATTGTAAACTGGATGAGCCTCCTGTGATGTAAAATCTGCTATGAAAGCTGGATGCAGCTCTAAAATAAATGAGCCTGGGCTCAGCCCATTTGGTGATACTGAATTCAAAGCAGGCTCTTGCTCTTTGTAAGCCAGATCTACTTGCTACCAGAGCTGGCATGCTAAGGGTTCACTTCTCCCTGCGAGCCACATTTAGAGATCAGCACAGATGTCTGTAATAGCTTAATTCACTTAATTGCTGCCACAAAGGAAAGGCCTATAATGATGACAGTATTACCTAATAATCTGTGTAATGCAGGCAGAAGGACGAGTTGTATAGTAAGGAAGATCTTCCTGTCAAATAACATTTCACTCGTGAACTGTACCTGCGAAAGGTTTCTGTTTGGCCTGTGGGTAGTGAATGCCTTCTCACAGATGGATGGAACCAAGGACACCCAGAAGGCTTCATCCTCTGGGTGTTTTAGGTGTTTATGTTTTCATGTCTTTCTTAATAAACAGAAACTGGGATAACTTCCAATTTTGTGTTCCCAGCTCTACAGCCTTGCCCCAAACTGGCGGCTGTAACATAAAGCATCTATACTTTGTAAGCAAATACAACTCCCTGTGAACACCAGTGCATGCCAATTACTATACACAGTTGTAGCTATGTCCCCATCAGCAGCAGAACTGAGGAAAAAGAAAAAAGTAATTTTCCTTCTTTTTGATTTTTTTTTTTAAATCACTCTCCTTCCTCCCTTTCTTTCCACTTGTTGTTTCAATGGTTTGTATTGATGTCCCATTTTTTTCTGCATTGTCCTTGTAATGATGTTTAATGATTTTGCTTCTGCTTCAATAGCATCACCACCCATTTTTGGGCACCACCTGCTGCAGACTGCAATGCATTTACAGTTCTGGAAGACAAGCTCTCTTTGAAAAGAGATATTAGAAATAAGAAATATTGAGAAAGCAGGCAAACAGACCAATTTTCAAATGTGAAATTTACACACAAAGCAGAGCACTTTGTGGTTATTTTTCTATACTAATAAGCTTGTTAAGAAAGTACTTCTTTTCACTGATTCCTCCAGCCTGTTTCTTTCTGGTCAGTCCATTCAGAAAACTTCAGCCTTAAATACTTTTGCTGGAGGATGAGAATCTCAAAATCAAAAGCAAAATGAGGAACTGAATTCTCTCATCTTCTGATACTCTAGTTGCTGTTTAATTCAATTCTATTTAATTCAAGCTGATGCTCATATTTGAGCATCATACCTGGGTGGTCGTGAAACAGCATAGGCAAGTGTGGATTTTAAACTCCTCAGCACAAGTGAAGAGACCTCTCTCCCATCCCTTTTTTGGTATCTGTAATATCTGCCTCATAGTATAGAGGCAGACTCTGAAACACAATGAACAGTTCCTCGGGACTAAACCCTTTTTTCATCCAGCTCCATACATGATAGCCCATCAGGTCAGTGGACCACAATGAAAACAGCAGTACTTTCTGAAACTTTCAAATACCATCTTATAATGTGGATTTGCTATTAGACTTTCCATAGGAAAACCCGTAGTTTTGGTATAAATAACAGTGATCTCAGAATAATTTATTTTGCAAAAATGTGATTACTTTCATAGCTTAAAGTTACCACCTCCACCAAGAAATAAATTCTCCACTAAAGGCAAGCTTGCATAAGCTTCACTTTCAGGTCTTTACAATATACTGTTCAGTGTTACTACTTAACATCCAGCAGTAAGTAAGTAGCATCTATTGCACTGTAACTCCTCTGGTTGCAATGTTAGCCTCACAGTAATCTCTATTAACACTGCAGCAATATCTTGTGATAATTAATTAAATAACTAGTGTAAAGAATGTAGCTCAGGATTGGCGCAGGCAGGGGAAAACATTCAAGTTGTTGGGGGGCTGTATAAGCTGCTGGTGACTCCAGTCATTTCCAGTTTCTGTTGGGATCAGTAGCAAGTACTAGCAGAGAGTGTCAGGTCAATGTCAGCTAGATTAATTTTGAGCTCATTATAATGAGTTATAAAGGTCAAGAAAGAGGCGTTGTTAAACTATTTTATTCCAAATTTATATTAGGGCAGATAAATAAGATTAGTGCTTTGGAGACTTTTCCACCTTCTTTGGAAAGCTGCTGTACTCATGACTTTGCTATGAATGTGTTCACTATTCTTTCTTCCAGTAGTCAAGACTCATCTTGCAGAAACCTTTGCAGAGTTCACTTTTTGGTACAACACAAAGCAAGGTTAGGTACTACTTGAAAATGTCCAGTGGCACTATTACTAAATTGACATAGAAACCAAACTGATCCAATCTTTAGACGTTGCTTGAAATGTCCATTGATATTCCCTGATGGAAATTTGTTCCCTTCAGGAAGCCAGTGTCCAGGAGTGAGGACTATGTCCCATGAACTCCCACAAACATCCCAGGCTCTTCAGCAGCCAGCAGACATGATAAAGTCCAGCTATGCATTTCCATGTAAAGTGACCACCTTTGCAAAGTGCACCTGAAGGATATAAAGGAAACCAGAGATGCAGAGCTAGGCAGACCCTGGAACAGCTTTTAGACTACAAAGTGATGGCATCCTTCCTTGGAGAAATTTTTCCTGATTGACATGCTTTAGCACTTTTTTAACACTTGTTAGAGGAAACTAAGGCTTCCCTTTAAGATTAAAGCACAGCCATTCAGTTTAAACAATAATCAAGTGATTGTTTTCAAACTGAACACTGGAAACAAGGAACTCTCCTGGGAATTTCTCTTACAACTAAGTGATCTGTTACACTTGTTCACTGAATATTACCATGATGGGTGGGATAAAAGAAAACCTTGTGCTGAACTCCAGCTTGCATCAGGATTAACATGGTTGATGTTGATATCAGCTGTTACGAAAGGATCATTGGCAAATATTCAATCATGCTGAAGTTTTTTGCTTTTCAGCTGTGGAGTGGATGAAGAATGTCTTAGCAAATAAGGTGTTTCTTAATGATAGTACATTTTCCTACAGTCATCAATTTCTACAGACCCTCTGAGGTAGGTGCAGCAAGCATGGGAGAAAAGAACAAGTGCAGAACATTACACGTCCACAGTGTTCAATTGTTGCTTGCCAGAGAAAACATTGGAAAATCAGCTTAAAGGAACAAAGCACCATAGTACTGCACACTTAGGACAAGATTTTTTTTATTTTTAAGTTAAAATAATTAATGTATCAACTAAAAATGCTGCCTTAATGTGCTGGATAAATACTACTGTAGATTAATTAGTTCAAAGAAAATCAAGACAAATCTACTCGGAATGGGCTTGGCCAGAATTATTTCACACAGAATACAGTAATGTCACAATTATAAGCCGCACCTGATTATAAGCCGCACTTTTTTTTTTTTTTTTTTAAGCGAGGTTCCATGTGTAACAAAGTGACAAATTAGTAACAGAATCGCACCAGCGCAGGGTTTGGTGTCAGATGTTCAATTTGCAAACAGTTTTCATAGACCAGCGAAGCCTTTAAAGGCAGCCCCAGGCGCCCTCCCTGGCCAGCTCTCACTTCCAGGTTGGCATTTCGCTGGGATTTGTCCATAAATAAGCTGCACCTGATGATTAGCTGCATTACTGGAGTAGGCTGGATTCTTCAGTGAAAAAGGTGTGGCTTATAATCGTGAAGTTACTGTACTTTCTTTCAGGGCTTTGGAAAAAAAATAAAGTAGCTCAAACACACACTCCACCCAAGACTCTTCAAGTAAGAGGTGATACAGAGAGCCTTACCTGCCTGTGCAGCTGTAATTAGAGCCGTGTTTCCTTCGTTGTCCTGCCAGTTCACATCAAGGTGAGGGCATTGTGCTAAGGCTATTACAATATCCACATAACCCTGGTAACAGGCAACGATAAGACCATTCTGTAAGTAAAATAGAAAGAGAGAGTTAGGTTTGCCAGGCTGAGAAAAGTTCACTGAAGAAGCTCACTAGACAGCTGTTTCATTTTTATTTTATTTTTATCCAGACTGAAGAACTGAAAAGGTACTAACACAGCTAGTGATCAGCTCCAGCCACAATGTTCAGATCCGAAACAATTCTTTTTGTCTCTGCCCTTTGGCAAGTAATGTTTGATATTCCTCAGAAATAGCTAAGATAGTAGGTATTACATTATGCTACATGCAAAGTAACTGTTTATAAATGGCTTATGCTTATATGGCTATATACTCTATACCCAAATGAGAATAAATCTGATTTTATTATATAATAAAATGAACCTAGCAGGTAAGATGAACTGGACCTGCTCTGAATATTAATTCTCTGAAAAACAACCACTTGTTCCATGAAGAGGAAGTAGTAGGCAGGAGTTGTGTTCATACTGCCTGTTGCCATCTTTAAATAATTCAAATTTCCCATTAGAACTATGCCTCCTTTTTTTATTATCGTAAATAAAATTAAATTGCTTTTAGAGGTCCTGTTTAATGTGTTTTATGAGAGCTGGAGGCTGTAAAATTTCCAGGAGGTAGCCAAGCCAGGAGGCAAACCTTGTAACTACGCTTGGTACCCAGATAGTGTTTCACTTCACAGCAGCAAACTGACAGATTCCCTAAAATGCTGCAAAATACACTCGTCATTAATTAAATGGAACCACAGTGCTTAATCCTGGCTGCTCTCTTGACCACTAGGATTAAAGCCATTATCTCCAGTCTTCAGGATTACTTGGGCAGCCCTCGTTCATCTGCCTGGGGCTGGTGGGTGCAGAGGAGGGCAGGCTCAGATAAATCAGCACTCCCTGTGCTCCTCAGTGTGCCTGAGCTCAGCCTGAGCATCTGACTGCAGAAAAGATGAGGGCACAAGCACAATCCCAAACTACCTGGTAACCCTGCCTGCCTGAAATGCACTCACACCAAAGACTTGCAAGGAGAACCTGGTTATGAAAACAGAATGGCCCACCCTGATTCCTCCATCGTTTTCCTCTTGCCTACAAATTCTCTTTATTTCTTTTCCCCATTACTAAGATAGAGATGTTCACCAGGTGCCAACAGCAGCTTCTGATTTATTGTCATATATTCAGTGTCTTGTTTCACTGTCATTCTGGGTAGTTCTGTTGGCTGAGGTGGCAAACACCATTGAGATACAAGAGTGATATCTATTCCTTAGACTGTTCACAGGCTATGTAGGTTATTTCTCAATTGCATCTTTCAATAAAATAATTACTCTGCTTTCTTTGTTCTCATTTCACTCTTGCCCTCAGCATGAAGCAACACCTACCACTGCTTTATAAAGAGCATCTTCATTTCCTTGTGAAGAACCTGTAATACTTCAAAGGCTTCTATTGAAATTGTACAGAGGATTCTGCCAAAAGTCATGTATTTTAGGTTTGGGGGTTTTTTTCCTGGTGAAATTGTTCAGATTAATCCAAGTTTTACTGTAATGTAATAGATTTTAGCTTTTAAGAAAAAAGTGTCAATGTCCATTTTATAAGGACTTGAGCATTATTTCAATTCTTTAATAATTTAATTTTTCACCCAATGATCAGGATATAGGTCATCCCAGCTCCAAAAGCTGTGAAGTTTTAAAACACCACACAATCATTCAGGAAAATGTCCATTACTTATGATAGCAGAAAATTAAGTTTACAATGGTTGGGAGACTAAAACCTTTTGACCATAAGAAGAGAGATTCTATTGTTTGCTGAAAAAAACCGGCATTTTTGAAGATAGTTTCAAGAAGGCTGTATGAATAACTAAAAGTAGCTATTGTCTCTAAAAAAAAAAAAAAAAAAAAAAAACCTGCTTCACCCAATATTTGGAGGATATTTTCACAGTATATTTTCACAGAGCATTTTTGTGTTCTAAAAATAGTTACCAGATGCTTAAAATAAGTCTGGTTTTTTGTTTTCTTTGTAAAAGAGTAAATTTTAAATGTTGTAAAAAAATAGTAAAATTTTGTGAAAAAAAAATATTAACAAGCATTAGTTTGGGTTTGGGGGTGTTTTTTGGTTTTTTGGGGTTTTTTTTGCAAGAGGTTTTTGCATTACAGTATTGAGGGATTTTGTCCTGTTTTTAGTGGGTACCTCCATCAGCTAGAAACTAATGCATCTAACACTGGCATTCTGATTTCAGAAGATACGAGACAGAAATTATCTTCAAATCAATCAAGCTCACTCACCGTTCTGAGTTTAAAAACCAGAAGGATTACTTAGATGTCAACATTTTCTGAAGTTTATTTTCCAAAGATGTTATCAAAGACTGCTTGCTTAAGGATAAAGAAAGGCAACAGAGAGCAGGAGCTTTCTGAAGGATTACATGATGCAGTAGCACAGAAAATCATCCTTGAAGAATGGTTTTACAAATCTGAAGTGGGCCAGATAAGAGTGTGAGAACCCAATATTTGGTGGAGTGTGCACCCAGCAGTCTCTGGTTGGGAAGCAAAAAATCAATGGCATGAGGACCTAAAAACAAGTCCCTTCTGTAAAGCTGCTGTGGTTTTTTCACCCAATGCAGGTCCATAGGGAGATGAGTGAGACAGACTGCTTACTGAGGGACTTTGCATAACCCTTCCAAACATGTCAGGTACTGAAATGGGGTGCAGGTGGCTGCAGCTTCACAATGAAAGTGGCAATAAACTTCTGGGTTTTATGGTTATTTCCCAAATCCTCATGAAATTATACAATGATAATTTGTGTTATTGGGTTGCTTTTTTTGTTGCCTTTTTTTTCCTTTGCATCCATTTCTGATTCTGTCTATATCCTGCTTGCTGAAAATTAACACAAACAGATCAGTCAGCATGTGCAATCAGTCAATATCGATGTGAATTATTAATCTGGAATCTTTAAGTTCATATACCAATAAATACTATTTTACATTAAAAAATCCTTCAACAGTCTCAATTAATAAGTGATACAAAATAGCCTCCAGCAAACTGCCTTTTGAAATGATCAGTAAAGCAGTAGCATGTATCACAGCAGTCTGCAGGAAAATACAGCTGTGCACTTAATGTCTTTTCAAAATCTAAAATTAAATGAGTTTTAGTTAGAAAATACTGAACCTGAACAATCTGGTTACCCTGAGAAGAGAGATGACATTAATATTCTACCCAAGGCATCCATTATTCTGTTGCTCATATGAAAGGCCACAGTGCAATTACGAAATGGTCAGTGCACATTAAAAAAAATTATTTTTAAAATTGAATATTATCATTATTTTTGCCAGTAAGATAATTTCTCAGAAGTATTCACTACTTCTGAAGGCTTTAGGAGAAAGGAAGATTGATAATTCTTAAACATATGTCCTGTGCCTAAAAGGACTTTTCTCCTTCAGCAGCATTCTTTCCCCTCTCTATCCTTCTGTATGTCCTCAAACACCACTTCATTTAAATAATAATAAAACTCAAACGATTCCCATTAATATATAGTAATAAAAATCATTATTAGACAGTGTAACTGTACATATGTCACAGCATGCAGGCACAGTATCCCTCAGGCACAGTATCCCTTTTCCAAGGAAACTCTCTTATTTGACTTTCTCTCTCCCTATCAGTGGCCAGGGTTGCTGCCCATCATTCTCCCAGACCAATGAAACAGATCCTCTGCATGAGACGTAAAATATGAAACAAGGTTTGCAACAGATACTATTTCATTTTTCAAATACCGTGCACAGGCTCTGTGTGACAAACAAGAAAGTGTGAGTCATTCATCACACCAACTACATTAACATTTACTGTCATTTTTCCACACAAGAGGAGGTTGAAAGTCAGCTCAGTAATGGGTTTTTTTCCAAGCACAAGCCACAGTACTTCCAGGTATTGGAGGCTCTATCTTTCCTCTGTGGAATATTTGGCATTTCACAGAGCTTTCCCCACAGTATATGATATATCTGTTTTTTTGTGTAACAAGTACAGTTTTGAAAGGTCCCCCTTTGTTTTGAAGTGACAGCAAAATTACCAGTATTTAGAATATATGACAAAACAGTCTCAGATAAACTACTTGCTTTCCATGTATTCGAAATAAAGTATAAGTACTTTTCTTATTTTCTTCTCACAGTACACAAATTAACATAACAAGCATGGGACTACCTGAAGTTAATCAGATGTTGCAACACCTTCCTCAAGCAGTGAATCTTCTGATTCTGTTTAAAATTATAATTCTTCATGTGCCTTTGATTTCATGCAAGACTGGAATAGTGCTGCCACTCTGAAAATAAACTCTGTCTTGCTCAGCTGTGTTGGCTAATGACAAAATAGCATGTCTGATTAAGTGAGGTCATGGGTATCTCAGGGGACAATTTTATAAATCAGATATTATGACAAAATTACTGATGTAAGGCTATTTGTATGCTAGATAATTACAGGTAATAGAGATCACAAGAAATACTCAAGGATCAATATTGAACTCAAGCTGAATGACAAGCAAATCACATACGCATGCAATTAATTAAGCTTTTTAAAAGTTCTCTTCAGGCAACCTATTTTCCACCAAGATGCTGAAAATTAAACAGCTTATTATAGTTTTTTGCCAATTACCCCAGACAAAAATGAGTCTGGCAAAAGGCTAAATTGCTATTACCCATTGCTCTCCACAAGCGTTGTGATAAACAGCTGTCCAGTTTGCTTTGCATGCATTTGTAATGTACTAATGACAATTCTGCAAGGCTGGTTTACTAGCAGTGATTAAAAACACATGAAATTGAATTAAAAGAGATAATGATTCATCATAATCCATAATCACATGCAAGGACAACAATGAAAATTAAGTCTAAGTTTAAAACATGCTATAAAAAAATATCAAAAGTAGTAGAAATGAAAGAAGAGACTAGTCCAAAGCCCAATGCTGTATCCAAAATCAAGCTCAAATGGCACTGCCCCTGCTAGTGCCTCAATATTGAAGGCACCAAATTGCCATCATTGCTTTGTAGCATTATGAGCATTTACAGATCCATTTTCCAGTATAGACTGCACTCCACTACATAAAAACACAGCCCAGTCCAGATGATGACCCATCATTTTCCCGCTCCAATTTTTGGGATATGTTCAGCTTCACTTATTTTATAAACACCTCTTCAATCAGTCAGGTCACCTGTCTTTAAGTAAAGGTATATGTATCATCTCTGCAGAAATCCTTATTTAATCTATTCTAATCCAAATCCCCATGATCACCTCTAAAAATAGTCCCAGGAAAGTTCCTTTTACTACGCTTGCAAAGCTTGCATTACACAACGGAGAGAACCCGTGCTGCTTGTGTAATAACACAGACAACAGGAAAAGGTAATAAAAATAGTGGGACTGTCCTTATTTACTAACATGTAGGTCATCTGAATTGGTTTCAGCATCACTGGTGATATAAGCAGCTGGCAGAAATCTTGGAAGTAACTGCTAAGAGCGATATGGGACTTACAAGGCAAATAAATGATTGGTGTGTAGTCAGAGATATTCCATTGGGTGGGATACATAAGAAATATGTGACAATTCTGAGAGATGTTTATGAGATATTAACCCTTGTCTATTTTTTTTTAATAATATCAAGATACATAATAAAAGCAAATAATTCAGTAGGAAGTCTAAACCCCATGAGCTGATGGGGACTTTAGGGTTGTGCACAGTTCCACAGGAGGCTGGAACATGTGCCCAGCTCCTGCACTGCCCCACATACCCCAACACCTGCCATCTAGCTGCCTTTTGGCACAGCTTTCTTGACCAAAGTCTGGGGGAGAGATGATCTTGAGCCCCTGGAAAGCCTGATGGGAGGAAAATTGGAGCATTACACCAAAAATAGCGATCCTTTATTTCTCCTCACTCCTTCAGGGAGTTCTCAACTTCCCATGAGCCTGAGTCCAGGTAAGAACACCCGGGTGCTCGGGAGCCCTGCACCTCATTCTGGACCCCAGGGATGCTCCAGCAGCTGTGGAGGGATACTTCTCTCTCACATTGCTTTACCTAATCCATTTGCCACGACCTCTCACCCCAAATCACACAGTGTCCAAAGGTCTGAGGGGGCACTGATGAAGCACAGCAGACATTTTTGGACTGTACAACCCAACCAGCAGCTGGTGGTGGCCAGCACCTCCTCTCTCCATCACCAGAGAAAAAGGCTGCTTTATTCCTGGCTGTATTGAATCCTCTTGATATTTATTTCCATGGCAGAAGTAGGCCAGAAGCAGGGAACGCTCAGGATTACATCTAACAGTGGGATCAACCCTGCAGAAAAAATACGATCCAAGGGATGCTGTGCTGAGTGAGTGTCAGGAGGCTTGGGCTGCACTGCCAGCTGTTTTCCTCTGGCTTATGCTGACACTTGATGACGTTTCTTGAAACAGCAGCAACTGGATCTATGTTATCCCATGGAAAATCTTTTACTGCTCTTTCCTCTGAACCTCAGATGAATATGTGAACAAGAGCCAGCAGCAGCCACAACTAGCTTGGGCATATTTTAATGTTGAGATGCTTGAGTTCGGAAATTCAATGTGCATATATTTTAAAAATGACATGCTCAAGATGTTAGCAGATATACACAGTCAAGCTCAATATAATTTTAAAAAAATGCTATGTTATTTTTCAATGACAGCTGGTAAAGGGTTAGGAATCGACTCATCAATCTGAAGTTTCTGCAGGAAGAAGTTCCTTTGCTATTCATAGCCGACTGATGTGCAATAAAGCAACACATCAAGAATCAAGAAGTTTATATGGAAAGACAGGAAACTGGGATCCTTTTCCCACAGAGTGATATTTGATGTACACAATGAGTCCAAAATAAATCTTTGCAATGTATGCAAGATCTCTGGTCACAGCAGAACTAAAGAAGGCATAATTTTAAAGAAGGACTACGTAAGGAAACTTCAGGAAAATGCTGCTTTATACAAATAACATATCCTTCAAATCAACTGTCAGGTCATCTAGTGGAGCTTATCATCATTATACATAAGATAAAAGGAAGTTGTATCAGGCAAAACAGCCCAGAATTCCATTTTTGAGAAAGGTTTCTGTGTTCTGTTTATGAGGTGCCTGGCTGCAAAGAACAGAAACTAGCATAGGAAAATGGTAGGGGAAGCATCAGAAATTTTATCATATTAAATTTCACATTTTCATTTTATTTAGACTGCCATGTTGGGTACAACTAATAAACAGTGATGATTCCTGATAAATAATGCAGCCTTTACTAATCCTAGCTTACCTGTTTGTACTGCCATGGTAATCAGTGCCAGTACTGTCAAATGCTAGTGCTAAGATTTCACATTGTTGGCAGTAGTAACAAATGATCCATAGCAGCCAAATTAATACAGTCCTCTTTGTGATGCCTGTTTTGGCATCAGTGCTAAACACAGGACATTCTGCTTTAAAAAAAAGGAAGAGGTCTGGCTTCAGGAAAGGATGTAAATTATGTACTGTGGGGGTGGTGGGGCACTGGAACAGGCTGCACAGAGAAGCTGTGGATGCCCCGTCCCTGGCAGTGTTCAAGGCCAGCTTGGATGGGCCTTGAGCAACCTGGTCTAGTGGAAGGTGTCCCTGCCCATCACAGAGGGGTTGGAACCAGATGATCTTGAAGGCTTCTTTGAATCCAAACCATTCTGTGATTTTGTGTACTGAACTATAATAAGGGGATCCTGATATAAACCCTGATGGCATTTCTACCACAAATCCCATGTCTTTACTTCAAGGTGCTTTGAGCATCAGCAACCCAAACCATCAACTGCAGAGGGCAGGGGAGGCAATGTGACAGACTCCTGCCAGAATCAGGGTCCTGCTACAGCAAATGGTGACTGGATCTTACTTTCATTTCTTCTTCGCTCAGTGGCTCAATGTGCAATGTTCACAAAGGTTTCCAATGGCTGGAGGCCATTCTGTGAACAAGGATAATGTATTTCTGGGTGCTTAAATGAACAGTATGACATTGTGCTTTGCATGGAACATCTGTTTCCAGCTATGGACAGATTCAAAGCAGAAAAGTGCTGACTGCTTCCTCCTGAGGACACCTGAGGCTGGGATCACCTGCTGCTTTGGCTATTTGCTGCACAAAGCTGCAGTGGGTTTTGGCATCGCTGAAAGAAAGGGTGTTTGTAATAGTGCTCAAACTATAGCTTTTGTGGATACAATTATATGTAAAACATTTTGGAGAGTCTTTCAATTGCCAGATTACTTCAAAATCTGATGTTGAAATTGTATTCTTCCCATGAATTCTATCACTGAAGCATTTTGTTTATTCTGTTTTCAGAAAGACAAATGTCTTAAAAGGTAAACAAAATGATAGTCAAAGCTGGATCATCTAACCTGGTATGACCTGTAAGCAGTGCACTCTCTCAGCACATAAGACCTCTGGGAACATCCAAAAACAAGTCTAGATGTGAACTCCAAGTCCTGTGCTTGACAAACTCTACTGCTAACTTGTCTCCTTGTCTTTAAAAATACATATACCTTCCTACACACTAGGGATGAAAAGGAGAATTTGTATCATTTAAAAAGCATTTTGTAGGACATTCAGAAGCCATGTGAAATGCATTTGTGCACTGACATAACTCTGTCAAAAAGAGCTCCCTTTGGCTTTAAAGTGTATGAGTCAACTCCTCTCTGTGTTTAATAGATGCATTTTCCTTTTTGTTATTTTCTGTCAGATGCAGGCAGGCTGTAGTTGAGATCTGTTGCAAGAAGCTTAATAGACTGTTTGAATGCATAGGTTTTTTTCAGAGACCTCTCCAAAAGTAGTGACTCACAAAATTTTCGTAAAGATAAATTTCAGTTTGACACTGAGCAAAAGATGAATGTACAACCTTTTGTCAGAATCTCTCACTGTATCTAATCTGTCTCCTCTGTAAGGAACAATTTACAGCCCCCAGAACATTTTCTCTGTGAAAATCTCTGAAATGACCAGTCATGAGCTTGCAAGCACCCTCTTGTGGCAGCAAGGTACTGTAGTTTTTTAGGAAAGAACTTCCCAGGAGGTTTCTGAAGTTTTCCTCCAACTTCTGTAAATTCATTTTGCTATTGCTCTTCTGAGCCGTTTGGTTGTGAAATCACACCCAAACCTTGTAATGAAAGAGACCAGGGACATCTGTCCATTACTGGCTAATCAGCCACTGGGGATGAAAACAAAACCCAAACCCCAAACAACTAAAAAGCCTAATAAACAAAAAACCAAACAAAACCCTTAAACTTAAAAGCTCTTTTTCCTCAGAGGAAAATAATCTTGATGAGGTACAATACCCATCAGGGTGAAATCTCTTCCTTGCAGAGGCCCTAGTCTCACCAAGAAGAGCAACTGCACAACGTTCCTGGGACTCAAAAGAGGGGAACTGACCACACACTACACAGTGCTGCACAATGAGGTGGAACTTTAAACTCCTTTCCAACCCAGTTCAACCCATTGTATGACTCTATAATTCAACAATGCCCCACACAAGAGTGCCAGCCTATTTCCTCACCCTTTGATCTGAAGAAGCTGTAAGAACACTAGAAGCCCAGTCTCTAATTCTCTGTTAGAGTCCCATCTGACAGTGAGATTCATAATGGCATCAGTGGATACTTAACTCCCTCACCGTATCTTCTCCCAACCAATCCTGTGTTCCTCCTTTTGAACCTCATTGCTTCCTTTTCTCTAGCACTCCTAATAACATCCCTCCCTCTTGATCCTGGATCCTCTAACAATAAGCTTATTGATCCTGAAACTGACCTGAATGGACCAGGAAAATGTGGTAAACTTTCTTCCCCAGTGAAAAAAAGACAGGGAAAAGGACCAGCTGCCCTTGCACAGCAGAAGGGCACATGTTTCTCAGAGGAGAGTGTTTTCCCTATAGGATTCACCTTGCATACTTCTGTCTGGATGTGCTATCACATAGCCACAGTCAAATTCCTCTTTTCAAACAAGAGGATAATATGGTAACAACAACCTTGTTGTTCATGGAAAAGCAAGGTAAATACCAGTGTTTAGAAAGAAATGTACATTGAAATGTACATTTTACCTAGACTATTTTTCCACTCATTTATGCCACTTGTTCTTTCTCTCTAACAAAGAAAAAGATATTTTTTTGGTGCATAAGTATATAAAAATTCTCCTGCTTTTTATTAGAAAACAAGTGTTTTTGAGCAATAGATGCATCTGTGGTGAATGGATGGGACTGTTTTTCACTCAGAGACCTAAAGTGGATTTTTGTGGATATGGATTAGTGTCAACTCCTGTGATCCTAAAAGGCTGCAATCCTGTAATCCTGCAGCTCTATGAAAAGCAGCTGCTGTGGAATATCACACAAGACCATTCTGGAGGCAAAAAGATGTGTTTTTCTAGGTATTATTGCTAATATTCATGCCTGTGAAACTTGGCGGAAAGTGCCACAGTTCCTGATTTCATAGGAAGTTTTTTGCTCTTTCCCACCATCTATGCATTGTTTATTACTAGTGCTCCACAAATTGCACTGTAAAGCGAGTCTCCATAAAAAGAATGAAAAAAAAATGAAGAGAGACAGAAGAGAGGCACTAATAACTATTTTTTAAACACAATCACTGTTTCTGAATCCTGGAGATTTTCAGTTCTGGGTGAAAGAACTACCTTCAGACAAAATATGCAATTTTGCAGTAATGCAGGGTTCATGAGCACTACATTCTCATCATTTTCATATTTTATAGCTGCTAGAACCACTGGTGACTGTGATCACATTTTAAATTACAGCAGAACACATGACCTGTGTTTCAGTAAGACCTCTTTTTTTATGTAAATGTGCTTTGGTCAAGGGCAAGCAAGGTTGTGCTCTTGTGACTTACACCTACAATGTTGGCTTTAATGTTCATGGCTGATTAGAGAGCAAGGACTCCTACTATAAAAGCCATCAACCTACAATTCTGTCTATTTAAGTAATAAAGTTACTGATAGGCTGCACACAGCCACTGGAGAGGAAATTCAGCATGCCTCAGGCTTCTCATTAAGGGATGGTTCCTTCCTGAAGGTTTAGCATCACCCTGTGAAAAATACATCTATTTTAAGAAAAGGCAGAATAACAGTTTTGAAAGATCAGAGACTAGCACTTGGCTAAACCAAGACCACTGCTGCCACTGGCTTGCAGGTCCTAGTGAATAGCCTCACATTAATTTAGTGCTGTATTTAGGGAACAGGCTCATCCACCTGAAAGAGGCTCAGCCTGGCAATTTTTGTTTGAGAAAACACACACTGTGACATAGAATCAATCTGTCAAGAGAGACTTTTTTTCCCTCTTGTAGGTCACTGTTTTTTCATACTCAGCTGTTTAAAAATCATGAATAATGTGGTTCAAAAGTAGGCTTGGGGTTTATTTCAGTTTTCATTTTTTTATTAAGTGTACATTCCAATTTTAAATTTCTCTTTTATTATCTCAGTTGGCTACATAAGGATTCACTGTATCTGTAACAGGTATCAGGATGTGAGTAGACAGCTCGAGAAAGGTAAAAATCATGTTTGGAATACCCAGGTGGGACACAGTAGCATTACCATCTTATCTGTCTCAAGTTAACTACAGTACTGCAACTTGAATTTAATAAGCAAATGCAGCACACACTGGTACTGCATGTCCTAGCCTGGTGGCAAGAGCAGAGTGAGTTTTTCCTCTTCTACAGAGCCTGTGACCACCCTGTTTATCTCAGCTGAGATCTAGCTCCATGCAATAAAAGGCAGGAAGGCATCTTCTGCCTTTGTGCTTGGCTCTAAAAACCTAATCTTCTAATGAATACATCCCATTCACCTAAGTAATAAAGAAACATAGGGAGCAATTGAACACTAACATACTATTGAATCTGAAGAAGACAGAATAAAATGTCTGTGAAAAAATGAGGGAGAAGCAATTTCACATTTATATTCAAATAGCTGAAATTTCTAGAGATCACTTGCCTTTGTTAAAACAGCTAAATCATTAATACAATATATATACTTTATTAAACAGTTTCAGTCAAACAATCCAGAAACAGTTCTCTTACTCCATAAAATTGGAGAATATTTAGATAACTGTGAAACAGATATTATCAGGACAGAGTCTGGGAATTCATGTAAGTGGTCTGGTTTTTAATTTAGGGACCTATACCTATAAGAGAAATGGTAGACATTTGGAGCACAGCTTTCTCAACAAAAGAACAGCTTTTGCTGAAAAGAAGCACTCTACAAAAAACGCAGCATATATCAAACACATCTGATGGAGGTTTCTCAGAGCTGTCTGCAGTGAGCTTGACACATCTCTGTGTGCCGCAGTCGTTGAATTACAAGCGTCTTTGGGTATGTCAAGAATTTGCTTGACTGCAGGGTAGCATTTTTTTTGATAGCTGCTCACTAATGAGAGCAGTATCTGAACACACTACGGGACCTTCAAATGATGCTGCAGGCCCCTGGAGCAAAGAAAAGATAGCAGGCTTATAGGAAATTTTCAGTATACAGTAGAAACTAAAACTCAGAATCACACAGAACATGCTGGGTTGGAAGGGACCTATCAGAATTATCGAGTTCAGCTCCTGGCCACACATGGCACCATCCCCAGAGTCACAGCATGTGCCTGAGAAAAATGTCCAAACACTTCCTGAACTCTGCCAGGCTGGTGCTGTGACCACTTCCCTGGGGAGCCTGTTCCAGTGCCCAAACACCCTCTGGGTGAAAAACCTTTGTCTAATATCCAACCTGAACCTCCCCTGATACAACTTCAGGCCCTTCCCCATGGGTCCTGTCACTGGTCACCACAGAGAAGAGATCAGTGCCTGCCCTTCCTCTCCCCTTCACAAGGAATTTGCAAACTGGAGTGATTGGTTGGTTAGAGAGACTAGCTCACTGAAATAGCAGATAGGTGACTTGTAAACAGAATTTTCTTCATTTCTGTGGTGTCCAGCTTCAAAGCAATGGACTTTTCCAAGAGATGAGAAGGAGCACACTTGCTTTGAAGCAATACTGCAAAGAAGATTCCATTATTATTTGCACAATTTTTACATTTCATAATGATGAAGAGCACAATAGAGAAGGAAACTCTTCCACCATTAGATAAGCATGGAGTGGTTAGCAGTAAATAGGAATAATGAGAATAAAAAGCTGGGACAAGGAGGTATTTCTGTATTTAAAAGGAAGGTAGTAAATGCTGGTATAATTAACTATTCTATTATAAATTTGGTATTCTCTTACTAGCAGGGTATGACAACATAAATTTTCAACTGTACAGCATAATTGCATACATTACACTGAATAAAACCCACTATGTATCTACTCCATAAAGAATAACAATATTTTTTCTAATGTTAGTCCTTGTCCATTTAGCAATCACTCACAAGCCATACTCTAGAATAAATCAAGCAGTTTTAGGTAAGACGGGAGCAAAACCAGAAGATTGGCTTTTCTGGATTTGATTGATGATTAAATATGTTCAACCATAATTAAGAAGCTAAATGGTAAATATTTTGCCCACTTTTTTTTTTTTTTCCAGAAAGAAAGGTGCAGTTTCTTCACCCTAACCTCTAGAAGTAGAGGCACTGAGAGTTACACCTTCTGTTCTGCATTTTTTTAAATTCCTCTATTATGCATTTTATCATCCAGTGCTAAGTGTCTCATTTCCTAGGTGTGACTCCCAGCTTAATCTTTGGCCAAAGAAATGTGCAAAAAATACTTTTGATTCTAAAAAGGTAATAGATTATATTCTGTGTAGTCTTCAAAGTCTTTGAGCCCTTTATTCCAAAGAGAACATTCCACTTGCTACAGAAGCCACCAGGTTCTGCCCAGCTCTACCAAATGAGACCCAAAAACTCCTTCCATGCCTCAGTCAGGACACAGAGGTCAGATGAAATTGCATCAGCTGCACAAAGGCAATGACTCATACAGGGGCAGTAAACTGAAGGACGCGTATACCTTAATGACTTCGAAGATGCTTTTACAGGTTATGATCCTTTCTATTTTTGATTCAGGAGCGTCATGTCTCCCATCTACCCTTAGAAAAGTGTATTCTAACCTGTCCTACACAGCTGGATATTAGAAAGCACAGGGAGGTCTTGCCTCTACTGGAAGACCAACAACTTATAATTTTCTTCTCTTTTTAAATTCATGTGCAAGGAAAACTTGTACACCTAGATTTGAAAATTGTTGATTCAACAGAATTTTACTCTCTATATGTCTTCATTCATATTACATTTTTAAGGCATAAGAATAACCTCATCCATATATCATCATAATATAGCATCATATATCTCTAGCCTAAATACTTGCTTAAGGTGAAAAATCTCTTGCTAACTTAGACTTAAGATCTTTTCAGAGGATGTATAATCACTTTTCTAAGCATTTCCCTTGCACTACTGCTAAAATTTTCGTCACTCTTTCAAAATGCCTTGACCTGGAGGTGGGCTGTGAAGTTGTCAGTTTCCACTGGCTTTTAGTTCAATAGGAATTAATGTCACTTAGGTTTGTGTAGAAAAGCTACAGAGTAGTAAAAGCAACAGGAAGGTTTGTTAATGTCTTCCTTTACTCCCATCAATGGAAAGGCAAATCTTTACAGAAAAGAAAATAAATGGAATCAAAAAGATAAGAGTGAATATGGTCACCTTCCTATCAACGGTACATCATTCTCATGATTTCAGAAGATACTTTTTGGGTTTTGTTTTCTCTTCTTTGAGGAACAGAAGCTGAGGGTTTATCTACTTGTTTAGAGGGTTTTTTCTACGTGCTTAGAGGGTTTACAATTACTAACCAAATGCTGCGATTTCTCATCCCAGATTTTCCATGAACTCTATAGCTCTAATAGCTAAAGAGACCACAGAATAGTAGTGGAAGAATGGTAAAACTTTCATTTCTCTCCCTCAGTATTCAGGCACCTAGAAGCAGTAGCAGAATACTTCAGAAAGTTTTTCCTCAATATTTGGAGGTATTTTCCTATTTCTCTGACACAAAATGGAGAAGGATGCTTAATAATACAGAAATCCTTTAAAGAGTAGATCTGATCTCTTTATTTCCACCTGAAAATTATGGGCAGGCTGTTTCCTGCTACCTTCAGAGTCTAACTCCTTCAATCTGTCTCTGGAAAGACACCAACAGTAGCACATATCCAAAATGAAGGCTCGTTGCAATTAACTGATTATAATTAACATTGGTATCAAAATCCCATAGCCAAAAATCACCTTCTTCCCCTTAAGATTCGTAAATGTCACATTGAATTTTTGAATTTACTGTAGAATCTCTGTAAGTAATACGGTTATACTAATTGATATTGCTTTGTAGCCATAATCCTAAAAGCTCAGCCAATACAGGTAGACTACAAAATCATGTATTTTGGAATGGTATTACTGATTGCAGTACCACCAATAATGAGATAGAGTCACTCCAGATACACTCCCTGTGGACCTTAAAATCTGAAAGGAAGTAGCCGGAGACAGCTCTGGGAAGAGAAGCAAGTTTGTGAAAGCAATGCTGACAATATTTGAATGTTTTTGTTAGGGCTTCATCACATGAACAATGCTCACTTGCCTTTTCCCCTGTGACTGATAAGCTGCCAAACTGTCCTAATTAGGCTTTGCTCTAATTCTTAGTTCCTTTATGATACACACTAACAATTTAGTAATATATCACAACTGATGCAACCCCTGTACTGGAAATAGAAATTACATGAGAAAGAGGAAAAGACAGTATTTTTAGACAAGTACTCAAAATCTAAACAGGGTAACTAAGCACTGTTTTAAAAACCTTCTCCCCAGAGTAATGTGGATGTCAGGGAGTAAACAGAAAAAATGGACCAATACACACGTTAAACTCACAAGTGGGATTTCAATTACAGTAATTTCACATTGTTAAGCTGCACTTATTTCACTGGAGAATTGAACCGATCCCGGAAGTGCAACTAATCACCAGGTGCGGCTTATTTATGGACAAATTCTGGTGAAATGCCAATCTGGAAGTGTGAGCCAGCCAGGGAGGGAGCTGCCGCGGATCCGCTGCCAAGCAGGCAGGGAGCCGCGGCAGCCCGTGCCGGGAGCGGGAGTGCTGGGGCCTGCGGCACAGGGAGGGCACCTGGGGCTGCGTTTAAAGGCTTCGCTGGTCTGTGAAAACTGTTTGCAAATTGAGCACCTGACAGCAAACCCCGCGATCGTGCAGTTCTGTTACTAACTCGTTACTTTTTTGCACATGGATCCTCGCTTGAAAAAAAAAAAATGTACGGCTTGTCACCCGGTGCAGCTTATTTATTTCCATGGTCTTCCTAGCTACCCAGAAGTGTGGCTTATAACCAGGTGTGGCTTATGAGTGTGAAATTACTGTACCATTTTGCATTATGGAAAAAACAGTACTTATTTTCCTTTTAATTCTCAAAACAATTAGTATATTTTTACCAGTTCTCAAAACACTAATTTGGTTGTATTTGACCCACATTTTCAAACTCTGCAGATGGACAGATAAATGACAATAGGCTAGCTTACCAAGGATATTCATTACAAGACTATGAACTGTGCTCCTCTGCACACCCAGCTAGCAAGGTGTTCAAGCAGAATGTCTGTGTTTCCCTCCAAGCAGTCCAGTCTGAAGGCACCAGCCCTCAGCTCACTCCGCTGGGGAGATGCACTTCAGTAACACATGCACAACAGGTAAGCAAAGTGGATTTTGCGCATAGCTAGTTAGTATCTGTGAATGTGGCCTTGTGAGCAGGTAAGGCAGGGTGTTAGCCCCTGCTCTAGCAGACACAGCAGCTGGGACCTGAACTGGAAGCAGCAGGGTGAGAGTGCCCCTTAATGCCTGCATGCCATGGCCTGCTCTAGAGTCACCCTTTCTTTCCACTGACACTACAGAAACCCCTGTAATTTTTAAAACTCTTCCTCTCTGTGATGTTTTCATCCATATCACACGTATTTATGGCATTTAGTCAGCAGTGTTGATCCATTTCGTCCCATGGTTACTGTCTGTGTGCCTACTGAAAGAGGGTAGTTCCTACTGATCTAGCAGCACGAACTGAAGCTCCAAAGAGAGATCACAGCGCTTTTTGCTGACACCTGATAGCTGGGGGCTTCATAATTTTAACAGCAGCAGAAAAGAGAGTGCTGGACCTGAGATATGAGAAGCACCAGGAAACAGAATCATCTTACTTGAAACCTTCAGGTTATGCTTTTTTTCCTTAAGTTGACTTCAGATCCTAAGAGGATGGTGAGTGCATTTGTGATCTCTGAACATTGCCATAGATATATTAATACCTCAGCTCTGTCTGCACCCATCTGTGAATGGAGCCTCTGCTCATAAATCAGCTGTGCTGACTGTAATAAGCATAAACTAGGTGAAGGTAAAAACACCCACAGAAAGAAAAAAACAGCAATAGCAAGTAAAAGACATTTCATTACCTCTTGCCTTAGAATAAAATAATTTGAATTATTAATTTTAAGAGAAAGGTTGACATTTACTCATCTTTTTTTTGGGCTACTGATATTAGAATCATAGAATCAATAAGGCTGGAAAAGACCTCCGAGATCCATTGAGCCTTCAATGGAATGCCACCGTGTTCACTAAGCCACACTGTGAAGTGCCACATCTACCTGTTATTCAACATTTCCAGGCACAGTGACTACACCACCTCCCTGAACAACCTGTTCCAACACTTAACCACATAATTACACAGAATCACACAGAATATGCTGAGTTGGAAGGGACCCATCAGAATCATCAAGTCCAACTCCTGGCCCTGTGTAGGACATGCCAAGAATAACACCATGTGTCTGAGACAATTGTCCAAATGCTTCTTGAGCTCTGTCAGGCTGGTGCTGTGACCACTTCCCTGGGGAGCCTGTTCCAGTGCCCAAACACCCTCTGGGTTTAAATCCTTTTCCTAATATCCAACCTAAACCTCTCCTGACACAACTTCCCATGGGTCCTGTACTGATCACCACAGAGCAGAGATCAGTGCCTGCCCCTCCTCTTCCTCTCACAAAGAAGTTGTAACTGCAAAGAGGTCTCCCCCCGCCGCCTCCCCTTCTCCAGGCTGAAAAAACCTTGTGACTTCTGCAGCTCCTCACAGATTCCCCTTTTAACCACTGTTTCAGTGAAGAATTTTTTTTTAGTATCCAACCTAAGCCTCGCCTAGCACAACCTGAGGACATTTCCCCTTGTTCTATCACTTGTTATTTGGAAGAAAGAGGATGACCACACTTTACCACAATCTCCTTTCTGTTGCTTTAGAAACATGCTGCTTCTAAAATGTTTAATTGAGTATTAAGTATTTCAGTATTTGATTCATGTATCCACATATATGTAAAGGACCTTACACACTTCATGGGAACTTTTATAGAGACAAGTATTATAAATGCACTGAGACATCTGACTTCAACAAACACACCATTTTAATTCAAGTAAGGAACTAAAAAGATTAACTTGTATCTAGTACTCAGCTCCAGCTCCTATTCCACAGGCAGCTCTGCTCATGAGTATCTTCACACTTGGGGCATCCTTGTTGCATCCTCACAAGAATTTTCTGGCCTGTAAAATTCCTACAGACCACACAGCATCAGTGCAGTAAAAGAAAAGAAAACACAGCCATAAATCGATGGCAAGGAAGGTTCAGTCCAACATAAAAGGCAGCAGGACTCAGCACAGCCTGGCCTGTGTCCCATTGACTGGTGATGGCAGGAGGTTAATGGGGGATCCCAGAACCACCCGAGCCCCTCCACACAGACACTGCTTGCAGGCTGTGGGACAGTCTCTGCCTGGGAGATTGCACCAGTCCTTGGGGTACAAGACAGAAGTTTTCACTCCACTCCCAGAGACCCTGAAATGAAATGTTTTCCCTCACTGTCAGCCATGAATGGTTTCACTCCTCCCTCAAACCACTGGCCAGGCTGTTCCTCCAGGAACATTGTGTGTTTTGTTCCAGGCTGGCAGATCTGCATGGGGAGATCTGCTGAAGCATTGTGGCAGATATAGTCGTGCTGCCCAGTTTTCTCTGCAGACCGGACTCAGCACAGTGGTGAGTCTGCAAAATGCTTGCAGGACAGCAGGGAAAATAACTTTTTTCTTCCCAGACAAAGTTTTCCTCTGGCTGATATTGTTCCATGCTTCCAGGCATTACTGTGTAGTACAGCTTGTCTCAGTGTAACCAGAAAACTCCTCTACTATGTTTATATTTTTTACTAGCTCAGAAGGGCTCTGTAAGTCTAAACATTTCATTAGTATTTGTGGCATTTCATTAATATTTGGGGTATTTCATTGTGCAGAACTGGCTTATACATGTAAGCCTACACTCTAACAAGCTATTGCTACTTCATTCTTTTTATAGAAAATCTGTAGAAAACTCTGTAGAAAGAAAAGTATTTTAAATTAACTCCTTTGTGGAGCTGAGCTTTGACTCTGCCTTCTCTTGAATCTTCTATAAAAGTTATATGATACTTGCAGATACACAGAAGCACCACACCACCTTACAAAGAAAGTCTTCCTTTTTCTTTCATCCACACTTAAAACACTTTTATGAATGCATGGATACCCTTCCTGTGTTTCTCAATCAAATGCTAAACAGGTGAGCTGAGCCTCCTTACTTTATTAGCTCCAAATAGCAAGATATCTAGGTTTTGTAAAGAAAAAAGGAAAAAAAAAAAAAAAAGCCAAATACTGCCTGAAAGGATCCTTTTATGAACAGATTGAATATGTTCCATTATCTGCCACTTTTGAACTTCAGAAAACGAACAACAATGGATTCTGCATAAGCCTCCCCCCTGCAGTAATAGAAACAAAACTTCTCCACGAGCCCAGTTCTGAGCTCTGGTGGTTGCTGGCAGCATCTCTTGTCGCCAGTAGTTTCTCTGTCCACATACAAGCTGTCCCAAAGATGAAGCCTCATGTACTGAGAGGCAAAAGATTAATAAAAACCTCCAACCCTCATAATATGAGAGGAAAGTACAGGATCAGGCTCAGGACGTTATACATCCGAAACGTGTGAACCAACAAAAGCCCAGCCGTGAGTCATTCCCATTTTGCATCATCTTGCTTTCAAATTGCTCCCCGTGGAATTTAACAGACATAATAGAAAATAATAGAATTGAAAAATGGGAATTATTTCCACATAGTGGGTTTTTCCCACAGTGGCTACAATTTGAATTGCTAAGTCACTGCCAGATGTGCAACCACAGACTTTGTGAAAAAAATCCTCTTCCTACAGTACTTGATTATTTCTTATTGTGACTCACTGAGTATACTACAGGATTATGTCTAGCCCAGGTTGAGGGTTTCCATTTTTGTATTTAATTAAAGAACACTCAGAAACTGGTAAACTCAAACCTATGTGGTATAACATTTTAAATAATTTAGAAAGGTAACCTCCTGAGAGAAACTTTATTTATGAAAATACCAAAGGTGAACTCCTGTCTCAAATAAGGCCTGTGGGAATTCTTCATTGCTTTCACATTTTCCAGAGATTTTCTTTTCTATGTAAAAAAAAATCTACCGACAGTTTTTAGCAACTCTACCATTAGTTTTTAGTGCAACTTTACCTCAGTCCCAAAAGATAAAAAAAGATAAACCCAATTCCACAGTATAATGAAGGATGAAACAGAAAGAACATGCAGGAAAATTCTTAGCAGGCAACATAGCACTTACATAAATGTCTAACCCCTCCCTCCTTGCCCCCAACCTCAATCAAAACAGAGTAACTTGTCCAAAAAAAGTACAAGAACTGGAAAAGGTGTAGAAATTAATGACCAAAATTCCAATTGGGGAAAATATGCAGCATCTTATGATATATGTTATTCTACTTGAAAGCTATCTAACCATATCTGAATTAAGCATACAGCATGTACAAATAGAGATTTTACCAATTTTAGTACCAGCATAGTTAATAATTTCCAAAAGCATAACACAACAAATTATGCTAGTGTTGGCGTTTGAATTCAAAAGCCTAAAAACCATCAGTGAATTAAGAGAATATCTTGGGATTCAGGGAAAATCCAGGCCAAGTGCTGGCTGTGTGGTCACCTTTGGTCCACACCAGAGATGCTAACTCTGCATGGGGTAGATGTGAGTTGAGCTACATACATTCTCGTGCCAGAGATGGTTTTTATCTTTGTGTCTTTTTCTTCTTGAGTAGTAGAACAGATTTTGAACATAACAGCACCTGCTGAAATGTCTTAATAGATTCAAATAAATGTTTTGATCACTTGCACTCCTTGTTCAACATTTTTCATTTTCAACTTATTGCCGTAGTTTCTATTCCAAAGCACAAACACATGACCGTGTGACTAAAATTAAGATGATGGCAAGAGGTTTCTCTGCCACACGCAAAAGTGAACATTAATGCCTCTTTTAAAACCCTTTCTGAAATGTCTCCTGAAACCTGTCAACAAATCAGACTGAGTGAAAGACAATCAAGCCTCACACCTCTGAAAAGGGAACTCCCTGATGAGGGGCTGCCATCCTGTCCTTGTTCCATCTCTCAACACTTGACTCAGGAGTCTCCAAGAGCCACAGCCCAGATCACCACCTCCAGCACCAGCAGGGCCAAAGGACATGAGAGTTAAGCCCTTATGGCAGATGGAAAGCTGTGGAGCTGGAGACCTGCTGTGCACCACAGCTGACACCTGAACTCACATGGTACTTTTCAGCAGGCAGCTTCGAACCTGCTGCCTGAGACAGGAACATTTCTTCTTTCCTCCTCAGAGCCCTTGCCTTGAGACCTAAACCTCGATAAAAAGAGGTACCACTGTTGTCTCATTGGAACCTAACTTGGAGCTGAAGAATTTGGGAATATTGGGGCTTTTGGACCAATTCCTTTTCCAGCATGCTTGAAGTCCAGTACCTCCTATAAGCTACTAAAACTCAACAGGAACCCATTTTTTCAGAGCAATCAAATGTTTTGTATCAGTGCTCTCTTTCAACTTCCTGTGATTCCTCAATAATTTTTCCCTAAGGAATCTTCAGAAGCTTTACAAAAGGAAATTAGTGCCAATATTCCTTCTTGAGTAATTCCTCCATGAGAAAACAAATTTGAATTTCCTAATAGGTTGAAGGCATTAGCAGTGTCACTTTATACACGGTGAAATAAAGCCCTAGTATTCTCCTAGGAAAAGGTCGTTAAGGCATCCTGAAGTCCCATATATTAAGGTCAAGTTATGCTAAAAAACACATCATATGTCTGACATAATTACTGATGAAGGCTGCCCAGTATTGTTAGGCTATTATTAGATTTCAAATGCAGCTATACTTTTTAACATCTGGAGTCAACTTGATGGGCAACCAGGATGATCCCAGATTTCTGAGGAGCCCTGCAAGCCACTCACTGGATTTAAGACACAATGTAAAACACTGCTGAAAGAAGAATTGAAGATTGATGTGACCTTTACTCCTGTGCTACTGTCAGACTAAAAACACCCCTCCTGTTCCATATATTTTGCATTAAGCCATTTGTCAAAATTCTTCGAGGAAACTACTCTTCATCTGGTTTCTCTAAGAGTTGTACCACTTGAAACTAGATTAAACCTGTACAATTTTCTCATGCAGTCTTCAAATCTGTACTTGTCCATTCCAGTGTGACCTACATCTGTTATCTAGTGCTGCTTTTGACGCTAAGAACAATTTATGTCATATTACCTGTCATCTCCATGGAAGACACAGTCTGCTCTGGCCATGCATTTCCAGCAGTAAGCTAAAGACATGCATTGCCATTCCTTATGTCTACACACTCTCATGGTCTTTATTAATTGTTCTCTTTAATTCATAGAAATTATCTTCCGTGCACGTACTTTTTCTTCAGTAAAGTTATTTTAAAGGATATCTTTTTGTGCCAGGTCTACATAGGCATTAGTCACCTAACACAGATGAATAAAGACAAGACGCCCACGCTCGTCTGATAATGCCTCTGAGTGCCTACCTATATCAGTCTGGTTCATGCTCTGGTTAGCTCACCAAATTCCCTCTTAGCCAGCTCACTTCATATTTCCCATGCTCAATCTATTCCTTTCTGGTGGCTAACCTTGAGCTGTAATTACTGTATTTGAAGAATTCACATTTTTTTGACATCTACAGTTCTTTACCTTACTCGCTTCCTTTTTAAGCACAAACATATATTTCCAGGGACATTTTTTACTGCATTTGAGTATTTCTGTACTCTTTTAGGGATTTTAATTTATATTACTTTTATTGTTTTGTTGTTTTTTAAAAAGTATTTCCACCCAAAAAAATTCCCTTCCATGGTTTAGTGTCATGATGTTAAGTTTCAATACAATTGTTTCCATGAGAATGCTTTATTTAAGATAATATGAAAGAACTGAGGTTGTTGATGAGAATAATAATTTTTAAATATTCTGAGCACTGTAGTAGATTATGTTCTTCAAATCCTTTTTCTGACATGGGTAAACTATGTGCCATGAAAACTAAAAAGCAACATGTGACAGGGGGAAATTCATCCCTTATCAGAAAATGTTGAAGTCCTGATTTTTTTTATTTTTTACAAGTTAACATTCTGTGGATTAAAAAGAATAATGTGTTTCACAAGCTCTGGCATCTTTTGTGCCAGATGATACATGACTTTTCAAAAAAGCATTGTCTAACATGAAGTTCCCTCACCCAGAATGGGGGAATTGAACCACTGGCTGCCTGTCCTTCACAACCACTTGCAATTTCAGAAGCCCAGCCCTTTGGCAAAGACAAATTCAGGTGCCAGACCCATGGAAGATTCACTGTGCATTGCTCTGTGAAAAATTCTGGAGGGTAATGCTCCCTAAATTGGATGAGTTGCCTGAAGCAGTTTCTCTGTTCCAGTACAGAGCTTGAGAGACTCAGGGCAAGGAGAACAATACAACAAGTCCGATGCCTCTGATACCACCATGGACCCAGTGAGGAAACAACCAGGTTGAGTGATGCCATTCCAAAACAGCTACTCACGGTGTGCAGCATGCAATCAAGCCTAGGCTGCATTCAGAGAAACATTCCCACAGTTATGTCCATAGCTGCCTATGGAACCGGACAAAAGACTCATTGAACAATGACAGATAAAACAGAAAAACTGAAAAATACTACAACAGAATTTTCTTGCTAATACGGGCTATACCATATGTAAAAGCAGCACAAAACCTTTCTGCGGATCAGCTGCAGTCATTATTTTCAATCTGGCAAAGGAATGTTCTCTGCCTTCTTTTCTCTCTCTCCCATCTCTTAATGCTTTCTCTATTGTCATGGCAAATTTCTAAATTTGTTTGCATTCTGCAGTTAGGTAACACTAGATTTTGAAACTCTGTTTTTCTGACTACATATATATAATCCTGGTCGTCAGGCAAAATTCAATATTAAGTGACGTTAAAATGATGAGATAAAAATGCCTGAAATTCTAGAAATTTGGCTAGTGAGGAAGGAAAACCAGTTCCCATGCAACAAGGTGAAAAGTAGCAACATTAGCCAGATGATAATATGGTCTCAGTCAAGTCAGAAAATTTCACCAGAGCCACAATTTTATTTTCTCTTGTATATTTCCAAATCCTTCCTTACTGTTGGGATAAATACACAAGCACTGGAGAATGAGAGGTCACTCTGCATGATGTACAATTAGTATATTATATACTGGCATGGTTATTTTCCAAATGTTGAAATGCTATTTCAGTGTTAGCTTGGGCAAAGAGAGGAAATGAGCAGTGTCAAGAGAGTCTTTCAGGATTCCATGGACAGGCAGCAGTGCAAGAAAAGATGAGGGGATCAGGCATTTGGGGATCCTCTGCAGTCAGTGATATATAAACTGTTGTTGTCTTGACAGTAATGAAAATGAGACAGGGAAGGTACAGATCTTCAGGCTACATGTGGTGACTAATAAATCAGATGTTGTGGAGTCTGATTTACTGCAAGAAGGTGAATTTAATGAAAACTTGTGCCTGGCAGGAGGTTCTGCAGCTCATGAACAGACTATGGGGAATATACACTTCTGGAGAAACGACATAAAAAGCCACTATCCAGGCTTGGCAAATTGACTCAAAAGAGACAATTGATATATTTTGACTCAAAGGGTGGAGGAAAATAAGTAAGGGTACTTCTGGATCCTAGTGTTTTCCAGAGAATTGTTTCTACATCCTAAATTTATACACTTTTATTTAGGGACAAGGTCAAAATAAATAAAAACAAAGCAGGCTCATTTGCCCAGTTTAGGGCATTTGGGAGTTTTTTCATGTTACATTTTATGAGCCGAGTTTATTTTCTTTCAGAATGAAAATATGGTGTTGTCTTACTACAATAATGTGTTACTTGTTCTGTCTGTTTTGAAGAAAATTTGATTTTGAAATTATGAAAATGAAGCTGTACTGTACAGACATTCCTGAGGTTATCAGATCAGGGTGGTGAAAATAGTTAACATCCTCAGTTAGACAGCCCTCCCTTCAACCACTCCACTTTTCAAAAAGCAAGATATTCTTCATTCTCTGCCCTGTCTCATGGAAAAGGAATTAAAACTTAGAAGAAACAAAAGTGCATCTTATTTGTTCACAGTGTGGAAAAAATAAATAAAAAAAAGAAAAAATTTAACAAAAGAAAGATAAAAAAACCTAAAAATAAGAAAAAAATAGAGCTTTTCAACAAACACATACAAGATAACATTGTAGACAAATATTATCCTGGCAAAAGAAGCTGCCAAAAGCCAACAGTTATTTTAGTTTCAGCAACTAAAAAACGTCATGAGCACAACAGGAATGTGTAACTTGTTCTGTTACTTTGTGGTAGCAAAATTGTCTTGTTCAAAGAAAAAGTCCAATGACTTCATAATCAAATTCAAGAGGAAAACAAAAATCCACAGCAAGGTGATAAAAAGCCTGAATGAAACTTCATTTTGTTAGGTAAAGTTCTCTAAAAAAGGTGATTTCCCTTTGCAAAATAGTGAGAAGTTACCTCGATATCCCTGAGCAGGAGTCACACCTGAAGCTTCCACTTCCTAGTCAAAATATTTCTCTCACCCCATTCACATCTTCTTGAAAAAACAGACCCGCTCTGTACTGCTGTGATTGGGACACTTCTGTGAAGAAGGCAGAGAGAAAGCCAACTCATGTCTACCATTCCTGTAGCTTCACAAGTAGCTAAATTCCAGAACTTTTTTACTTTGTATTCATAAAAAAAAATTGAAGAAAACAGAATTTTATGCCAATTTTTAATTTCAAGTCAAATGGAGTATTTGTCTAAGTTGATATTCTTTTTGTTTTGTTTGTTGTTTTCGGGTTTTTTTACAGTATGAACAAAATATAAACTTTCAGATTCAAACAAAAAATTTGTCTCTTTTCTCTGAAGCTGAAGAGATAAAGAGCAACTTGGATTTTGGGAAGGGGCATGGTGAAGGGAGAGCTGTCCAAACAGGTGAATTTGCTGCTTTCACATCCCTGATCTGATCACCTTTGCTAAAAGAGCAGCTGCAGGATGAGGCTGATGCTTGTGCTGAGCTTTGTCATGCCTGCTGACTGAGGTCTGCAGGACCCCAGCCCTGAGAGGGAGGGCTCCTGCAGCTTCTTGCCCTCTCTTGGGAAAGGGAGGTCACCTTTTCACAAGGAATAGCTCTGGGGCTCTTGGCTCTTTACACCACATGTAAGGAGGGGCCAAACCTCCCCCATCATCACACACTTGAGTATTGCTGAATCAATGGACCTCAGCAGAGGCTGGAGCCCAAACCCCACACAATGTCAGGGCTGGAGTTGGGCTCCAGCCCAGGCACAGCACTAATATACGGGATGGGTGTATCTGCATCATCTTCACAATATCCTGTAATGTACAATTGGACCTCAGATGTTGCCCGCTGAAGTATAACATACCATATTTTGGCCTGGCCAGAAGAGTTTATATAAATTATTTATGCCCTGTGTTGTTCATTCCCACTCTCATGTCATAGGTTGCTTCTCCCTCTGATATGTTCATAGGATCTTTTGTCTTAAGAAATTTACAATAAGTCAGATCACTAAAAATCTGTACTAAAATCAATCCTTTGGAGAAGAAGTGAAGATATTTTTAGGGAAAATTCTGGAAGCACATATATCTAAGACAACACAAGAAAAGCCCCTCTCCAGAACCAAACACAAATTATAGCATTCTTTTCGATGCAGACCAGAATGTTGCCAGAATGTGCACGTTACTGGCCCACTTAAAATAACACAGGTTTCCTTTCAAAACACTGCTGTCACAGAATAGTCACAGAACTGTTTTTGCAGATTGCTTATGCGAAAAAACTTCTTAGGTTTAAAACAAACTGTAGCAATACGGTAATCTTCAATATCACTTTTAAACGTCATAGTAATGTGTTAACCAGAAAATCGTTGTCAAGTTTTCACCTTCTCATTTAGAGAAGTACACTTCTGTCCTTGCAATCAACTGAGTAACAGGCAAAAACTGAGCCACATAACTGGTACTGATACAGACCCCCAAAACAGATTATCAGCAACAAAATAAATACAAGAACTCTGAAAAATGCTGTTTTTAGCATAGGATACTCCAAGCCCCACTTGGCAGTCTTGGATCCAGGAACAAGCTTACTTTTTGTGGGAGCTAAAGGAAAAAGAAAAAGAAAAAACTAATAATAATAAAAAAATAAACTCACAAACTTTTACCAGCAGTTCTAAATTTTAAGATGAACATCATAAAGTAGCTCAGGGGATAAACAGCCCAGAAAAGAGGAAGGTTTTTTGATGCTGAACACAACCATTACCAGCGATGCCCCTTCTCGGTCCCAAATAAATAGAGGGAAAACTCGATTCAAAACTGATCGCGGGAAAACCTCAATCTCAACCTGTGTCTCATCCCATAAACCGGACCTTAGTCAAAGGCGGAAAGCCGGGGCTGGCACGGCGCAGCGTCACGCCCTTCTCTGCTCCTCGCTGCCCCTCTGGGGTCCCAGAGCAGCACCGCAGGAAACTGGGGTGTCACACAACACCCGCTCGGCCCTGGGGGCGGAGGCGGCGGCAGCCGAGGCGCTCAGCCCCGGCCGGGGTGCCCGGGATGCCCGGGATGCCCGGGATGAGGAGCCGCGGCGCGGGATGCTCACTCACCCTGCGGTTGCGGTCTGCCTCCCGCACCTCCTCCTCCTGGGGGCCTTGGCGGATGAGCGCCTTCAGCACGATGCTGTTGTTGGTGCAGCAGGCTCGGAAGAGGCTGAGCGCCTCGGGGCTGTCGCGCCCGTCCCCCTCCAGGGACCAGAGGTCCTCGTCGTCATCGTCCAGCCCCCCAGGAGGGTAGAAGGAGTCGTCTGAGGCGATGCTGCAGGTGTCGGGCAGCTCGGAGAAGTCCTCGTACTCGTAATCCTCCTCCTCCTCTTCGTCCGGCTCCTCGGCGGCAGCCTCCGCCGGCCCCTGCTCGGGGCTGCTCTCCGCCGGGGCGCCGGGCATCTCCTTGGCGGCGGCGGGCGCGGGGCAGACGCGCTCCCCGGGCAGCTGCTCGCCGTGCTCCGACAGCAGCACCATGCCGGCCCGGGGCCGCGCTGGGCCCCGCGGGGCGCTCAGGGCTGCCGGCGCCGCCGAGCGCTGTCCGGAGCCGCGCTGCGCCGGGCTCGGAGCGCCGCTCGCCTCACGCAAGGGTCAGCCCCTCACCGCGGGTCGCCCCGCCGCAGCCCGGCCGCCCCCCGGGCCGAGACATGTGCGGGCGGGGTCCGCGGGGCCGTCACCGCCGCCGGCCCGGCCCGGGGGAAGCTGCGGGGAGCGCGGAGAGGCTGCGAGCGGGCGGCGCGGCTCTGGGGAGCGCAGGCACTTGTCAAACTCCCGGCCCGTAATCCGCTCAGCATTGCCGTGAGGAGGCTGGGGCTCGGCTTTAGCGGCGGGGCGCGGTGTGCGGGGGGAGCTGCCGCGGCTGCTCCCTGCGGGCACCGAGCCGCAGGTGCGGGACGGCCGCGCCCTGCGCACCCCCGGGCTCGAAGCCGCCCGCCCAGAGCACAGCGGCACCGACTGCGCCGTCCCGAGAGCCGCGAAAGCAGCCGTGCACGCAAAACTTTCCGGAATACAACCGGCCTGTGCCGAATTAGTCTTTTGAAATAAATACTGAAACTAAGGGGAATGACCGCACAGAATTTTGGTGCTTCGAATTGGAGCTTTAAAAGAGAGTAATTCGTTACATCAGTCCCAACGCTTTACCAACTGTAAAGATACCAGGCACGTACTTTTTATGGAAGGCATTTGGAGATTATGTTGAGAGGAATAATGCATGTATAAATTGAGTTCCTGCTTTGTCACAGTTCCTCCAAAATCTCTTTTCTCTTTCAAATGCCACGGATTAGCACTGTTCTCTGGCAGGGAAACAGTGAGGAGAAGGCCTTTGGGCAACAAAATGGGATTTTTGCTTTCTGCAACAACATTTTGAAGTGAATCTCATATATTTTGCATCAGCAAGTGAATGTCCAAGGTCCAAGTCCCTGTCTGTCTGATGGGAGAGAAAGGAGGTGGTATTTCTGCACAAGGTGAGGCAGAGTATGAGCCACACTTTTTACATTAAAAGAATGTAGGCAGAAAAAGTAAAATGCAACTGTGAGTAAAGGGCGCCAAATAGTTGGTGTTCACAGTCTTACAAGAAAGCATTGTGTACACCAGACATGATGGGTAATACAAAGCCCAGCAGCTTCTTGCTGAATCCTGACTGGCAAGGTTATCCCAGTGCCCAGCAGGAGGATATCTGTAAGCAGAATTAGTATTAAATAGCTCCCTGATTGGCTGCTTCTGCAAAGGAGCTAAACTGGGAAAGAAGGAGCTTAAACTATACCCTCACCTCCAGATACCTCTGAGATAATAGCTGGCATGGATTACCAGCTGTGCTCATGCTGCCGGTCTCCCATTGTTTGGTTGGGTGAAGATAGGCCCTTTCTCCACTGCTGCTGAGTGTGTCTGCTCCCAAATCAAACACTTCTGAGCTGCCTTTACCTGCAGGAATCACTTTTTTACGCTTATTGCCTATCCATTTGTTACATATTTGCATTCACACAGTTTAAGGGCTCCATTCATTTAACTTCTTGTTTTCTTCTTAGCAAGAGGGGCCAATGAGCTGCTCAACAGAAAGCTACCTCTTAAAATAGCATTTGTATTTTGAAAAACTTCATTTTTCCTGAGATCCTGCAGCTGGTGGGAGCATTTGAATTTTCTCAGCCTGAACTCATCAGAAAAGTCCAGAAAGACCCTTGGCTCTAGTAACTTCAAATAGCAGAAAAAAGCCCCAAAACTCTAAATACAGGGGAACAAGGAATTTTTTATAAAGATTCAGCTCATCTGTAAGAATTCAGTAATCAAATATACTTGCTTTGTTTCTGTCTTATAAAATCAATCCAGGAGATTAAAGATTTACCATATTATCAGACTGTTTTTTAAAAGTTATGTGGAATTTGTTAGTAATGAGGCAGAGACCAGTAACTTTGAATATGAAGAAAACCAAAACCAACCAAAAAAACCCCTTGAAAAATCTTAATGCTAACTCGAGGGAAAACACAGCTCTACAGGGAAAAAAATTGACTGAAAAGTCATTCTTTTTTCTCTTTGTCCTCAGTTTACCTTATCAACTTATAATAGAGGAGAAATGAATCAGTTTTCTCCCGCAGCTGTAGTAGTTCTGCAGGGACCTAGGAGATGAAAACTGTTTTCTCTCACCTCAGCCTGTCACCTTCATCTCTCAAAAAACAGTGCTATACTGCTTGAGCTTTCAAAGCAGGTGTCAGGTTGGAACGGGGCAGATATGGTGTTTCCCCTTGAGTTTTTTACTTTTTACAGCTGGTATTGAGACTGTATTTCAAATTATTTAACCTGCATGCAGCTTGACAATAAGCTGGTGCAGCTAATAGGGCGTAAACTGTTACTTGACTCCTTCAGCTGCTGATGCAGCCATTTATCTTGTCACACAGAGGTGCCCACCAAGGATGCTCTGCATGGGCACAGTCATAGATGAAAAGCAGATGATGTCTGGTTCCTTGGTTCTTTCAGTGACACAGCTCATACGTGACAAACAGGGCTTCTTGTCACTTGTGCTGCAGTGTGTAAATCAAATTAAAAGAGTGTGAGGAACGGCCATAGAGTAAGTCTGCAGATTCTTTCAAATTATCAAAAAAACCCTGTTTTCATGGCATTTGTAAGAGGATACTCTCAACCACTCATCAGGAAAAGAAACCACTTAATGTAATTGAAATTAAAAGCCAGTATTTATAAAACTTTGTATCTAAAGCAAAGAAATAAACATTACAATCTCAAAGCAAATACCCCAGAATTATTAGTCATTATCATCATCTGTACCTCATCAAAATCTGTTGCTGGGAATTACCAAGGCAGGAAATTAAAATACCCAGAGCAGATACCACCTGGCCCTATGCAGACAAAGCTTCCCTTGAACCAATTTTTGGAATGCCTATAGCATGGGATGCCCCCAGTTTGCCTCACTAAGGCTTGTAAGCCATTCCATTTATAAAGCATTCTGAAATTGAAATTTAATGATATTTATGTGCAATAGTAAAGACAAGAGTAAGATAAATAGTAAGACTCGGTGAGTGTTATATGTTCTTCTTACATTCAACAATTTAACTTAAGGAAAAAATTCATTACACACTGAAAGCTATTGCCAGTATTCTTAAAAGATGAAATTTAGTCACTACAACAGCATTGATTTCCGAAATAAAGTAAAATATGTTTAGTTTTTACTGTCTGCATTACCCACGTGTCTAAAATTTCTGAATAACAAGAAGCCTGGTTCTTTGGATTTTTTTACCCATCTGACATCTAAAGACTCACTTTTGAAATTCAGGGTGTATTTCTCTCTTCCTCAGTCGATCTGCCTGTGAAAGTCTCCTAGGTAATCTGAGGCTGAGTGGGCACTTGTTAATAAGACATTTAGGCACCTTGCTTGTGAATCCCAACCAACAGGCAACTTCAGCCCCTCCAGTGATCCAAGGGTTTTACAAACTTTTGGTGGCGCACCAGGCAGGTCTGTCTGTATCCATACAGCTCCTCACCCATTGCTGTGTACGTTTGTGCTGGGAGCAGGTGAAAGGATGGAGCAGCTTCTCCTTACCTGGCAGGACCTGCAGTTGCAGCAATACCACAATGTTAAACTTGAGAGCCAGCTCACTTACTCCCTCCCTCTGTTTAGCAGCTTGTAAAAACTCTGGGATGCACAGAAGGAGTTTCTGTGGGCACTGCAGCTCTCTTTCACAGCATTTCCACCAGTACCACTAAAGGAAGCACAAGGAAACCTCTCTTGAGCAGCCTCTTATCTTCACAGATGGGAGAGGAGCTGAAGCCCCAAAAAGCCAGGGTGAGGAGTGGTTTGGTGGCATGACCTAGGTCAGCATCATCCCAGTGCTGACCTGGTCCATGCCAAAGGCCACAATGGGTAGCTGGAGGAAATGTGGGCACTGGGGGAAACAAGGTGCTAAAAGAGATAAGATACTGCTTTTTACTGACAGCATCTTTTGGAATTTTGGGGAGAGACTTTCAGAATTACTGCCCCCAAGCCTTGCATTGGTCCTCAAAACAGAGTGCCTGAATTTTCAAAAACTATCTACTTGAAGTTAATCTCAAGAGAGTTTATAGGCACAGATGTAAGCAAACTGGTTTCTGGGGTTGCTGAATTCTTGGCAGAGCTAGCAGGCTAATAAATGCAACCTCTTGTTTATTATGCCTAATAATATATTTTTGATTGGGGTGATTTGCTAGGGCTGTGGCAGGACTGTAAGCAGGCTAGCTGCTGTGAGGCATCAAAGTGCAATTAACCTAGTCAAAAAACATCAGGTGGTGTACTATTGGCAAGGTGTGTGTGAAGAAGGCATTCAAGGTAAATAACTAAGTTGAAGAAAAGATTAAGAAAATGTTCCCTCTCAAGTACAAAGAGCCAAAGACAGAATTGTTTTTGTATTTATCTGATTGGGGGTGCTGGGGAGAGAGCATTTATAAATGAACAGATTCAGCAGCACTTGCTAAGACTGCCTCACTTTAAAAGTCCTTTGGAAGGAGAAAGGTTGGAGTCTCAATTTTCCTAAGCTGTGGCCAAGATTTGATGTAAAATTTTGGTTGATCTGAATAGTAACAGCTGCTAAAGAGCTATGAGTGGAAATTGCAATATGTTTCCTAGAAACCAAAGGCTTGAGCTGAATAATGAGAGCAGAGCCAGGGAATAAGAAATACTAGCAACAATCTTGTTAAATGTTAGTGTTTTCTCAGTTGCTAGTATTTTCCAGCACTTGCTCAGTCAGATTAAATGCTGTTTAGAGCATCTGTAGTGCCAGCTTATTGGTATCTCTGTGCAGTTAATACAATACAGGGACATAAGGGTATAAATGTAATACTAGTTCATTTAATTTCATTTACTAGCTATGACTGAAAATAATCAATGTTCTGCTTTCAGTATGAACCTGTATTTTGTTTGCACTGAAATCTAAAGCATAGCCCTTTCCAGAAAAGGGCTACTTCCTCAAGGCACGATTTTGGGTCTAGCTAATCTCGGTTTAGCTTGTAGCCAAAGCTTCCAAGCCCTGTGAGTGCTGAGCTCCCTGAGGACAGCAGTGGTTAGTAGTAGGTAGGTCTCTCAGGGTAAACTGTGCTAGTTCTGAGCAATTAGGGCAGTTCCCTGATAGCCAGGGGCACCTACCACCTAGGCACTGGCTGGAGGGGTTCAGCTTCACTGGAGAAGTAGGGAAGCTACTTAAATATTTTTGGATTACAGTAACTTCACAGGTATAAGGCGCATCGGAGTATAAGGCGCACTTCTGGGTTGCCAGCAAGTCGCTATACTCTGTCCATATATAAGGTGCACCAGCGTATAAGGCGCAGGTTTTTTTCCAAGCGAGGATCCGTGTGCAACAAAGTAACGAGTTAGTAACAGAATCATGGGGTTTGCTGTCAGGTGCTCAATGTGCAAACAGTTTTCACAGATTGGTGTAGCCTTAAAACGCAGCCCCAGATGCCTTCCCTGTGCCGGAGGCCCTGGCACTTCCACCCCCAGTGCCGACTATAGCGGTAGCCTGGCCACGCAGCAGCGGGAGAACCAGCCCAGCTGGCTCGCACTTCCAGTTGGCAATTTTCTGAACTTTGTCCATATATAAATAAGGCACACCGGTGTATAAGGCACTCTCCTGGGTTCAGATCAAAACTTCAGTCAAAAAGGTGCACCTTATAAGCATGAAATTACTGTATTCCCACAAGATCATAAAGAACAAGCAATGTAGCATTAGTAAGGCACTCCAAATATGCTGAGTCTGCTTTTACGTGTGGTTTGATATTTTTGAATGTGGTAGGTAGACATGGAGGAGGCTGTGCAAGGGAAGAAGGGAGAGATGGAGAGTGTTCTAGCTCCCACAGAGCTGCTCTTTTCAAATATATGCTGCCGTAGAGTGTGATCTGAATGATGCTGAAGATCCTTGAGGCTTCTCAATAATTCTTCAGCATGGAACTTCTGCTTTCATATTTCTCTCCATTTCTGTCTTAGGGGAGTTCTTGGGAGAAAACTGTTGAAAATTTGTTGTTTTCCAGATGTTGCTTTGTTGATGAAAACCAGAGATTTGGATAAAATATTTGTCTGGGATTCTTCCATCTCCGAAGAGTAGATTTAAAAAATAGTGTCTTCAAAACAACTCTTTTTCCTTTTTACTTTGCATCTTATTTCTTAAAATGCCACAAAACCATATAATAATGGGGAAATGGCCATGGCTTGAAATGTCAGTGGATTTCCTTTTCTTGGAGGAATGCTAATAAAGATTGAGAGAAGGAGAGAAAAAATTTTCTCAAACTATAGGTTTAATTTTATTTTTCTGTATTTTGATATCTTTTAACAAAATAACACAATACTAAACATTAATACATGGATAAAAATTATTAGGGAAAATAACCCCATATATATTCCATTGTTAGAATACAATCATCAGGTCATCGGGGCTGGGGGTGGGGGTTGACTGGATTAATGCACATGGGAAATTATTTGTGAACTGTTATCTTATTTTTGCACTCTACTGAAGCAGAAGACTCCCCACATACATGTGTGAAAATGTGTCTAGATAATCAATGTGTTGGTTATCTAGAATAAATAATGTTATTTTTTTACCAAAATCTTTTGTTCCTCCATAAAGGAATTCTTGCTACATACAGGGCATAAACCATGTATCTGCTTCACATTTTCCTAAAATTACTCCTCTTCTTTTATTGTGAAATTATGTACCCAAAAATAGTCTGGTTTGATGCTGGTGTGAGTAAGCCTGCTGATGCCATTCCATATGGAGAAAGCGTGTAGCAGGTCTAGGCTTGCGCTTCTGATCAGTTCACTCCTCTTCTACAGATTTCCTGCATGGCTGGGAGAGCTTTAAGCCTCTCCAGCCCTGAGGTTCTGTTCCTGAATAACAGTAATGGTACTCCTCTCTACTCCTGGGAAGTTTGGGATTTGAGGACATTGCTGTTTGTAAGAGTTTCTGATGGTGTTTGAATTCAAGTCTTGGAAGTAGCCCAGACAAGTGTTCCATCTATCTTACTGTTGCCCTGCATCAGGAAACTATACAGAAGTCAGTGATAAATTCAGCCTAATTTTAATCTTTCTGACAAACCCTAGAGAAAGCCTTAATATGTGACCCAGTTTCTGTTTCTGAATATTATGGGTTTAATCCTCTTTCTATTTCAGTTTTGTCTAATTCAAACTGGGGATTGGATACTGCTATCTAATGCAGTCCAGTACTGGGAAATCATTGTTATAAAAGCAGAAACAGAAATATTTTCAAAAAGTAAAGAAATTAAAGGGGAAATCTAGAATTTTCTGCCATAATTTATTAATACATATAATCTCATTTTATTATCTACTCTCCTGTGAGAATTTGGAGAGCTTAAGACTTTAGCTTGCATTGAATGACAGGTTTCAGAAAATATCTCACCTCATGCTGAAAAGGTAAATGTTATAACCATTTTATAGATGCTGAAATTGAATTGCAGACTACTTAAACGCAACAGAGCATCGTATAGTATTACATCAAACATACAGATGTCTTATTTTGGCATTACTCAAATGCTTTAAATGACTCATGGTTCAAATGGCACATCCATACATCCAAAATAATTAGGCAAATGGGGTATAGGGTATGGTTACCAACTGGGACCATTAGAGAAATCCATCCAAGTACACGTGGTATAGATACTTCAAGGGTTACAAAGGGTCATCTTGGAACAATTTGTCTTTTTAGAATATAATAAACACAGAAAATTGTAAGTAGCACTTTAGGACAAAGAGTTACTAGAATCAGCATTGGATTTTTTTCCACCTATTTCTTCTACACTCTTAAATACAAACCAGGATACTGAGATACAAAGTGGTCTCCATCAAGGCTGTGTGGATACAAATCCAGTTTGCTGCCTTAGTAAGGAATTTCAGAGATTGAATTTGTTCCTTCATACAGTATCAAAATAATAACACTCTATATTTGGAAATGTGATTCCTTGTATGTGCAATGAGTCATGTTAAGAGGATTTCTTATTTTTCCTCTCCCACCTCTTCCTGAGATAATTGGTCTCTCTGGTGTTAACTGGTGTTTCATCAGACTACGCAAACATGTGAATAACCAGAGGTTTTTATTGAAAGACAAATATAATTGCATATTCTGGAAAAAGCTTTGTGCATGTATTTCAGTAATTTAAAGAATTAGTGTCCTGATAAGATGTGTGTGGTTTGAAGACATTTTAAAAATTCACAGAATAACTGTGGAGCTATTATTGTTTCCCTGTTGTGTGCATTGACTGTTAGGTTTCCTTGTCTCTAATAGGATCATACTCATTTTCATCTTTGCAGAAATGCAATGTGCTCCAATGAGATTATTTAATATTATCCTGAAATCATTAAAATTGCCGCACTGCCAGGTTAAAATAAATAGATGCTTATCCGGCCCAATTGTTCCCTTGTTTCTTGGTTTTTTTATAATGTAATTTTCACAAATCATAAACATCATTGGGACTCATCCCAGGAGATTTTCAAGTGAAAGTAGATTATCTGTAAAACATTCCACTTTAGAAATCATACCTCCCATGAGATCATCATTTAAGCAATTTTAAATATCCTACTCACTCTGTTTCACCTGTTTTTATCAGAGTTCTTCCACTTAAGGAAATACATTTCCATTAATTTGCCAGAGAAGGAATAAGAGGGGTAAGTCAGTAGCTAACTCTGACTGCATCGTTGCAAATCCTCTGCAGCTCAATTTCAGTTCTGTTAGTGCCCATATGCCCCTGTGTGCACATAGAATATGAAACTGGAAGAGCTGTCCCTGCTCAGAGCATGTTCTGCCACAGCGGGCAGGTATGGAGGGTCCTTCTGACCCCCTTTACAGTGCTAGCTAACAAGTAGTGCCAAAGGGAGAGAGGACTATCTCCCTGCCATGCTGTTCTCATTGCCTGCATTTTCTTTACAACTCTATGTAAAGCCTGTTACTGATTCAGTAAAAGACACAGATGTTTCTGTGTGGTTGTATTTCCTTTGGAAACATCCTATGGGTCCAGTGTGATTTACTTCTGATTGCTTCTTGCATGTCCACCAACAAGTAGGTTAACCTCCCCTGTAAGAAGGATGGCATCAAGGGATGACATTTCCATAGTCAAGCCACTTCAGAACCCGCAATTAACAATCAGAAGACACTGAGATAGGAAATTATTGTTATCTCAGCTTTTCAGCTGGTGAAATTGAAATAAGGAGGTCAAGGTCAACATTTTCCAATTTAAAATTTATGGTTGGACTTCAACAGCTAAATTAATACATGATTTGCAAACTTTTGAAGCCCATAAAATCAAAAGGACTTTACATTTTTCAGGAATCATGGAAATCTGAACACTAATTTATATGCCATAAGTGTTGTAACCAAGTTAAATGTTCTCACTTCAATTTCTAGGGCAATGTTAAGTCATGGTCAAAGATATCTTCGATTTTTTTAGGTTTTAGAGTTTTGTCTTATGTACAACTGTAGATAACTGCATTTGCCTCCTCTATTTGCACTTACATAGTATCAAAATCTTGTGAGGAAATTTTCCTTAAATATCGTGCTTGCTCTTAAAGTTAAGTTGTACTTACATTTCTCTGGTTGGCTTCACTACAGTCTGTCTCACATTCGTGAAGGAACTTGCACACTAAGTGAAGGAAAAATTATCATCTATTCTGTGGGTGGTTGTGGAAGAGATGAAAATAGGCACTGTCCTCATGAAAAGAGGAAAGAAAGAGCATCTTTCTTTCCCAAAGGACAGTAGCAGGGAAGGGACAGGGCCAGAGGAGGCAGCTTTCTAGAAGAGGGTTTGCACTCAATTCCTCTCCACATCCGTGCAGTCCTGTTTGAAGGGGACTCCAGGTGTGGTGGCAAGTGCTGATGCAGGCCACCAGCTGTACGGTGTGCTTTCACCACATATGGGTAATTTGTTCACGAAGTGCTGACCAGATGGCCCCCCAGTTGCGTCAATGCATTGATTTGTACTCATCAGTTTGGACTATTAAAAGTTGAGAAGGGGGAAGTTATCTGTAAAACTTGAATGTGTTGCACTGATTGGCTCTTTCGGTTCTCTCCCTCACATTCAGGCACATGGCAAAGCAGAGGTTTTTCCATTTCCAGCACACATGGCACAGAAAATACAGATATACTGCCTAACTTAGTAATCAGCACTGGAAGAAGAGAGGTGGTTCCTTTAACTTAGCACATGATCTGACTCCCTCTCATGCTGCACATTTCTTCTCCTGGCAGAGGAGTTGGAGGAGTTAAGTCAGGTATCTCCTTTCTCATTAGTGCCTGGAGGTGGCATGTCCTGCCTGGAGGCACTGATCATCCTGATCATGTACTGCCCCACGTGTGGCCAATCGATGAAGGGAAGCACAAGCTGGGAGCTGCTGCTGAGGCAGATGATAACTCTCACATCAGAACCCTGGAGAGTATTTTGGCAGCCTGGGAAAGGTACATGCTTTGCCTTAATTATGAACGCAGTTAGTTATATTGCTTGTGAAAGTTTCATTACACTAGTTAGCATATTAGCATTACAAGCAACATAATGAAGCATAATTGGTACAAGGGTTCAGTGTGAACTAATTGATCTGGAAAAAAAATGGCATTTCAGAATACAAACAAGAAGAATTAAACCTTGCTGTTTCCTAGAAATTTCCAGGAGGGATTTTATTTATAAAATATTAAGATAGAATTGAGAACTTGCTAGCAAGCTGATTTAATTATTTTGTTGATTGGTTTATAAAGATGGCATCTTGCTTATCAGCCAGCAAGGAGATTTACTAGCAGGGATCTCTATATTGAGCTGTGTTTGATTGGAAACTGCTGAAAATATTGGTTTGGGAATAAGAGGATACATCATGCTTATAAAAGATAAATTGCAGCTAATTTTTGTTTTTAAGGTAAATACGTTCAAGTAAGGTTACTGAGAGAGGGAAAACCATTCTATTTGCAAAAACACTGTCAGCACAGCTATAAGCTCTTGCTGTCCTATGCTGTACAGTGTTCTAACTGGAACAGATAAGTTATCACCAGTCAAAAACAGTGACATGGCATTCAACTTCAACCTCTTTCTGTTGCACCTCTCTCTTGTTCTTAGCTAAATTAAAAATATCTTTTCCAATACTGAAAAAAATTTGAGATCTAACATTTAGTTTTACAAATCATCTTTTTGCTTACCCATATCAAACCTACCTCTGGAACCTACAAACTCTTCCTTGTATCAGAGCCAGAAACAGCTCCTGTGTTTCTGTAAAAAAATCAGGGTTTACAATTATAGTTGTGAAATTAATGAAATGCCCTTAAAAGAGCTAAGAAATATTGTCATTTAAATGGGCCATGCTACTAGTAATTTTGGTAAGATTCAATTGTTTTCACGTGTGCAAGCACCAACATTTTTCTGGGGAGAAAATCCTTTGCTGATGCCATTGGGATGACTTCTGTAGCAAGACGCAAAGATATAAAATGAGCAGAGTCTTGTTTAACAACTATAGCTGGGATCAAATGCATGTTTTCAGCAGGTGCCACTGGTTTTATACCACACAAGGCAGTTGTAAATATTTGAATAGCAGGGTCCTGGCACTCATATTGTGAGCAGAGTGAATGAGCTTTCCAGGGGATTTCACAGCTGGGAGGCTGAGGAGAGAGCCCCAGCACCATCCTTCTGGGGATGGGGAGGAAGGCTGGGGGCTGGCCTGGGTGAGCCACATCACCTGGCTGGTCTGTGCCTATCCTTCTCTCCTGGGGTGACAGCAGCAGGCATTCCCTGGGATCCAGGGTTCCTTCTAGTGACATCCTCTGTGCTCTTCACCCCATTTTATTTACCTCTACCAAGTAAATCCCTAGTCAGATAAGACAAATGTATTAATAACACTTGAAAGCACTTCAGCACTGCAAGAAACACAGAGCTGAGAGCTGTGACAGCCAAGTTCAACACACATAATTTGCCCATTTGAAGGTTTTGCAGTGAGTCATTTTCAGGTCTGTATGCCAAGTGCACTGGCACCAGTGCTGCAAGAGGCAATGTTTCTTCCTGCAGGGTGGTGTCAGCTCAGCACAGATGGTGCCATTCCCAGCAGTGAATCACCAGGTTTTGTGCAACAGGTGGGTTTGCTTCCTTCAGGGATGAAGGAAGAGCGGGCGGGGTGGGCTGAGTGAGGAGATCTCCCCTGCCCAGCACTGCAGCTCAAAACTACACCAGGCAGTGACTCTCAGCAGGGTATGAGAGAAAAGGAATTTGAACTTTTCATTAAGTCTAAACTGCATTTAGATATTGCATCAGCATTTGAGCTAATTACAAATGCGGAGCAGGGGCACTGTTCCCTGGTAGTGCTCCTCTGGTCTGGCTGGGAAGTCAGGCACTATGTAAGCAAGTCCCTTATTCCTCTGGAGGAGGATTGCCTTCTGTGCAACACTGCCAACAATGTGCCCATGCCAGAGACTACAGAATAGAGATTACATCCAGGTCCACGTAGCCAGGGCAGCTGCTAACACAACTGGAGGGTTACAGTGGAAGTTTTAGCAGAGGTTGATGCGGAAAAACACATTAATGGCTTGGAAGTGCTTTGAGATACACTGGAATTACTCTTGAGAACAAGAAATATACTGGTGGGAAAACACGCCATGAACAACAGGAATAGGCCGTGATCCTGAGTAACCAACTGTCTTGGATGTCTCATGATGTCTCATGATGTTCCCATCTTTGCTGAAAGTCAGAGTCCCTGAAATCATCTGTTTAGCTCTAAATGCCACCTCTAAACTAGAAAGACAAGTAAAAGTAATGGTGAGTCTATTACATTGCACACCTCATGATTTTGAATCTAGTAATTTATGTTGCTGAGTACAAGATCTTTGGAAGTTTCAGTATGGCAGTCCTTGGAATCTGTGAATCCACTGTCATGTATTTTCTACCAAATGGTGCACAAACTGGAAGAAATCCCCTGGTTTGTCACCTGTCTGAGCTAATTCTTCTGCAATCTAGGACACAGTGCTTGCTGATGGTTACAGTGCAATAATATCTCAATTACTTTGCAAGTTAGCAAATAATTAGTAAAAACTGCCTAATTTGAAATTCTGTAGTTAGGGATCAGTGTTTTGGAACCTGATATGTGAGAAGCACATGAAGTACACACCTAACATGGGAGGAAAATGTTAATAGTACAAGAGGCACTCCCACATTTGCCGTATTATTCTGATATGTAGTCAAAATAATCTTTCAGAAATAATAGACAATGCAGTCCATAATCCAACAAGTTCTTGGCTACTCTTCTGCATGTGCTTTTAAATTTCTTTCTTGTATTGGAAGCATTTCATGTGTGCCTCAAGGACATAATAAACTGATTTCATATAAGAAGCCTCTCATTAGTGGAGAGACAGCTTCATTAGCTGCAGATCTGTGCTGGACTTTGAGAGAAGTTTCTGCAGTTTGTGATCAATATTAATCTTTCCATGACAGAGGTTCAGCCACTTGGGGTCTGATGTAATTAAGTCAGCTTACCATTTTCCCATTAAATGGAACCTTGTTCTGTTACTTAAAAGTTCATGACACTTAGGAAAAATTCCTTAGATTTTAGTAAGAGTGTTTCTGTGAGTTTGTTTTTTTTTTTTAAACTAATTCATTTTGCTACATTCAAGAAGGGAAAAAAACAGAACGATTGTGCTGTTGCGGCATGTTAAAAAAACTGGTGTTGTCTCTGAATGTGGTTATTCTGTAAATATTATGATGAATTCTTTTTTTCCAGCAATGTCATATTTCAGCCCTTTGAACCAAGCTGACTAGTGATCACCAGCTGAGTGTTTCTGGTTTTCAGAGAGCCTTGGTTTCTTCTTTTCAAAGTCCTTGACCTTTTTCAAAAATGCTGACCATTCACTACTGCAGCTGAAACATACCTATGCTGGACAGAGAGAGCACCTTTGAAATTCTGAAGAGAAAGATGAAGGCAAATAGGCACATGTATTAGGTATCTAAATACATTAAAATTGTTTGCCTTCTATGAACTGGCAATATCCAGGTCCTAAGCATCTCCTGTTGTATACTGTAAATTAGTAGACACTCACAACTCTGTGCTCCATCTCCTTTGAAAAAGCTTTCTTTTGGTGTGCAAAAAAAATTATTTCATAGTATTGCATCCTCCTTTAAAAGTCAGATTTCCCTTCTACTGTTTTTTTTTTTTCTTTTTAGCCACAAAATATGGAAGTTAAGTAGAGAAGAGTAGTAAAGCTGTTTCTGCACTATCTTAAAAAAATCAGAATTTCTTCCTGACTGTCTTTACTTTTAGTAGGCTCCAGTTTTTAACAGCCCACCCTCCCCTTCAAAAGTGTTGCTCAAAACATTTTTTAAATCATGATTAAAATGCCATGTGCTTGGCATTCTGCTACAGTCCCTGATGAGGCAGTGACACACCACAGGTTTTCCTACCTGTGCTGTGTGCAGCAGAGATGGGGCACTGCCGGGGCTCAGCTGCTGTGGGACAGGCTAAGTAGGGTCTTATCCTCTGTGCAAAGCAGCTTCTTGGGGAGGAGGCCAGCAGGCACCACCCCTCTCACTCTGTTACACAAGAGTCCATGAGACATCTGTAGTTTACATAATGGTGCCCATCGTCCAGCCAGCATTTCTCATCAGTAGATAATGAAATGCTCTTTGGAAAAAAAAAATAGGTCAGTGTTATCATCCTCGATTTACATATTCTGACTTTGAAAAAGGGCATTTTTCTCTTGGTCAGAGCAATGGCAAAAGACAAGACAGCTTGTGCAAAGATTTAAAACACTTGAGCAATGTGCCTGAGTGAACAAGGCTTATCTATTTAGTGCTTAAGACCTGTGGCTGAATCCAAAACATACTTGTGTAACTTTGCAGTCATAGAATTAAATACTCCTAATTACCTTCCTGTCTCTGATGTGTTGTATTTTGGGCTGCAGAACAAGCAGTCCCTAAAGACTGATTTGCTTAACACTTCACACTAAGACCTCGTCTTTAGTTGCATGTAGTCTGTGTGTGTGCACAGGTGTGCAGGTTAGGATTTTCAAAGCTGTCTGAACAGCTTTATCTTTAGAGACAGCTGATCTCAAAAAATCTTTTAAAGAAATGCTTCTGTAAAAAAAATTCAACACAAATTGAAATTTGGGGAAAAATATTTTTAGGCACATCATGTGTGATTTTCAGTCTCACCGTGACACTGGATGCAGGCTTTAAAGTTGCCACTATTATTTCTGTGACTGCAATCCTTGCACACCCTATTCCCACAAGCCCTCTGCTTTGGTTCTGCCCCTGAAAAATGAAACAACGGCACCTTCTTTATGTGGCTCTTTCTGTATTTTGCCTTGTTGCCCTGCAAACTCTTGAGACCAGAGTTCCTGTCTTAAATATACTGTCTGACTTTTCTGGACCCAAATGTTATTCAAGAAACTTGCTGTAGGTTCACTGCAAGAAATTTATACTAATATAATATTATTACAGGCTTTTTGATCAGAATTTCACAACGTAATACAAGAAAAATACATTTGGGAAGAGGAGTGTATATTGTAGGAATGATCATTTGTTTGACCTTAATCTGTCATTGGCAAAGCTTCCAGACTGCACTGTATTTAGCAGATGGATAATGGGCTCCAGCTGAAATTACTTGCACAGTTAAGTATTTATTTTCTCATTTTCCTACAGTGAGAGTCTCTAAGAACATGGCTGGCATATAAACACTAACGTACATTCCTGCATAAACATGTTGGGCTCATTGTTTAGACTGTTTCAGTGAGAAGCGGAGGTGCTACCATCTCTTCTCCAGTGCTTTGTGTGAAGAACAAAAGCTGGAGCCCGATAGTCACTGTTGCCTCCCTTGGAGAGAGTGGGGAGCCTGGCACAAAAGCGCAGCACCTCATTTGGGACCGATTCCAAAGGACAGGGGGAGGGAAGTTTTTCACAGACTTCACTGGATTTGGATCATCTTCAGAGGTTTTATCTTAGAATAGCTTGCAAAGCTTCTCTGCATTGAGCTTTTCGGTGATGTCTTTGAGCTGTGTAGCTTTTCTCACTTTCTTAGAGAGAAAGTAATTAAAAAATAAAATTTACCGCAGAAGTAAACAAAATTTAAAAATCACAACATTCAGAGGAAATAGGATTCAGGGGATAAAACCAGAGAAAACAATAGAATGAACACTTATTTTGCATGTCTATGATCTTAGAGCCTATAATTTTTATTAACAGTTAAAGAAGAGCTCTTACAAAGATTTTTATTAAAGTTTAAGCAACATGAAGAACAAAAATTATCAATGCTGCTAATTACACATCTTCTGATGACTTTGACATCTCTAGAAAGGAATTCCTCATACCACAACTGGATAAGATATGTATAGTTTTTGCCAAGATGATTACTCCCCTAACTGATTCAAATATTATTAGAGCAGAATTAAGTGATGTGCAATTCCTGCCTGTGAATCAAAAATAGTCTCTCATTTGAACACCAAGAGTTAGAGGGTTATTGATTATAAATTAAAACATTATAAGCAGACTGTGCACAAGGGTTTTATTCAGGAATAATGCATTTATTTATTCAGGAATGATAAAAAGAAATTTGCATCTGATGAATGATAACACAGATGCTTAGTAGTTACAGAAACATTATTGTTTTCCTGTGGTAGGAAATTGTCATTTGAAGCTGGCTTCTTTCCTTAGCATATAAGCCTGACATAACTGTTCCCAATGACACAGGGTAATTTTAATGAAACTTAATTGAAAGAAATTGAAAGGCAGGTAGGATTTGGTACTCCCATCTCAATTATATTCATTCTGCTTATATTAACCAGAGACAAAAGAAATTCATTTAACTGTGCTTTATTCCTAACAGAATCATGGGTAAATGACATTCAAAGAAAATTGAAAGAGAAAAACAGAGCAGATTCCCTGCTTAGAGTTGTAGAAGCTGAACAGAAAAGTGATTTTAAAAAAAAATGTTAATAAGGAAAATATGTAGCAACCAGTGAAATAGCCATAGATTTTGCAGGTCAGATGGGGGTTTAGTGATATCTAGCAAGTCCCTGGTATGGTTAACTGTGGGAGCAGTATGGCCAGGTATCCACTGGTCTATTTAGAGGCAAGAAAATCGGTGAAGAACTGAGTCCTGTGGATGTAGAGCAGAAAAAGGTAAGCTATGACATGATGTCACAAAGAAATACAATGAATGTTGAATAAAAAGTGTATTGGATCAGGAGCCACAGGTATTTCAAAAAGAGACACAAACCTTTGATCAGTTTGGTACCCCTAAAAGAGTTGCTACCCCTCAGGTGGCAGAACCTGAGGGGTAGCAACTCTTTTAGGGTACCAAAATGCATACATAGAATCCTGAAGTCTCTCTTGGCTGGTGGCTTGCACACGCCTTTGCCACACAGTTACTCCAGGCTTGAAACAGTGTGGTGCTGTGCATGACCTAGTGAAACCTGTTAAATTGGGACTGGGATACGGAGCTTGAGCAGGAATTTAAATACAGTAATTTCATGATTATAAG
>VRYO01001463.1:71725296-71789340 GCA_009812075.1 Sialia sialis | reverse complement strand
GTTCAGTTTTCTCTGCTTGCAAATATGCATGTTTTAGTGAGGGCGGGGCATCTGCAACATTTCTGCTACTGCCACACAGTGCACACAAATCAGCTCCAATGACAGGTGTGGCAAATCTAGACTTCTTGTGGATACATGTGATTGATAATAGAGCAGAGGCAGATGGGATATTTTTTATTTAACTTAGGGAAACAAACAGCATAGGCTATGTCAGCATTAAAAATTACACACTGTCATAGGAGCAGCTCTAAATGTTGATGAGCTCCCTAAATTCATGTTGCATGAAGATTACGATGACACATAGACACAAGGCCAAGAGCATTCTTGTACCCTTCTGATGCAGGGAGGGAGGTGAGGTGCTCTCTGTCCATATCAAAAAAATGAGATTCTTACATGTAAATCTGAGACAGTTGTGTGGGCTCCAGTTGCAGTCAGTGGAGTCTTGAAAGGAGAGTCAGTGAAGACATGGTGTGACTGCTGTCTACTGACAGCATTAGATGGATCCTACACCTGGCCCAGATAGAGGTACTGCATTGTGGCCACCCAAAATTCAGGGATAAAAGTTCTACCCAGCTTTTTAGAAGTTAGCCTGAACAATAAAGCTCTACCAGGGCTGCAGATCTCGTTGGCACAAAAGAGGGATAGTTACATATTTCTTGTACAATTGGACACTGTCTTATTTGAACACTGAGCTGGTCAGAATTCATTAAACGGTAGAGAGAAAAGGTGCTAAAGATTACACATGTGAGCTGTGAGTGAATAAGAGATTGGTAAAACTAGATATTCCCTGTAGAGGCACATTGAATTTAATTTTCTTTTAAAAGGTAATTTTTTTTATCTTCTAGTGGCATTGTAGTGTGTTGATCTGTTGATCCAGTGTAGATAATTGTATTCTGAGTTCAGGCACTGAATCACATGTGAAATCATGAAATTATTTTTGTTTGTTTTAGGCTAACATGACAAAATTATTTGCAAAAACTATACAAAACTGCAGTTTTGTTTGATTTAATATTTACAGGGAACACTTCGTCTAGTTCTGAAGAGTCCCCAGACTTTGCATAAATCAGCAAGCGCTGGCATTTTCTTAATGTCACTAATGACATTTTGGCCACGAGGGTCTCAGCTGACTTTATTTATTACAGAACAACACAAGGCATGTCCTGAGGGGAATTACTGCATCACTGGGTTTGTTTACATTACTCTTTAAGCTGTCATCCCCAGCAAGTGTAATTAGCTGCCCAGTGAAACAAGATCTTTCATTACCATCTTTCTCAATGCGTAATTTAGAAATAATTCTCTGGGATGTTTGTTACATATGGAGTAAGCAAAGTATTTCCTTCTCAGCAGGGTGAATAAAGTTACCATTGTCAAACGCTGAATGACAAAAGACAGAGTTTGCCCAAAGGCACTGTTTTGGGGGAATAACTGAGGGAAACTGACATTGATCTGATGCAATGTTGCTGAGGTTACTATATGGCAAATTTAGCAAAGAGCATATTATTCCAGGCCCTTACAGAATTATATCCACCAAGAGACCAGTTAAGAAAGTAAAAATCTCTTTCTAGGAGAAAGAGGACCACACTGAGTACTTGGTAGCAACTGTGTTGCTACTCAAGTGATGGTGATGGATTAAGCCAAGGTTAATGTTACATAGCTGAACTCACAGTACCGATACAAACAGGAGGGAAGGCTGGTGACAAGGCTACCAGAACAAGCAGAGTGTGCTTACTGTAAGAGTTGTATGCGTTAATCGCAGCATCCAGCCAAGTTGATTCTTTGGTGTCAGTATTCAGTGCTTTGGGGATAGGAAGAGAGTGAAAAGTGCTCCCACAGAGTCAGAGAGGTTTTAACAAAATATCTAAATCACTTATGAATCAGATTTGCATTATGACTTGTGGGCATAGCCCACTTCAGGAGTGTTGTGAACCTGCACCCAGGATATCTGGCCTCCTATCAGCAGGGCAGTTCAGCCACAACTCTGAATGAAACCAGCATTTCAGGACAGTGTCATAGTTTTAAATATTCCACCTTAATTACTTTTTTTTTCCAAAGAATGTATATTGCCCACTTCTGATCAGGTCAGTCTCTGCCTAACCGGAGGGGCGTGCTGCCACACAATAGTGCCTTTTGCCACATTGTACTCCTAAGGTCTTGACATCTTAAGTCTTCACTACACAGGCTGCGTTAGGGCAAGGCTGTGTTAGCCCTGATATCCCACTGGTCTCAGAATAGCATCATTAGAAGGCTCAACATAATAAAATGTGCCAAAAGCCAAGGGATGTAAAAAAATAGGTATCTGACATCTTAGCAAGGCTTTAGGGCATATGACCTGTGCTTTCCATGTTCCATAGTGGTTATTTGTCTGGCAAAAATATTGTCTCAAATGACATGTTTCCCAGGAGGTTAAAATGCTCCCCTCTTCCACTAGGTTACTGATTCCTTTTGCCATCAAGTTTCACTGGAGAATAAGGTAGTGGGAGAGGAGATGGAAATGCTCATTAGTGCAGGGACCTTGACCCATGATTCAGCTTCCACAGGCAGTGAAGGTGGGACAGTAAAAACTGAGGTGAGGTGTCAGAAAAAATGGAAAAGCAATGCTGACATTTCTTTTCAAATCCAGATGGTGAGCCAACTCTCCGTGTAAGAGCTGTTTGATTTATAAAAGATACAGCTTTGTTAATATTTTTGGGCAAATGAGTAACAGGGATGGCTTTGGTTTTTGTTTGTTTCTTTATATGATCAAAAAGAAAGTTATAGAGGAACAAGTAAGCAAACCATGATTTTTATCAGGCCACTGCAAAAAAAAGGGGGCAATTAGATGCTGACACAAACAGGGTGCACCAGTGGAGAAGTCAATACAATGCCCACGGATCCCCCTTTGAAATACTCATCCCTGCTTGTCTAAATCTTGTTTTCTGATTTTCCCTCGAACTGTTCAACAAGTGTATGGCAGTTGGAAAAGTCTGGAGGAAACACAAGTCATCCCATCACTTGAACTGTTCATCTGCAGAGGTAGAACTCATGGCATGAGGAGGTGCAGCCTGGTCAATGGTACTTGGTATGAAGTGAGGACAATTTGTCTTGTGCCCTGCACCAAATAAAAGTAACGCAGTCCCTTAAATGCTGGTGTAACATAAAGAAGAAACTAAACAATTCTAGACCACAAACAGTTTAAACATGCCTAAGAGGTATTCATTAAATGCATGTTAATTAATAGTCCAGGTATGTACAGCAATTAATCCATGGAATGACGGAAATATTTAGGTTGGAAGACAGCTCAAAAATCAAGTTTTTTAAACCTGTTCTCAAGAAAGTGACTGATGATTCACTGTTAACCTGGTCAAAACAGCCTCCCATGAGAGGCAGGATTTTGATTTTTGCTTTAATAAAGAAGTTAAAAAATGTTTTTTGCAAATTCTTGTCAAATAATCTTAAAACACTACACAGAGAAAAAGACACATATACACAGCTATGGTCCTTTGTTTCTTGGCAGAATACCTGCAATGCGAAGGGAAAGGGTTTTTACAATAGAAGAACATGGTATGTGATGTCTTTCCCAACAATTATATCCCTTCACTGTAATGCTTTCCTGAAAGATAATCTGATGAAATTCCTTTGGTCAGGAGCCTATTTTTAATTAAATACCTTAAGGACAGCTATTTTAGCTATTTAACTTCGAGCTATTTAACTCAGTTGGATTTAATGGCTGTCAGTAAACCCTGAGTAATTCACATGTTCAAAGAAGCTGAATTTATGAGTAAATCCTAACTCACCTCAGCCTGAATCTGTGGTTTGACAGAGGGGTTATAAGGAAAATTAGGGAGTTCTCTCTGCTACACAGACCTCTGGAGACTGGGGAAGCAGCTAGGTATCCAGAATGGGACACTTTTCAGTGGCCCACTGGTCTGATGCCAGGCAGTTATTCTAATGCCTCTATGCCTGAACTCCCTAGAATTTCACCTTTTGGCATACTCAGCCATCTTGGAGTTCAGACATGCTCTCCAGAACTGTTTATGCACAGCTCTATCAATAAGCAGGCAAATACATCAGGGAGACCATTCAGTGATTCAGGTTGTGAACATCTCAAATAAAAAGGGAACATGAAACTTATACATATATAGAGACAATAAAATTGAAGGTTATTCACACATTAAATGCATACTTGGGTGCAATCAACAAAGGCAATTGTTTATGCAGCAGTCTCTGCATTCTGATTTGGGAGCTTCTGGACCTTCCAGGGACAAGGTCCAGGATCATTGGATACACCTGGGAAACACTGAGAAACTAGAGACTTCCTGCTGCTGTCAAGCAAGAACAAGGGAAGGGGAGCTACCAGGGGTGGGCTTGAGGTATCTGTGGCAGCTTCTAATGTTAATGACCAGCTGCCCTTAACCCAGCATGCCTGGAGCCTTAGTGGCAACTGCCCATCCTTAGAAGAGTGAAGCACATTTAGCCAGTGCTCAGGTGAGGACTACACAAGAGCCTTGGTCTGGAGCACAGCTCCAAGGCAGCAGTTTGTGTAGCAAGAGAGGGGTCTTCAGTGTGAGTTTTAATGTTGTGACCATCTCAGTTACCGTGGTGATGTGTCACAGGCCAGCCTGCCTGGCAGGTGTTAGAGCAGCTGTTCCTGCTAGGACAGTGGCCTGAGGAAGACTCTGCATAGCAGGTGAAGGCCACCAAGCCCTGGGCTGCAGGGAGTACCTGAAGCATCTGTCTGATGCCTGAGTGATGGCCTGCTGTCCTGCCAGATGTGTGCTAGCTTGGAAGATATGCAAACCAAATGGAGGAGTTACAGGTGGGAGTGAGCAAGCTGTGCAGCATCAGAGAGGCCAAAAAAGGAGATGCATGGGTATTTTTAAGGAAAAAAAAAAGGAAAAGTTCTTCTCAGTAGTTGAAGAACCCTAGACTGCAACTGCAGGAGAGAAGCAGGCAGTATCCACCACTAATACTGAGGTATTGAGGCAAGTGCAACTACTGGAGAATGGGATGGATGGAAGTTCGTGACTTCTATGACTAAGGAAATGCTCCTGCCCGTGTCCAGGGGCTTAAAACTGGAAGATGCATTCCCTGACCCCAAAGCTGATGAGAAGTCACGTGTGCCTTCAGGCAAAGAATCTGCTCCATCTGACCCTAAACCATGCAAGACTATGGGGGTGAGCCCATGCAAATGGGTGACTCCCTGCTGCAGGGGACAGAGGCACTCATCTGCTGATCTGATCACTACTAGAGTGGTCTGCTGTCTGTGCCATACCTGGGGATGCCATGGAGGAAGTGCTGATACACTCCTCCAACCCCATGGCCACTATCCTCTGCAGACCAAAGGAGCTGATTCTTCCCCTCTGCTCAGTAATGGTGAGGCCACGCCTGGCACACTGCTGCTTTGAGCTCCTCTGTGTAAGAGCAATGAGACTTTGGTGCATTGGAGAAAGTCCATATAAGGTCCAGGTACAAAGATGATGGGCTAGAGCATCTCTTAAGAAAGGCTGAGTGAGCTGGGACTCTTCAGCCTGGAGAGGAGAAGGCTCATGGTTGAACTTAATCAATATGTGTATAAAATACCTGGAGGAAGGGTGTTAAGAAGATGCAGTGAGAAGTGGTGCCTGGTGAGAGAGTCAGAGCAAAGCATAAAAACTGAAACCCAGCATGTTTCCTCTGAAGTTCAGAAAACACATTTTAACTATGAGGGTGGCTGATTGCTGGCACAGATTGCCTAGAGAGGTGGTGGAGTTTCTGGAGATACTCAAAAGCTGCTTGGAAATGGTCCTGGCCAGCTAGCTCTAGCTGATCCTGTCTTGATAGGGGTGGAAAAATGTTGGGTGAGATCATCATCAGAGGTCCCTTTCAACTCAGCCCTTCTGTGATTCTTCCTATTATTGCCACAGGGCTTTCTGATAGCAAGACTAGAAATGTCTAAACATTACTGTGATATTTCACTTCAAGTTTTTTACTGCATCAGAAAAGTAAATTTGAAGAGTGCTACCTTGAGACAATACTCTAATGAGAATATGCTTGTTATAGATGGAGCTGTCTCAACCCATTAATTGTAGAGAAGAGCATGTCTGAAAAACAGTCCTCAGAGTATTTAAAAAACCCATGCCTGAAAGTGGCACAAGCTCAGAGACAAACCCAGAGGTGCAGCCTCCCATGTAACATGCTATAAATGGCCACACCACATCAAATGGGCAGCCACTCAGCAGCCCCAGGGGCCTGACTGTGGTTAGAAGAGGGATGAACTCTATCTTATGGTGGTACACGTGTAATTTTAATTAATTCAGCAGCTGGAAAGGAGGCTCCATTGTATGGCTAACTTAGAATGCTGGCTGTGCACACAGTCAGCCTAAAAATAGAGGCGGCCATACTGTCAGTGGTAGAGTGAATTTACTTTAAATTTGGGCTGACACCTGGAGCCAATATCAGCAAATAGAGCCATGTCAGAAAAATATATTTGATCCAGAAGCAAAATTAGACATTTTTATCTGTTTTAAATTTAGCTTCGTATCATCATGCTCCAAAATCTTTCTAAAGAGGAAAGAAATAGTGCTTGAGTCTTCTATTGAAGATTTCTTTTGTTTACAGGTATATATGAAATAACCCCTGCAGTAAATAAAATATTCATTCTGTTTCTTTGAGGAAAGTAAAGCAACTTACAGCACAATGCATTCCTCAGGTCATACAACATATTAATCTTATTTTTAGAAATACAGATAAAACCTATTCACTTGCTACAAGTCCCCCTTTCCTGAAAGTTAGTTGAAGAAATAATGTCTGGATTAGGAGTCAAGCATTTTTTTAATCTACCAAAGCAAAGCTTGTAACACAACACAGGCAAAGTTTGAATGCTGCTAATAAGCTAATCAGTGAATCTCCATTTCCCCTGATCTTGATGTATTAAAACAATTGACATGAAGTTTCTGATTAATAAGTACATGCTGAAATCCTCACTTTAATCAAGCCCACTTGTTTTTTTACTAAGCTTGGACAAATGTTCTGATCACAGTCAGCTAACACACTTTTATTTTAAAAAAACAACATAAAAGACTTAATTTTGAATACTATTGAAAAGATAACTAATTCATCTTAAACACTGTAACAATTTATTTTTACTATTCAAGGTATGATATTTCTTTACAAATATTAAGAGTGATTAGGATTTAACCTATAGCGTTAAAAAAACCCAGTTATTACAACCAGCCACATCTTGAAAATGGTCACAACCAGCAGAACGACAGTCAAATTGGGTTGTTTGGCTGAACTGCTGCAGTATTGCCATATTGTTAATCACCAATTTCCACAGCAGCAAGTTTTCTTTCTGGTGCTGTTAATGTCTCCCTTGGTTCTTTCATAGGACTCTGGTTGTCTTTTAGGCATAATACTGTCTTGTTAAACTATGCTTAACTGTCTATAATAGCTGTTTCAAGCTTTTTTTTAATTTCCATAATTTCTACAATGTGTTTAGGAATAAAATACAGTGCAGTGGATTAGAAAATGCATTTATGTCCAGCTTGTGTATTAATTGGGCGTCTCAATACTTAACCTGTTTCAAGCCACAAGTACCTCTTTGAATATTAGGCAGTCCTTTGCCTAATCATCCTTTTACTCTGTGCTTGGGGGTGGGGGACTCAAAATGCTTGCCTAAATGTAAACCTTTGGTCTGGAAGCTGTCCCAAATCTGGACATCTGGGAAGCTGAGGGCTCCAGTCGGGGCTTGTGTGCTCATTTATGATGAGGAGAAAGGAGAGAGCGCTTCTGCGCATTGAGATCCCCAAGCAACATCTGTGAAGCCACTAAAGCAGGTCAAGTCCTGTTTTCTGAGCTGAACTGACACGGCAGCGTGCATGCACACAGTTCTTCCCCCCCACCACCCAGAAGCACGTGGCTGCACCCACAATGACAGGAGCAGTCCCCCACTGTCCAGTACCTGGCAATGCTTTGGATAAGTGATGTGCTGGGGACCATGCAGCAGCTGTGCAGGGCTGATGGCTGGCACTAAGTAGGGAAAAATCATAGCTCCAGATGCCGTGGATACAGACGTTCTGGGGAGCTAGCAGTTTAGGAATGGACACAGCAGCCCAGAGCAGCCAGCTGCAGAAGAAACACCAAGCATAGTGGGTTGATGAGGTGAATTAAACTGCTTGTTAAATAATTAAGCTCCCTCAAGAAAGTACCTCTAGTAAGAGAATGAAGAATGCTAGCGTTTGGGGGTGTTTTCTGTGTTTGTTTTGATTTGTTTTTTAACAGGGTTTTAGTGTTCTATATTTTTGTCATAAATTAGGATGGCAAAATAAAACTTTTTAGGAATTTCAACAACCTAGATGCTTTCTGGGGAAATTTTGCGATAAAACAAATTGTTATTAATGCTGTAATGTGATCATCATCATAAAAATAATACATAGTAGGCTATTTTTTAATATGCCTTGAATTTTTATTATATATTGTATACAGCTCCTGCTAAAAAGGGCATCCTTTTAAAGTCTAATTTAAAGTCTAAGGTTCTAGTCCTGTAATTTGCAGTATATCAGTGCACTTCTTAATCTGTGTGCATTGCCAATGCAGTCAGTTCCATGGAAGCAGTCAGTCACAGGCTATGGTTTTCCTAGAGCAAAACTGAAAATTTCCTGGAAGGACCCAGTGCTCATTTTTGGTTGGTTTTTTTTTTTTTGTGGGAGTTTTTTGTGGTTTTGTTTTGTTTTGTTTTTTAATTTAGCTAATATGTTGTATTTTCTTGTCAAGTTGAGGCAGCTTTCACTTTAGGAGTGCAGGGCAGCTCCCATAACTCACTGTGATAGCCAAGTGAATACTGTTGTGATGAGTCTCTGTAAATCCCAGAAGGTTTCTGGGATACACTGTGCCTTTCCCTTAATACAGAAAGAGTTATTTACAGCCAGCAACCACACTGAATACAGAGAAATGAGTAACTCACCAAAAGTGCCTGTAGCTTCTGCCCTCTGACTGAACAGACAGAGATCCCTAAAATATTGATCTTCCTAGTAGTTGAAAAACTGCCATTAGCAAATAATTGTCATAATTTAGTTGTAACAACTTTACTGCAGGATAAATGTCTAAGAGAAGTCATGCATTTTGTTTGCTCATAGTGGCTAATGCTGTTGAAGGCCCAGCACTCTGCATTGTTTTATGCTTACAAGCCAGTGGCAGCTGAATTGTTTCACATGTAACCTGGTGTTTTATTTATCAGGTTTTAAATTTGCTGTTGCACTTTGGTAGACTGTCACCCCAGCCTGACACCAGCTGAATGAAGTCTTCCTCGGAAAGGACAAAGAGTGAGCCAGTGAGGATCGTGTCTTTCACGGCTTTCAGTGGCAGACAAAACCAAAGGAGTCCCCATTCAGCAGTGGTATTTATGACCCAGCCTTGTGGTCCTTCACTTCACTATCCTGTTTTCCTCTCTGTGTGAAAACAAGTCAAGTCAAGTCCCACAAGAACATGAGCACTTCCTTGGGTACAGGGCATATATGCACAAGAAACTTTCTTTCCCAGCTGTCTACTCAAATAGTTTATGATGTGGAAAAAGAAACTCTATTTATTGCTGCTGTTGTAGATAGCATCAATTACAATACCCCTTGGGAATCCCCATCTTTCATCACTCAAAAGTCCACCCTGTTTACTTTTATGCTGATTCCTTTAAAAGAGATTACTTGGACATTCTTCTTCCTTCCCCCACAGGAAAACTTGACTTGAGTAAATGGTATTTCCACCACACTAAGTATGTCATGCAGCTATCGTGTGAAAATAAAAATTACTCTGTGGGATTTTCCACTAGCTCTGAATGTACATAGCTTAAAACTACTATAAGAATAAGATGTGTGAGGAGAGAAAAATAGTGTCTTTACTTCTCACAAGAGTTTTTTGTTAATTTACCTTGTATTGTAAGGTTTTTTGCTGTTCTATAGGTGTGAGACATCTTATTGACTCTTCTAACATTGAGTATCATAAGATCTTCAAAACTGAATCGGTGCCAGCTAACCTAAATTAGGACTGTGCTTTGAGGAAACTGATTCCCAAGCAAGCGTGGGTGTTGAGGGATGGCAGTTCTTCCTGTCCATCTGCCACCTGCCTTAGCCCACAGTCTGCTTTCTTTTCAGCTGGCAAGTAAGGAGCTTCAAAACTTAGATAGAAAAATAATCAAATGTCTTTTGAAATTGGTAAGCCATGAAAGCAGCAATTTAGAAAAAGCCATCACATTGGTCATCACAGCTTTAAACGTGAAAAAAAATGTTTTCTTTGTGCTATTTAGAGGTAATAATAATTAGAGGTAATAATAATTCCAGGGCAAGTTTATCTTCCAACATGACCAGTGAAAAGTACTCAAAGCAACATATATAGTAGCTTAAACTACAGGCATTCAAAAGAAAATAAAGAGCTAAGATGAGCATGATGTATGATTAAACAGTTGGTTCCTCCATGGTCTTTTCATACAAGTGTAGGTATAATACTGATCTGTTTCCTCTGAAAAATCCACTGCAACTTACTTGGTACTAAATGGCGACATGTTGCATCTCATTCTTTTTCTGCACATATATATGAACAAGGGATTAAAATATTCTCTCTTATATTGGCTTTTTGCTCTCTTTCATAACTTGGAAGTTATTTGTACTGCTCAATACGTAGGAGACAAGATCTGAGTACTACTTGTACTGTGCAATGTTTTGCTTTCTTCTCTGACTGCTTTTCTCCTTGCCACAAGTCAGTTCACCCAGTCTCATTTGCTACCAAAATATCTTCTCTTCAGTGTGAGATAGCCAGAGTGCCACTCGTGTGGAGCAGCATGGGAGGAGTAGACTGACAGCTCTTTAACACTGTATGTAATGAAGAATCTGACTCATTTGCAAAAGTGGTAAGGATATTTATTGTCTACATTGGTGGTTAATGTTAACCAAGAACTGAAAAAGCAAGTGCTTTTTACATATACTCATGGTGGTTTTACTCAGAGCTGCAAAGGGAGGTGTAACCCACTTGCACCTGAGGCAATGCCCCCCAGGGGAGTTCCACTCAGGTCAGACAGAATTCTGATCCCAGCTCTGCTGCCTACCTGCATCACTGCTGTCAGCACACCCTGCTGTCTCTCTGGATATCATCTCCATTTGTCAAGTAATATTAATTGCACTCATATTTTCTGTCCTGTTTGTGAAGATCAGAAGGGTAAAGCTAAGCCTGTCAGTGAGTGACTTAGCAAGCACATTGTTAAGAAACCATTTTGATGGTTTTGTGGCAGTCTTCTTTAGCAATGCATGGTCAGGTAGGCATGTCCCTGATCTCCCATGACCCTTCTACAAGGGCATAATCTCATTGGCTAATCCATGTTACTGCTTCTTTGGATTTCACTTGCAGTATTTTGCAGAGGATCAAGGAACCCTGTCATCAATGCCAGCACAGAGGAATAGCATAGCTATCTTACTTACAGTCTACAAATCACATGTGAAATAGAGATCGACCACAAGCATTCTGTTACCCTCTAAAGGTTTCCCATTTAGAAAAATCCCACCCAAGCAATTTAAAGCATTGGTTTTTGTTCATTTGTTTTTCCCCAAAAGTTTATTCCCTGGTGTTGCTCTCAGATCTCTACAAGACCTTTTTTTTTTGCCCCTTTCCCTAATAACCTCACTTGAGATTTTTTTTCTTTTGCAGTTAAGGGATTCTCTGACTCCCTTAACATAAGCACAGGGGTGCTAGTTACCTGGATAACACTGTGCTGAAGCTGAAATACAGAGCTACAAAGATACTGTGCTCTGACACTGCTACAAAGACACTACCACCTAAAAGCAAGAACTTCCATGCATAGCTCGCAATGTTGTCACCCTGTTGGTAGGTCATGAGGTGTCGTGAACTCCAGAATATCATCTGCCTGAGTACAGAAATAAACACTACTGATAAAAATTTTGTACTTACAAGCTAAATTGTACTTACAAGTTTCTAACGCTGGAGTTTCCACAGCCTCTCTGACTTCAGTTTATTCCAGATCCATTTTGTTTTTGAAAGACAGTGTTCAATCTAGGCATATATCTCCTGCAGAGGCCTTAAAAATGCTCAGCAGAATGCAAGAAGTACTTGCAGGATTGCTTGTTGGTCTTGTTCACTCATGTCCAATTTACAGTTCCTGTATTGCACAGCAGTCTGCCACAGGCTTGTGTTCAGTTCATGGTCCACTGTAAATGCCAGAAACTATTCTCCAACACTTCCTAACTACTTGGTCCTGATTTGTGCTCCTGAAATTGATTATTCCAGCCTAAGGGCAGTGTTTTTAACTTGTCTTGACAAAATGTCATCCTTTTTTTTTTTTGCTGTCTGTTCCTCCAGTTTCTCAACTTCAAATTCTGCCCCTGGTATATTTGTGGGAAGGAGGCAAAACCAGTAATGTACTGAATAGGGTAACATTAACCTCACACCCTTAGGAAACTGGAAAAATTTCAACAAGAAGAGAATTCAAGACTTGGCACATTGCACTGACTGTCCTGTATTGGCAGCAGGAGGGAAAACTAGTGACTCCAAACCTCATCCAGAAGTTGTGTACTCCACTACAGTCAGTCATAGCTGAATCCTATTTGTTCTTGTTTTCTTGTGCAGCTCAAAGCTCTCCCAAGGGTCTTGGAACATGAGAACTTGGTGGGCCACACCCAGATATGCTCCAGCATCTGCTGTTAGTGTGTGTCTCTTCCCAGTGATTTGAACTATAAAGTCAGGTCTGCTGTAAGCTGAGTGCATTTCTGCTTTGCTAGATCAGAGCCTTAATCTTTAGATGAAGTGTGCTCACAGGAATATAAGTAAGATGAACTGCAAACAGATTTTCCTACCTTCTAGTAAGGAGGAAAAACTGAGCATTTCTTGTTTTCACACCTGTGCTGACAGGTCACAGTAGTATGTTGTAAAGTTCCCTATTGATGCTTGAACAGAAAAGCATGCTATTCATAAAGGTGTTAATGGTAAAATTGCAGAATAAGGAGGCTGTACTTCTTAGCCTTGCTTTTAGCAGAAACTTTGTGTCATTTACAGATATATTTGTGTATTTGATAATGATGCCAGTATTTAGCAGCAGCTATTTTTGCCTGTTTGTTTGGAAGCCTCTAATGGCTTAGTCCAGTTGAGCTCATTTCATAGCTTCCCCTATCTGTGGGGCCATCTGTTATCCACTCACTTTTTTTTCTTTCCCTGATTGGTTTCACACAGCCCTTTAGTTCATTTCAACAAGGATCGTTTGGAGAAGATCATACTATAATCTGCAGTTGTGTCATGTATGTGTTGTCCCTGTCCTACCCCACCTGTCCCCCACAATTAGAAGGAAAACATTCCATGATGAAGAATGTTGTTGAACTTACCAGGCTTGGTGGAAAAAGACTCTGTGGAGATTTTCTCCAAAGCTGGAGGATTTCTGCAGGTAAGCCTACAAAACCTGCAGAAGAGGGAAATGAAAAAAATCTAAAAATAGAAAAAATGAATAGAAAAAAAAGCTAAAAATGTTGACACTTTAATCATATTGTTGACCTTTTATGTGTATGTGTGCATATATTCATGCATATATATATGTAAATATAAACACTGTTGACCCTTTCAAATCCATACATAAATAATATATAATTTATAAATATACATTATGTGTGTGTGCAATATAAAAATATTTATCTCACTTCCTTGGGTATTTTTTCTTTAGTTTAAAAATTTCTGGCTTCATACAGGTCATGAGTAAGGCTGGAGAAGTATAAGAGGAATGAAGAGATATAAGAAAATTGCTAGAAGCCTCTGGAAATATATCTCAAGACAGATGAACCTGAAGGCCTCTGTGTTGTGGGTTGGTTTGGTTTTTTTCATATATAATTTCAGACTCTGAGCAAGAATTAGGGAATGGTAGAACAGGGAATTGCTGCTGTGGGGAGGATTTTGGAAGCAATAGTTCAGAAGCAGAAGGGCAATGTCAAGCTGGAGGAATCCTGTCTCGCTTCCCCTGTCACTTTGTCATGGTATGGAATTCCCTGAGTTTTAAACAACTCTCATTTCATATAGGGGTGGGCAGCAATCAAGGAATAGTTGGCAAGTTCTAATATCATCTGTGTTTTTGCAATAGTGATGCAATAGGCCACACCACTGAGAAGCAAAGGAGCAAGCTTAATTTGACATGTTACCTTTCAAAGCATGAAGTCCTCTTGCTGGCTGCAGGCAACAGGGGTTTTGCAGAACTGCTCAGGGCACGTTAGTGCTGTGGGCTTTGTCTGAGTGTAATAGCTCTGCCTGTCTTGTGGTGCCTTCAGTCTGAGCTTGGCACAAGCTGAAATGTTCTCGTATCTTTATTTTATAGGCCCAGGGAGGAAAAATGCAGGTAGAATGTCAGCCTGGAAGCCTTTCCACTTTGGCTGGGAGCAGAGCACTGCACGGCTTAAGTTGACAGGGGGCTCAGGAGAGCTGCTACGTCACCCCTGTCACACTCTTGCAGATAGATCCCAGGTACCAGCCTGCAGCCCTGTCCTGCTGTTCTTGCCACTCCTGGAGCCGATGCGAGCCCCCAGAACAGTGGAGAATAAGAGAGAACTGAGTGGCTGATGGGGAATGGAAGGTTCACAGGATTCCTCGAGGGGTTGGTAAAGAAAACCCCCAAATAAAACGGGGAAAGAGCAGAGTGAAGGATGTGCCCCAGGTTTATAATGGGAGGAGTGTGAGGACTTCCCTCGGTGATGTAAAGACACTAGCCCGCTCTAGAACTTAGGAAAGGCTTCGTGCAGCCGTTCCATTACTGAAATATTATTGAAATATCACTGCGTCCGTGCTGCTGGGCCAGGGTCGCAAGGCAAAGCTGTGGACTGTGCTTGTCTGGGGACAGGGAGCCCCACCGCCTTCCCGGTGCGGCCGATGTGCGGGACTTCGCTGCTTTCCATAGCTCCACCTGGTGTCGGGCCGCAGCAGGGAAGAGCTTCCAGAGCTGCTCCTATCCCAAAACCTCCCGCTGCCTTTCTTTCTGTGCTTAACAAAACTGCTTCCCCAGGAAGGTGTCCCGGGGTGGCTGGTGAGTACCCACCGCTGCCTGCGGCGGCTCTGCCCCTTGGCAGGAGCAGCGCTGGTACCTGACACCTTTGAGCTTTGCAGCTGCCCTGTTGGAGAGTGGATTTCTAAGAAAGGATCGGTTGGCATTTGGCTCTTGTATGCCAAGCATCATTTACTGGGGTAAACTGGTGATGGCCTTCTCATTTATCACTGTGACCAAGCCGTGAGCAGTGACAAACCCCAGCTGCTGCACCGCTGGCTCACGTGGTAAAACAAATGCACACACGCAGCTAATAAGGCTTGCTTTCTGGGGGCAAGAGCAGTCACAGCTAAAGGCTTTTTTTCGTAACTGTGTGTTTGCAACTTGCTGCCCTGCTGCCCCTGCAGATCCCAGGTTGAGGAGACAGCAGGTAGTGGCAGCTCTCTGAATCCCATGCTGCAGCTCCAGCCTGGGCAATTGCACCTAAGCAACCCCACGAGGAGCCAGGGGGAAACCCAGGAATCAGGGAACGGGATCCTGAAACTTCAGCTCTGGGGTACGTCTGCAACCAAAATGTAAAACCTGGTTTGGAGGATGTCGCTTTTTTCATTGGTACACAGTAGCAGCTGGGTTTTTTTTTTTAATACTGAGTTTGGAACTGTCAGAGCAGAGATAATGCTACTATACCTTGCACTAGTATCTGTTTCTAAATCAGTGTTTCTACCCAACTCCTCATCTGGTTCCCTGTGTAGCCACCTACAGACAGGGAAAGGCAAGACTGAGATGAAGTATTCTGACTTTCCTGGCTGCATCTCCATTCCTGGAAGATGTGTAAATATCCTTCCTCTCTTCCTTTAGCAGACAGGTTTAGGGTGGGAGGTATGGCTTACAAAACAGCCTCAAATCCCCCATGGTTGCCCCCCAGAGGCAGCCATGAATATCTTCAGAGGGAGTCCTTTCAACTGTAGGCTCCTGCTTATCCTATTTCTAATCATGGCTGTACCCATTAAGACTCTGCTACCGGAGCCAGGAATAGACCAGAGTAATCCCGGTGCCCAGCATCCTTACAGAGGGTTTTGTAATTGACAGCCATGTGTGTGCCATCTTAACTCAGCTCATTCTGCCAGGCATTGCCTTGTGCAATATATACAGGTACGATCTGCTGCTCACCCACCAAGGCAGTGTTCTCCACGTGTGCTGTAAGTGTGAGGCATCAGCACTGCCAGTCAGCTACAGACACAGCTTTTCCTACACTGGAGTTTGCAGCTTAAACCATGTAGTTTCAAACCAGCTCTTTTTACACAGCTCTTTTTATTACTCTGTGTGTGCATTAGGTGGACTCTGGATTGATTATTGACATGCTTTGGCTTTGCTAACAGCTTTTTGCTGATGGAAGTTGAGCTGTTTGCCTCCTATGTAAGATATATCTTATTAGTGCTTCTACACTGCTTCTGCTCTGGTGGGCGAGAGACAGATCGGAGGCGAGACACTTCACTGCACAGTTGTTTGACAGGCACGGAGGACAACACGTACGAAGTTCTGCCTGAAAAGTCTGGAAATTGGAATAAACAAGTGTTCAAAGAAAATAACCTAATTCTTCATGCACACTTCCAGGGAAGTATGTGCCAGGCTTCTGTGTGCACTGAGATGGAAGATGCACCTTGAGAAGTGGGTGAGGGTAGGTGCTTTTCCTTTGCACTGCAGCCAGGCTGCTGTTTGCCTTGCAAGGCTGAGCCTGGTGACAGACAAAGTGTGCTGGGGACAGGCAGCAGGATGGGTCAGATCGGCAGACACACTGAGCAAAGTGGTTTTCAGTGAAGGTTCTGGGTACCAGTGACATAATGGGTAGGGATGCCTGCAAAACCACAGGTCTGACTAGGGAGGAAATGGGGGAAAGCTTGCAAAGAAGTAACAGGATGGAAAGAAGCCCGCATCGGGGAAGAGAGGGATGTGGAAACCACAGTGTCTGTGGTGAGTGCAGTACTTTGGACTGCAAAACTGTAATGACGTGTGTGTACAGAGTCAAAAGACACTGGCCAAGGCGTAGAATTTGACAGTGTAACTGAGGCATTCACAAGTGCTTGAGGACCATTTCTGATCATAAGCAAGCAGCACTTCTTGTGCTTCTTCAGGTTGAGTTTCACACTAGGGCACAAGGACTTGTGCTGATGAAACACTATCACTGATAAGCACAGCAAATATGGTGATCTTGAATTATGAGTCTCCGTGAGAGCTGAAGCCACCATGTGTTCTCCCCAATGGCAATTACTGAGCAGGATCTGTTTCTCCCCTTGCACTTGCTTTCTCCTCCCTGCCCCCATGCACTTGGAAAGCTGCAGTGTGTGACCATTTGAGCATATGCCAATCTCGTCAAAGATTCTCTGTAATCCCCTATGCTAATCCGCCTGGAAGAGGAAGGATGCTTGTAGGCAGCACTTGCAGATCCACACCCAGCATATTAAGCTTGTTATAACACCTGGCCTGTCCTTGCATCTGCTGACTCGTTTCCAAGGAAATTGTCAGGCATAAGTTCCTCCTCCCTGTGGAACTACTTTGAAATGTTGCTTCAGATAAAAGCAATAGTTTGTTTCACATATGATTATAAGAGGAAATGGCAGCACCCAGGGACAGCTATCATTATTCACTGCACTTACACTGCTGAACATGAGAGGCCACATTTTTAAAGTGACCTCTAAGGCTGCACAAGTCTGAAGATGCAGCAAAAGAAGGTGGCTTGACCCATGTATCCAAACATTGATCATTGGCTTCACGCCAAAGATCCCCCTTAAGGGATACACTGGGGTCCCAAACAGAGGAAATGAAGTTCCCTGGACCAGTGCAAAATCAGGTACATTTAAGACATGCCCACACGACAAATCCAAGGGGAACTTTAGCACCAGCTGAAACATGCAGTTGGCACAGGACTTCTGTGTTGCTCTAAAGCTTTCCAAGTAGTGCAAGTGCTGAGTGTGGCAAGGTCTGTGCTGTTTCAGCTCCCCTGTGTGGCATTTCAAGCAGACATCAATTAGGAATCAATAGCAAGTTTTTAAAAGAAAACCACAGGCTCTTCTGTGCTTCCTGGCAAAGAACACAAGGAGCCCTGTGCTGGAAGGATCTCCACAGCTGTGGCAAGCAAGCTACTGGCACAGATGAGCAAAAGCTGGAGCCAAGTCACCTGCCAGAAATTGTTACTTTACAGTCATGGCCACATTTTAGTTTAGCTAGTTTCCTTCTCAGCAGTACTTGTGACAAAAGGTATGGAAGAGGCTTTCGTTCTTCACAAGGATTATGTTTAACCACAACAGGTGTTAATGAAAAATTGATAAAATAAATAATGACGGCCAACAAACCTTTAACAACCAAGGAGGAAAAGGCAATGCAGGAACCTTGGCTCCAAGCAGGTGGTAGGTACTGGCTTGTTGGAAAGCTCACGGCAAGGGAAGGGCACGGAAGGGAGCAAAGAATCAAGGGTTGCAGTGCAAAAGCTGTGAATGGCTTAAAGAGAAAAACCCATGAAGATTTCAAAACACACGTTAAAACTTGAGTGAGCAAGAGGGCCTTGGATTTACAGTAACTTCACGCATATAAGGGGCACCTTTTTGACTGAAGTTTTGAGCCTAACCTGGAAGTGTGCCTTATATTCCGGTGCACCTTATATATGGACAAATTCCGGAGAATTGCCAACCCAGAAGTGCGAGCTGGGCAGAGAGCCACTGCACTGCCGAGCAAGGGGCGAGCCGCTGCTGAGCGGGCAGGGAGCCGTGGCAGCTGGCGCCAGGAGTGCTGGGGCCCCCGGCACAGAGAGGGCGTCTGGGGCTGCATTTAAAGGCTTCGCCAATCTGTGAAAATTGTTTGCAAATTGAGCACCTGAGAGCAAACCCCGCGTTCCCTCGATTCTGTTACTTTGTGGTACATGGATCCTCGCTTCAAAAAAAAAGTGCACCTTATGCACTGTTGCAGCTTATATATGGACAAATTACAGGGACTTGTGGGCAACCTAGAAGTGCGCCTTATACTCTGGTGTGCCTTATAAGTGTGAAATTACTGTACTTCTGGTTGTTTAACAGTGACCTCCCAGCTCCATCAAGTGAGAACACCATGCTTTATCTTCAAAGATGAGGATGATACCAGCCTGATTAAATTGATCTAAATCTGATGAATTCATCAGAGATCACAGAGAGATACAGACAGAAGAATCAATAAAGCATTAATAGATGCTAGAGTTGCTGCCTGTAAATCAATTTGGAATTGTCTGGTGCACTGCAGTTCATAAAATACACCACAGGCTGTAATTGTGAACTGGACTAAGTTACAAAGGAATAAACATCCAGGAGCTAAGCAGTTGCAGCAGGCTCTGAGTGGTACACAGCTGAAGGAATAAATCAGCTGCACTGCCCAGCAGAGAAAGCAGTGAGGTCTGAGCATTCTCTGAGTTCTCTGGTTGCCATCAGCACTTGTACTGCTCCACATTGGCACTTTGGGATGAGCTGGAGTGCAACAAAATTAGAACCTGGACAGCAAAAGATGAAAATTAAACTCTTGTCAGTGGTCTGGTACAGGGAATTTTGGGAAATATGCCTATGGCATAAAGGATACTTCTACAAATTGATTCCTACGTCCTAGAGAAGCTCACCTCATGTCCCTATAGATAACAAAAGGGTTCAGCTGAATTGAGGCTACAGATTTTGAATGTGGCATCTTTGCTGAAGTCTAAAGTAGAAGAGTGTAAAAGCAACAATGACCAAAAAGAATGAAATTCAAGTGTCTGTGTGCTTCATCTTCACCAAATCTCTCTCATTTTTGCAGAGTGACACTGATGCTATCAGCCTGGATATCACAACTCCTTCCCTGGAGAAAATGGAGGTTGATATGCTCCAGGGGCAAGGGAGAAGAGGTGGCAACTGCCAGAGCTGTTCTGAGACGAGCACAGTCAATCTTAGCACCAGGTGGGGACCCCACACCTTTCTGTTCAACATCCCCTGCTCCTGCAGTCCAGGGGGTGAGTGTTACTGAAGCAGCTGCAATTCAAACTGCCCTAGGGATCTGCATGGCGTATGTCCTGGGAGAGACACTCCCTGCTGCAGGATAGACTGTGGCCTGCCTGGTACTAGCTGCTTACTCCATATCCTTCACAAAGATGCAGCGATCTTCTTGTAACTTCACCAAAAATGTTGGGGTGGAACCAGCAAAAATCTGTCACAGTTGGAGGTCACAAGCTGTCTCGGTTCACAAGCTGGGCTGCTTCCATTTTGGCTTTTGGGTAGTCTCAAGAGGTTTCTGTTCATTCTACAGCTTGTTTTGCCTTGCTCCATGGCCCTTTTCCCATCCAGAAATGTGCATGCTGAATGTGGTAAGGATTGAGAAAACTGTTACAAAGCTTGTTTTATTTCTCTTTACTCAAAGTATGTTTTAAAAAATTAATAAATTGAGCTTTCACATTTTTCCCTTGTTTCCAGGGGGAACTGTGAACACAATAAAACTGTAAGTAGTGTTTTGAATCTAAGGAATGGAAGGAATGATAAATATGAAAAATGTGTTTTTTTATGTTAGAGATACTTCTAAATACATATTTGGCTGCAGAAAGTCTAAAACATTTTGTTAGCAGTGGAGGAAAAAACTAAAACAACCCATGGGATGCTCCTCCCTGTGCCAGCAGTGTGGAGAAGGGGGTTGCTGCTCAGGATGAGCCTCCTACTTCTGCACACCCATTAGGAAGGTTTGGATCTAAAGAGCAGTGTGATTTCTTTGTGGTTTCAACTTGGCATTCTTGGAGGTACCAAGTGACTTTGTTGGGTTGGGATCATTCAACCCTAGGTTAAACTTTGTGCCTCAGGGTATGAACATAAAACTAGGAGGCTCCTGATGTGCCAACAGCTGGAGTCTCTAGCAATATAAATTCCATCTGGAGGAAGACACAAGGTGATACATTTCAGGAGTTCTCCAGAAGCACTGTATGGTCTTTATGTTGGCTTCATCTGTACACCAATTCCTTGATGTATCTTCTGCTTGTCCCACAGTTTAGGACTGTTCTGCTGCCCTGTGAGGATACTTGGGGCTGATTTCCACAGAGACTTTCTCCATAGATCAACGTTGTCCAGAAAGACTGCACAAAAGTACTGCACTACTTGGCATGAACTGCAGCTCTGCAAAGGCACCACAGGACCATACTCAAGTACCCCTGTTGCAGGGTGCTGCAGCCAAGCAGCATTCCTGCCTGGGGAAATGCAGCTGTGGAGTTTCCTCTCTCTTCCTCAGAAGGGACCATGAGACTGAGTGTGTTAAAGTCACATTATTAACCACCATGTTTGATGACAAAGTCATAACACTGTTGAGCAGCAGTAGCACAGTGCTGGGTGCAGAAGAAGAGTGTGTGCCACAGACTGGAGACAACAGCTGGGAAAGAGTTTTAGCTGAAAGAATGTGACAATGCCACTCTTTGCTTGATGGGAAGCCAACCTAAGTGATTTTTGCCGGGAAGGAAAAGTGGTACTAGGAACTTTTGTAAGCTGATGATCTTTGTCTCCCATCTAGTCAGTTTGCTCCTAGAAAGTCTGTAGCCACATGATTTTTCCATGATAACAGGAACTGGAGTTTTTTAGTGGAAAAGAAGCCCCTAATATAATTTTAAATAAATCAAAATGTTGCTGTTTAGCAAATAAAACATCAGTCCTAATTCTTATCAATTTAATTTATAAGTAAATGAAATAAAATTTTTGTTTAATCTTCAGTCTTAAAAAATATCTGCTTGGATACTTTGTTGAACTTGACTTTCGTAAATTTGAAGAAATTTTTTTTCAGCAGAGATGGTCAAAACAGTTTTGCAGAGCTTTTCTTAGTATTCTGTTGATAGAATGTGCTAATGCTAGCAAGTGTACTTCAGTACAGCATAGATGAAAATGCAAAGGCAGCTGGGAAGTCTTCACAAGTATTCTGTATCATGTGATGTCAAAGATACCAAGAAAAATGTAGCTATAGACATCAAATATCTCAAAGGGCTAAAATCCCAGCTGAGTCTCAAATTCACTGTGCAGAAAAGGGCTGTAATCTGTTAAGGAAAAGCAGATATACAAGTCATTCTGGCAGCTGCATCTGTCATGCTGCTTCTCCCCCACCCTGGCTTGATAGACCCACTCTTCCATCCAGTGCTTTTCAGAGACGACAGAAATAGGCAAGCACAAATGTCAATCACGTGAAGTCTATCCCTTAAGACAGTCCTTTCCTCATCCTGCCTTACAGTCTGATTGAGCCCTCTTGCTCCCTCAGCCCCTCAGGGAAATGCTCTCAGAATTAGGGCCAAGTACCCTTGTGGTGTCCCTGTATAGTTCTCCCCTCACACTGACAACAGCCCTGAGCTCCACGAGGTGACAAACCCATCCCGGTTGTGCACTGCCCATCCTGCTCCTTAGGGATCCTCTCATGGATCCTGCGGCAGGAGCCTGCTGGAGGGGCTGCTCATCTCGCAGTGCACTCCTGTTGCAAGCCTCAGCGCCTCAGGGCATCGACGGCGAGGGGGACGCTGATGCTCCTCCTGCCCCGCCACGATCTTGGGAGCGCTTTGGGAGCTCTGGGGCGCCCAGGCAGGCACGCCCCGCGCCCAGCAGAGCACCCTAACGCTGTCGATCATCCAGGCCCGTGTGCGGAGAGGCAAAGCCCGCTGCCCGTCCGGGCGGGGCAGAACAGGGGTGTGCCCGCGGCCTCCCGCCGGCAGGCGACGCCTGCGCCCCTCAGGCACCGCGGCATTCCCGGGCTTTATTTCCGTTCCCGTAAACTGGGGGGACCCGCACACGGTTGCCTTACCGAGCACCGAAACATCACGCTATTTACACGTTAGCAAGCAAGGGAATCAGCATTCACTGGTTGCAAATTACATAACTTTTGTGTTAATCACTATTCAACCCCCATCTGCTGGCTCTGTTTCTCGTTTCTCACATTAATCAGTCCGCGGGCGCGCTCCGTCCCTCTGTCTGAGGCTGGAGCCCGGTCTGAGTAGGTGGCCAATGAGTCGGTGGTCGCGATCGCCCACTGCCGGGACTACCATTCCCCAGTTACGGCTCAGCCCCGCTGACTTCGCTCCTGCTGGCTCTCGTCCGGACAGCCCATCTAATTTGGAACTGTGTTCCCTATTCCTTAAAATTCGAACCGAGCATCCGATGTTCACAAGACAGCTGATTAATCATAACAGCCCAGCTACCAGCGGCTACCCATTAAAAAAAAAACAAAAAAGGCCGCGCTCGGCTGATCCCGCTCCGCGCACCCTGCAGGGCTCGGTTCCGCCCCCTCTGAGGCGGGCCCGCCCGCCCCTTGGCGGTCACGGGGCCGCCCGCGCAGCGATGGCGGCCTCAGGCGCAGCGATGGCGGCTGCCAGCGCCGTGTGGCTCGGCGGGGACGCGGTGAGACGGCGGGGGCTAAGCGGGGCGGGCCGGCGGGGCCGGCGGGGCCGGGCTGATCCGTGTCTCCTCGCAGGTGGAGTGGGTGCTGTGCCCCTACGACGTCCATCACCGTGTCCCCCGCGCGTCGCTGGAGAGGCACGCGGCGTCCTGCCGGCTCCGCAGGATGGGATACTCCGCCGAGGAGGAGGTGGGAGCGCGGCTCGGGAAGCGGGGCACGGGGCTGGCGCTGCCGCCCTAGGCGTGCTGGCGGTCCCGGGCCTTGAACGAGCGCTTTGGTCCCGCAGGCCGAGATGTGCGACTCCAGCTTTTTCTACGAAAACCTGAAGGTTCCCACTGTCACCATGGGTGAGCGGGGCGGCACACATGGCTGGGGCTGAGAGGAGACCCCTGGGGAGGTGCAGATGGTGCCGCGCTGAGGGGATATCCCGGAGGGGGACAGAGATGTGGGACTAAAGGAGTCCGGGTCCTCACGGTAGTACAACCGCACTGTCTTGGCAGCTGTAAGCTCCCTAAGACCTCCTGAAAATCTTGAGTGTTTCAATCAGTAGGTTAGTTTTCTCAAATTGTAATTTGCCATTTGCCTTAATTTATCGTTTTTATGCTTCTATCACTCTGTAGGTCACTTTCATATTTTCGTTTTAAAATCCAAGGAGGATCTGTTTTTTCCTCGTAGGAGTTTCTTTCTATATTCTCAGTTCCCCACTCTTGCATCAAATGCAGAAAGTGTATTAAAATGCATGCTTAGAAGGTGGGGAAGCCGTCTGTAGAATTTGGAGATAAAACAATGGCACAGAGAGCAATATACATGCATTTCTTTTTCCATATCCTTGTAACACAGAAACACGTTTCCCTTAATTTTCTCCTTAAATTACATGTTTAGTTCAAATGTCCCGTTGTACATGAATGAAACTATGATGTTCTGTACTGTACCATAAGTCTCATAATAGAAGTTGGGGAATAAAAACTAACCCAATCAAGTACCTGAGAACTTGATGTAAAAGGTGTATGATTTTGTTTTCTTCTCTGCCTGCAGATAAAGATCTACAGTTTCACATTGTAAAGCAGGCCAGAACCCAAAGTGCAAAGGAAGGTGCAGGCTACAGTGAAGGTAAGCAGCGAGCAAATACTGACTTGACTTCACCAGCCTCCTGTGGAGAACTGCTCGTCTCCCTCCTTTCTTCTTTCTTCATTCCACTGAGAACTGCTGTGAGGAATTTCACTTCATTTATTTTTAATATTCCTTCCCATGCATATCTTGGAGCATGATTACTTTCTGGACTTGAGGCAACTAGGTGAGAGAATTTTAGTCTGTTGTGCTCATACCTCTGTTACCTTCAGGACTGAAAAAACCAAACAACGTGTGTTAAGATGTTGGACTGTTTCAAGACTGAACTACGAAGTTGTATAAGAACTATGCAGGCACATTTGCAAATGCAATGCTGTCCTTTGTTACTGCTCCAAGCTTGCTAATTCCTTTCTGTTTCATTTTTCAGTGGGTTTTGTGACCAGCCAGTAGACCAGGCTAGAATGGAGTCTTTGGGGGCTCAGATTTAAACAAAGTAGAAAAATAGGGCTCTCCGTGGAATCTGTAGAGCTTTAGTGTGTGGTTCAGAAAACCTGCAACACCTGAAAGAACATTTGCTCTCTGCATACTTTGGTTTGTTAAACATATGGGTAGAAGGAAAAGGACTCTGAAACTTTTGTGCCGGTTAAATACAGCAGCACTTGCTCAGACAGTTTTTCATGTTTTCTTTGTTTTTCAGGCATAGCAAATAGAGGCTTGATGGATAGTTGCTTGGGAAGGAGATTTTCTGGGATGAGCACTGTGTTTTGAGTGTGTCAGGTGTATTTCCTCTGGGGGGAAGTGGGAACTCATTAATTTGACACAAGCACATCCAAGTAGAGAAGCAGCAGATAAACCCTTTGTGGAGTGGTTCATTGCAGAGGTGCACCAGTGAGCCACTAGATGCCAGTGTTCACTGCTCAGATTTCCCTGCAAGTTTGCCTTTCTCTGAGGATAACACTAAAATTGGATCCGTGGTTTTCATTGGCAGCTTGACCTGTTGATTTACTGACTTGTTTGTTCAGTTTAAAGTTCTGGCAACTGAAACAAATGAAAAATAATTTTCCACTGTAAATTTCCTTTTGACTCACTGTCTCAAAGGAAGTGATTTTCTTCCTTTGTTTTCTTTCTTTTTTTCAATTCTAACAATATTTAGAACATTAGCATAGCTACGTTGTTGAAAAGAAGAACTCATCTTAATCACAAGTTGTGTAATTCTTGTAAAATCACAAGCATGTAATTATCAGTGCATTTTTATGAACTTCTGTGATACTATAGGAACAGTACATTTTAAAAAGAGACTTCTAGTTTTTGTGCTTAAATCCATTTGATAATGTTAGAACAGTTCTTGTTTAGGTTCCAAGTACAGTAATAATGCAATCTTGTATTTTAGGTTTGTTTGTAGAGTTATTATTTTTTCTCTTCCTCTTGTTTGGTATCTTTAGTGATAGTAGGATGTGAAAGATTGCCCAGCTTCCATTAAGAGTGGAAGAAGCTCTAGGTTTGCTGTTGTGAAGGGTGTTCCATACATTCTTCTTACATGTTGGCTCTTCTATCTGCCTGGAGATATGTGGGATCATGTTGGGAGAAGCAGGATTATGGAGGTCAGATCACTGGTTGCTGGAAAATTGAAAGTTTTTTGACTAAGATGTTTTTTTTGCTGGCAACGTCCTAGAGCACAACCTGGATCTTTGGGGAAGTCACTTATCTGCTGTTGCAATGAATTGAGAATGGATTGGTTTGTTTGGAGGCATATGTATTTTAACTGGGGAATGGGAAAGAAGACAGTGCAGGCAGTGCATGTGTTTCCGTAACTTGAAGTCAGTTATCTGAACTATCTGGAGCACTTTGAAAGTGCCTTTGTAGTCCTTTTAGCTATAAATTCCTGTGACAGCCTGTTACAAAAGCTCTGCAGAGAAGGTGACTCTGTGAGTGAGAATCATTTACACAGTGCTTGGTTATCTAATCTCCTAGAAGCTTTCATTCTTTTTGGCAGAACAGGTATTTTTCAGCTAGTACTTTACGTAATATTTTAGGAGTAAGATAAACCCGCAAGTTAGAGCTGCAGCCTCTCTTGATTTAGCTTGTAAGCCAAGAGCTGAAACTCATGGGAAATTACACAGGGTCATTTTGATCTAATCTAGTGGGATTCCTTCACGACATATGAAAACTGTATCTGTGTAAGCAATCAAGAGGGATTATACAGCCTGTGTGGGGCTTGGGAGGGATTTTTGAGTAGTTTTTATCTTTTCAAATTAAGAAGGTTGAAATGTCTTGCAGATACAGAGGGGAAAGATGAAAACAGCCTGGGAATTTATTGCACTTTGTTTGTTGAGCTTCCTGGTATTTTCCTGCATAATTATGCTGCTTTACAAGTAACAGCTCTCTGTCCAACCTCCAGGATCTTATTCATTACTGCCCGTAGAAGTTCCTCAAAACCACAAGCGTTTCACCTGTGACCTGACCCAAGCTGACCGCCTTGCTCTCTATGATTACGTTGTTGAGGAAACAAAGAAACAGAGGTCTAGATCCCAGATAATAGAAAATGACAGTGATCTCTTCGTGGATTTAGCAGCAAAAATCACCCAAGGTTTGAAGAATGATTTGTTGTTGAATTTATGGCTCAGAACTTTGTTTGTCCAGTTCCATGAGTTTTGTTGAAAGCCAAACAGAATTGGTTGTACTTTTTTTTTTTTTTTTTTTTTTTTTTTGTGGAGATTCTGTTCTTAAAAGCCACAGCAAAGATCTGGCATCTCAAAATGCTAGTTTGGTCTCCTTTATGATATTTTCCTTCTGGGAAAGCCTCAGCGCTCTGCTCTTGACACATGTATTGTGTGTATCTCAGTGGATGGATTTTCTGTCTTTGCAGCAGCTGACTCCAGGTTGCTTAATGTTGCCAGTGTGCTGTGCAGCTTGGGAACAGTTGTTTGCTGTAAGATGTGATGAGATTAAAGATCACTTAAGAGTAGAAGCTGAACAGGAGAGGTTGTTAGTCATCTAGGTGGAGCACTTGAGCAATATAGTTTGGTGTTGGTCTGGGACCTCTCACCCCTGTTGAGTCATGCCAGTTTGTAACTGTACCAAGTGCAGCAAAAGCATCTGTCACCCTACAGGCTCTGCTGAACTGAGGAAGTGTGACAGTGCTTGTCATCTGCATAGGTAAATTTTTTACAGAATCTGTCTTTCTCATTCTGTGTCTTACTGTAATACTGCCATTGAAAACGTGACTTGCATTTAGAAGGGGTTTGACCAAATCACAAGCACATATATTGGTTTAGATCACAGTTTGGAGACTGAGATCACATAACAGCGTTTGCTTGGTGGCTTTTTACTTAGGCATGAACAGCCAGCAAGAAGGCTGGGGAGGAAGATTGGGTAAAATCACCATAGTTACCAAACACAGGAGGAACTTGAGAAAGAACACAATTCTTGTATGGTCCTGAATGTATGAGGCCCGCACATATGCAGGTGCTAATGTCCTGCTAATGATGGTTTGTTTTACTCCCAATTTTTTGCTAGATGATAGTCAGAAAGGTCCAAAGTCCCATCTTGAAATTCTGGCTGAAATGCGAGATTACAAAAGGCGGCGGCAGTCATACAGAGCTAAGAATGTTCATATAACGAAGAAGTCCTACACTGAGGTGAGACTGGGGAAAAAAAGGCTTTTTAGCACAGAAGTATTTATTATATATCAGCATAAACAATTATATACTCTTTAAAGGAGAAATAATATGTGTCTTTCTCTGCTTCTTGTATCTGCTTATTATTGTTGCAAACTGTAGAGGAATGTTTTTGGTTTGTTGCAGCAAGTTACAATTAATGAGCATTTCTAACTGCTAAGTTTTGAATGTAAAAATGCCAGCAAGATACAGGTCACTATCATAAAATGGTGCTATTTAAATTTATTTAAATGCTGAAACATTTTTCTGCAAATAAGACTTCCCATTCAAACATCTGATGTACAGGGTTTGTGGGAGATTTTTGTGGGGTTTGGGTTCTTTTGAGATGTTTACAGTTCGTCTAGTGCTAGTTCAGGCACTACCATGACATGTTTGTTTTTAATGTGTTAATCTCCAGGTGATTCGGGATGTGATTGGTGTACATATGGAAGAACTCAGCAATCAGTGGCAGGAGGAGAACAGGTTGGATAATGCAGAGATGTCTGAAGGAGGGAAGTCAAAGTCTTCAGGAAGGTATGCTGCAGCTGTCAGCTTCTTCAGGCATTGAACAGATTGTAATTTTATCATGCCACCTTCTTATAATAGCACATTCCAACCTTATCTGAGTCATCTGCACAGTTTATTTTATTCTGCTAAGTTTGGCTTGAGAAGCTCTGCCTGCATGAAGGATGGAGAAAAATTATTAAGTATCTTTCTTTCAGAGATAAGTAGGTTAGTTGCAAGTGATTCAGCTGGACAGGTAGTTTCTGGTGGAACTGCGGGATGAATAGTGCTCCCTCTGTGCCCAAATGTTTATATATGTTGTAGCTGGGTATAGAATGACATTTGGAAATATAAGTACACAATTTCTTACCATTCCCTACCACATGACATGTATTAGATATATTACACCTCAGAGTAAAGGTTTCCATAACACAATAAATATGGAGAGGCTTTACAGTTCTTATCCCTGCAAATTCTGCTGTGCTAATTGGGAATGTGTTTTAGCTATACATATTTCTGCACACCCTTCCCAGCATTTGTCACTGAAGTAAACATGGAGTCATGACCTAGTAATTGCTTTTTTGTGCCTCCTCAGCAGGTCTTTGAGAGGAGAATGTTTTTGAAACACACTAGAAAGTGACACTCTATTCCCAGCATTAAAATGAAGATGAGTGGAAGGCAGAGCACTGAAAAAGTCTGCTCAGGGAGGTCCTGGAATCTTTTTGTCTAGAGACATTCAAAACCCACCTGGAAACATTCCTGTGTAACCTGCTGTAGGTGACCCTGCAAGGTGACCTTGGCAAGGGGAGTGGAGTGTATCTCCAGAGGTCACTTCCAACCCTAATAATTCTATGATTCTGTCAGATCAGGACTTAGGTTCTCCAGCTGTAGGTTGCAGCTTAAGGCAGGTGGTTGAAGACTTAAAGATTTAAAGCAAAACAGAGTGAACTCCCTTCTACTGCCTCCTGTTTTACAAGCAGAGGTGTTAAGACTGAAAAGCAGCATTTATAGGAATTAATTGGATTAAATAGTGTGCTGAGATACGCATATGAGATATACATACAGACTTTGGGCCTCTTTAGGGAGGTATTGTATTCCTTAGAGAGACAGAAAGGCTTAATGTGTCCTCTGTCTTACATCATTAGTAAGTCATTATTTTACAAAACTGGTACTGGAAACAGTGACTGTGAAACTATTTTCATTGATGAAAATCGCTAAATTTTATTTTCAGAAGGGAAGACAGGCGGTCAGCTTCAGTGGACTCACGGCAGTCTGGGGGAAGCAGTAAGGACACGGAGTGCATGAGACACAGGAGGGACACCAGCAGGAGTCCCAGTAAACGAAGAAGGAGTCATGAGAGAGGCAGAGACTCTCGAAGAAAAAGAGAGAGGTGAGCAGAAACAGTGACAGCTGATTCCTGATTCTGAATCAGGCAGCTGTATCCATTTTCTATGAGAATTTAGTGCAGAGGCTGAGAATATCTAGTCCAGTTAAAAAGCTAGGCTAATCTCATGTGCAGTATGACAAGCCAGTGCATAGGGCTACTAATACTTAACAAAACATGCTGTAAGATTAGAAACTGTGATCCAGACTTCAGAATTCACTGTCACATCTGAAAAGTGGCACTTTCTGCAGCATGCTGCAGGACTGCAACAGTACTGTAACAAGCTGTTGATTTTACTCCTTGATCAACATTGTTAAAATGGACAGCATGTTTCTCATCCACAACTAAGTGCCTGTCATGTCTAATGCTGATTTCTGCTCTAGATTGCTCTAGACCTTAACAAATAGTATTATTTGTTTCACTAATATGCATACACTAGCATTTCCATAATAGATGCTTCAAAACAATGCTGTTGCTCTTCATTACTTCTGGACATACAGTTTAGCAAAAGAAAACAAATCTAGGCCACACTTGATACTGTCAACAAGGACATATTTACATCTGCAGGACCACAGGTGTGTGAGACCTGTGTTTGAGCAGACATGCAGACTGTTGTGCAGAAGAAATGCTGCCTTGTCCCGCGTGTTTGGGTAAACGCATTGCACAACTGCATGGGTGGCAATGATGACTTGTCTCAAAGCTGGCTTCATTACACCATGATGCCATTCATCCTAAACTAATTCCCACCCTGGCACCATATGACAAGGCTTGGTTAAAGCATCATGGAAAATAAACTGTCTAAAAGCAGTGTACTCTCCTTAGGAGAGGACATGACTACATTTAATGAAAGCTTTCCATTTTCCAAGTTGTTTTTTTCTCTTCAGACTCTTACTCTGAGCTTAAGAGCCTACACAATGTTTATATTTTTGTTTCAGGGATGAAGACAAGTATCACAGCCATAAAAGAAGAAAGTAGAAACAAGAACCTGATGATTTTGTTTATCAGCTGTTCAAAACATAGCTTCCACAAGCTACGTTATTGCTGTTTTGCCCAAGACAGTAAAGGTGTGCACATAATATTGGTGTTGCATCACATCTGTGCTGCTTGGAGACAAAAAAGTGCTAAGGTTTTTCAGGATGGAAGCAGTATATTTCAGATAATGTGTAAATATGTACCATTTATACATCTGTTAATAAATTATATTGATCTATCATGTAGTTGAGTTATTCTGACAAGGCTGAAGAATAAAATTGAGACGTTGTACTTACTGGCCTTCCTGGCCCAGAGGTAGGGGATACAGAACAGAGCTAATACCTGGAGTCCACATCAGTTACAAACAAGGAAGGCATGAAGAGAGCTCCCCCTCCTACCTAACACTGTCACCTCTAGGTGACATTGCCTACTTAGAGCATGTACCAGAGGGCAGATTTCAGAGTTCTCAAACAGGATAAAACATCTTCAATTACAGCTACTAAATGGACAGTAACACAAATGTTAGTGTTCCCAAGCTCATGCTTGAAGAAAATTTGGATCAACAGAATCTGGCAAAGGTGATGAGAATGCAGCTCTCTACAGAAGCTAGAAGGAAGGCACCAAGGACACTTGGAATATTGCTGAGCAGTACATTCAAACATCAGGTGCATTTCCTTCCATCAATAACTAGGAAGACTTCCCATCCTATGGACTAACATAGAGATATTTGTGATAGAGGTTGATAAAACAGACTTAAAATGGAGATAGGTATTAAGGATGTGCAGTTCTGTTAATTCTTCACTCAATCTACTTCAGCAAGGTAAGTCACCATCAGCCAAGCTTCTTGCCTCAACAAAGTAAGCAACTGTAAGAGAACAAGCTTGCAGATCCATCTTTCCTAAAATACTACTGTTTGATCGATGTTCAGGAAATGACACAATGTTGCTCCTTGGTGTGGCCTTCTCAGTCAAAGGGAATCTGTCCAGTTGTATTGTAGCCTCCATTATCCTCTTTCATACCTCAGTTGTTTCTGCAATTAAGTGTGATTATCTGTCACAAAATATTTGGTCTAGTTTTGATGGATTGAGGCATCCTATACCTGCTACAGCAGTCAAACCAAACAACTCTGTGTCAGGTATTCCTCACCTATGTGACAAATGTAGTAACTTTTCCTTTGAGAAAACAAGATATATTTTAAAACAGCTTTATTTAGACAAGTTTATTCAAAAATGAAAAAAGATACTTAAGTTCTGAAAGGGTTCTAATTAGAGGAAAAACAATACGGAACCACTGCAGTCCTTGCATTGATTTTGTCTACCAGTTCAGCCACAGGGTTCTCGTTAAGTTCTTTCAGTAGGGCTTAGTAAAGCAGTTTGTTTAAATAGAAGATGTCCAGGAAGACAAGGTAGTCCAAGAGCCAGCTGTATTTGTGCCGGAGTCGAAGTCAGAGCTACCAGAAGCATAATGAGAAATGCTCCAATTACAGTGAATTCCATGTTTTACTTAACAGTCACTTAGCAAATGTAGGTAGGAAGCTCAGTAACAAAACAACTTTTACTCAGTATAAGCAGATGAGTGAAGGGGTCACTCCCTAAGGGTGGCCATCGGTATCTGAGAGGCAGGAAAACAATATAACCATGTATTCAATTAACATCCTCTGAAGGGCCATCTCAAGAGGAGGACAAGAAAAGGAAATACTAGAGAAGTGGATCATGTTGTTCTGTGCAAATTATAGTACTTTGAACACAAATTATTTTCTTGAACTTATTTATTCCTTCCCTTTTCCCCCCTCTCACCTCATGCTGAAGAGTAGGGTTGATCAATAAAATATGAAGGAGTATGGCAGGAAGTGTCTGATCAGGACCATGCCAGAGTGTTTGTCCCTGGAAAGGAATAAGCTAAAATTTTTAAATAGCACTTTCACATGGTAAATCCTAGTGTGTTGGACAAGATACAATTTAGGGCTGTATGAAATGCAAGCAAAAGGGGTATGATTAAAAAGTCGTTCTATTAAAAACTGTCAATCTGATAACTAATGATAAAATAGTTCATTTTGTATGCTTTGGTTTTGGAGCTCCCATGAACTTGGAGCTGGTGGCCATCTAAGAGAGTGTATGGAGTTTGTGTGGCAATGTTTTTCTGGGGGGAGGTGGGGGTTACAGTGGTGCCTTCTGTGAGCTTCTGAGAGAAGCTTCCCCCATGTTCACCAGAGCCAATGCCAGACAGCTCCAGGACAGACTGGCCGCTGGTCAGGGCTGAGCCCAGCAGCGATGGTGGTAGTGCCTCTGAGGCTGTGTCAGCCCACCAAGAACAGAAAGAACAATTCCAGAGAGATGGTAGAAACAGCTAAGTGTCTATGCAAACATGCTACACAGGCAGCATGTGGAGGACAAGCCTTTTACAGATCTTTTTAAAATTGGTGTATTTCATGTGACCTATGTGTGACTATGGATACAATGAGAGAACAATGGTTTATTATCTATGTTAAATCAAAGGAACAGCCCAGAAGGTGCTGCTGGTTCCAGAAGCAGTAATATGCAGATGTTGCAAGCCTGTCTATAACAGCTTCCTACAGGGAAAATCATACCATCATACAGAGACTTCAATATTTCAGAGAAAGATGGATAAATAACAATTCAACAGTGCAAATGCTGAAGTTGACAAAAAGTACAGTAGTTTCACGATTATAAACCGCACCTGAATATAAGCTGCACTTCCGGATAGCTGGGAAGACCACAGGATTTGTCCATATATAAGCCGCACCCGAATATAAGCTGCGTTTTTTTTGGTTTTTTTTAACTCCACACGGCAGAGGGGGCGGGGCGCCCCATACAGCCCTTGCGCAGCCCCCGTTCCCGGCCGTCCCCCGTTCCCACCGGCTCCCAGTGGCACAGGGGCCGGGCCGCCCTTGCGCATCCCCCGTTCCTGGCCGTCCCACGGTCCGGCGCCTCCTGGCCGTACAGGTGCCGGCCCGCACACTTGCAGCCCCCGTTCCGGGCAGTCTCATGCTCCCGGCGGCTCCCACTTGCCACTCTGCTTGGCCAGCTCTCACTTCCGGGTTGGCATTTCACTGGGATTTGTCCATAGATAAGCCGCACCACTGGGGTAGGCTGGATTCTTCAATGAAAAAGGTGCGGCTTATATTCGTGAAATTACTGTAACTGTATAGTTTTGATACAATCTTAGTCAATCCTTACTCCAGTCATCATGGCTATTTCCAAAAAAAGATAGACCATTCACCTAAAATTAAAGGCTTATGGAGAACCCTGAGGCAACTGATGCATTAAAATTCCTTGCACAGATTTTTACTTACGCTTGTTCTTTAATTCCTTTGAGGAATGCTTCAGTTTCTGTCTTTGATATCTCTCCATCAATACCGGCCAAATACAAATAAAGGAATGAGAATGTTTCAAAGGGAATTCGAGCAGCTCCGCCTTCTGGGTCTCTTGTTAGGATCTCACAAGCCTGTTTCAGGGAAGTCAGTAAGGACTGCAGGGGATTCCAGCAAGAAATGAAAGGAAAAGTATCAGAGCCAAGAACATCCTTGCATACCGCGACAAAATCCATGCTGTAAGCCATTAAAAGGGAGGGTAAATGAGATGAAGGTGTTACCATTGTTGCCTAGCCTTAAACCCCAAATTTACTCTAGTACAGGTCCAAGGATGGAAATAATAATGCAGTTCTAGTAGCGACAGGAGTAAAAAAAAAAAAACAGAATCTTGTGATGTTTAAAGACTTCAGTAGGGCAATCTGAGCTCTTTCTCCATAAAAACCAAATTGCTCTGTTCTGCTACTGTAAAAGCACCAACATCACTATATCTAGTAGAAGATCTTTTTGTGTGTGTGTCTATTACCTCAATGGTTCTAAAGGAATTCTCAGCAGCAGTTAGGACAGACAAATCTATAACCTCCAGAAAATGAGTATAGTAATTTCACAACTATAAGGTGCACCAGATTCTAAGGTGCGCTAGAATCTAAGGTGCACTTCCAGGTTGTCGGCAAATTTCCAAACTTTTTCCATATATAAGGCGCACCAGACTATAAGGCGCATGTTTTTTTTGCAGCGAGGATCCATGTGCAACAAAGTAACGAATTAGTAACGCGCGCGGGGTTTACTGGCAGGTGCTCAATTTGCAAACATTTTTTTCACAGATCGGCATAGCCTTTAAACGCAGCCCCAGGCGCCCTCCCCGTGCTGCGGGCCTCGCAGCTGCCCTCACGGCTGCCGCCGCTGCAGTGGGTGCTGCAGCTCGTACTTCCTGGCTGGCAAATTTCCAAACTTTGTCCATATATAAGGCGCACTTCCGGGTTTCGATCAAAATTTTAGTCAAAAGGGTGCACCTTATAGGCCTGAAATTACTGTATAGATTTGGTGGTTTTATTATTATATTATATTATATTTATATTTTGGCTGATATTTACTGTTTCCCCTATCTTATGCAAGTTCCATTGTAATAGGTAGTAGAAAAAGCACTGAGGCAAAAAGCATTTAAAGAATATTTCAGTTTAGTCAAAGGCCAGTAACATCCAAGTTACCTTTAAAAAGCATGCCTCAAACTACTAGTTCCAAATATAATTTGAAAAAATCTTTCTTTATTATGGTGTTAATAATCCAGTGCCCTATGCATGCTGAGCTATAAGGGGAAAAGTTCAGGGAAAAATTCAGAATTGAATTTCATTCAGTCAAAGACTGGTTGGATGCCATTAAAGACACAAATAAAACCACACACAAAATATAAAAGCACAAAATCAAACCCACAGAGGCTTTATTCAACCTAAGTCAATATTTTTCACTGCAACTTTTTAAAAATTTACTCTTATATTTTCATTAACAAGTAAGCAATGTCTATGTAAAAAGATAGTATCTCCTAATCAAGTATTCCCAGTAGAATAGTAGATCTTAAATGCAGTATCTGTTTAAGATCTAAAACAGAGGCCAGAGAAGTGTCATTTTACAATTCTTTAACAGTTTTACTTAATTTATCTCCTCCTCTGGGAAGCTCCTCAGGGAAAAAAGAGGCAGCTGACTAGTATGATGGCAAACTTTACATTTTGCATTTGGCTACCCCTCTACTGCTGCCCTTTCTGGTCCTGCCACTCCAAAACTGCCATGGTTTCTTTCTCACAGCAAAGTTATTTATATTCATTTTTCCACCTTTGAAAGACAATTAAACAGGCTACCTGTGTGGTCATTTCTCCAAGGCTTTTGTAACAATGCATTGGTACTTAACAAAAAAGATTCTTTAGACTGGTGCTCTTAAAAGTTCGTATTTGTCTTCTCTTGTATTTCAATTGTGACCCTGTTAGATTGTGAACACAATTTACAGCTACAGGAAATGAATGCAAATTTCTTATGTCTTTCTATCTGGTTTAGGAAACCGAGGTTTAGGTTTCATTATGCAGTACTGAAATCAAATAATTCACTTAATATCCAAAAGGACAGTGAGATGGTGAAATTTAGTCTGTCTAGCTTCATCAGAATGATGTTCCTGTGACTCTGTTCTTGTTTTTGCTTTGTTTGGGTTTTTTTTGTGGGGACAGAGGGGCTGTTTTTTAGATAAGTAATGTTGCTGTTACTATTTTTAAATGAAGAAAAGAGCCCAAACTATGAGATCATTTTGGGAGGGAGACTGGAATCAAAAAATACAAATCTGAAATAAAGACAGACAGACAGACAATTGCACAATTGCATCGTCAGGTCAGGTTAACATTCAGGGATTTCAAGTACCGCACCATTCACAAAATAATATTTCACATGTATTTTCTTACTACCTCTTCTTCCCTAGTGTAGAAATCATTAGAAGTATTATACTTTATAAGAACATCAGCTTAATGCATTTTATAATCTTTCATTCTGTTGAAATGCTCTGCTGAGATTTTATTACTGGCATTAAAAGAATTAAATGTAGCTGTAGGAACATTAAGTGCTGCTGAGAAAATTTAATTGGCTACACAATCAATTAAAAATTGGTTCTTTAATTTCTCCCTTCAGTTCTCCTTCATGGACATTTACACCATCATTCCTCCATTATCTTCTCTCACATAGTACAAGCTCCCTGCAGACACACTTGCTCTTCTACTGCCACTCCAGTAAAATGAGGACTTAGCCACCCTTCTGGTTAAGCTCCCCAGACCAAAATCTCAAGGGCAACAGAAGGAAACACGCAAGCCCCTTTGCCAGCTGCTGCAAAAGCAATCACCATTCCCCAAATCCATCTGCATTAATTGTTCTGTGGTCTATCTTGTATATGAATCCTAGACAACCACTTGTGTTTGGATATGAGGGCTCCTGCTGTGAACATACCTCACCAAGCACGCTGCACCCAAGTGCCAGAAACTTCATCCATTCCACTTCCTCATCAAAATTGTCCAGTTGCAGAATAGCTCCCAGCTGCTCCTCTGGCAAGCCCAAATGCTTCCATTTTTCCCTCAGTTCTGCAGTGGTCACCGTGCCTTTGGAAGAAAGCTTTGAACAAAATCATGGTACCACAATAAGAACTCTGAAAACCAGAATGAATTTAAGAACAGTCTCCCCAAAATACTTCAAATACTTGACAGTCTCTCTCTCCAACCATCTCCAACGCATCAGCATTCCTCAACAGCTTTGTGCATTTGATAAAGAACAGCTTGTACCTGTTTGTGCAACACCTTAAGGAGTCCTGGGGTCAAACCAGCATCTTTTTTCTCTGCTGCTAAAGGCATTTCCAGCCTCTCCTTCACAGGAAGGGGTTCACCTTTAGACAAGGCTGAAAAATACCTAAGTGAATGGGAATAGCAACACACCTCAATGCCCATGGCCATTACAAACTGCACAAAAGTAAATGATCTTACAGTTCAGTGTAAGAATCTGCAGGCTCCACAGGAGCAGCAGCACCTGGCAAGCTGCCTGTGAGCACAACTCTCATCTTCCTGTGTGCAGAAACCACAGTCTTTAGACTTTACATGCTCCTTTTCGTGACACTCTAATAATTCTTAAGGTATTTAAATTCACAGCCTCCCCTCCCTTGTGTACAAGGTACAGACATTTTCCAGTCTCCCCCCCAGCTGAGAACATCTCACAGATATCTTTCAAGAGCTTGCCCACACAAACCATAGGACAGGAAAAAATTATAGTGAGCAATTGAAGTAGAAGAAAAAACCTAGATGTTAAAGGAGAAACATTTAAGCATCTAAATGGCAAGAGATTTATTATGCCGATTATCACTTCAATGGTGCAATTTTTCAGGCACTTTCCCCAGAAAGAAAGAAGAGAAACTAACCAAGCTTAAGAATTAGAAAGCCAATGTCTACTTTTTACTTTGAATTCCAAGAACTGAATCTCAGATGAGAGAAGAAAAACCAAACCAAAGGAAACCAAAAGGAAAAAGAGTGGTCTTTCAGGTAGAAAAAATAATAACAAAAAGCATATTAAAATACTTTTTTTTTTTGGTATGGAAATCCAGCTATTTCAGAAGTAAGCCAGCCATAAACCGCAAGGACAGAAAGCAAAATAAAATACCACACTATTTTTAAAAGGCTTACATGCTGCATTAATACACAGAAATGAACATGCAGAGCACATGCTGATATAATACTCAAAGCTACATCCACTATACAATAAAGAAGAGAGTGAGGTTTTGAGGGTCCATACATACAGCTCTCTGTCATTAGATGAACATCGTACTTACGCAGCTGCCCACTGCAAAACATCAAAAGGCTGAGTCCTAATAGCAGCTTTAGTAAATTGCTTCAGAATATTGGGTAGCTCTGGGGGAATTTTGATCTGCTGAGCACAGAACATGGTTTCTGGAAGAGGCATGGTTCCAGTCACAAGGACCTGAAAGAAATAAAACAGCAGTTCACAGACACAGAATGTGAATAAAAAACTGTGTGTGCACATGGGAGTGAACAGTGCCTGTTCCAAATTCCCTCCTGTCCTACTTGATAGCTGGGGCTGCAGGAGAGCTGACAGACCTGGAACAGACAAGCCCTGCATGGCTCTAAACGATTTTGTGGCTACACCAAGTAAAACATTGCAGCTTGGGTACAGCTAGGAGAACTAGTACTTTAACATGTGACTTCAGAGAGTTTTAAACTGATTTTTCTCCTCAAACCTACCACTACAAAAATTTATCAAATGCCAACATGAAAGGTATCTACATTGACAATTCACTACTTTATGCCAAAGAAAAACTTGGCATTTTTGTACAGATGCCAGAGTATGCAGATAAACAAGTTTCTATTGTGTTTATGCATTCAAAAATGCTGTACAGCAAAAAGTTACTAATTTGTGCTTGTGACAGACTTTACATGAAACAATTACAGGGATGAACAAAACATTCATATGTGCTTCATATATCACACTTTGCTCATACAGCTCTACAAGTGTTTTTGCTTCATTCAGAAAGTAACTCATTTGTTGCAAGGAATCGTGTTCCCCAGGAACCAAAAGAAGGGACAGAGATAGGCTATTGTATGGTCCTTCTCCCATCAGAGCAGTGGGGTATATTTGGTGGGAAACTCTCCTCATAATTTCAGGACAAAATATGGCATGCTTAAGTTGATTTAGCAAGAACTTAAAATAGTTATTTGCAGAAAGGAAGAGCAGTAAAAGCAACAGCATACAGAAAGGAATCAATGTAACAGAAACCTCTATCCTTTTAGACTTCTTTAATTTTCAAGATAACAGTACCTGTCAGGTGGCTTTGTCACGTGAATTTTCCTGTCATGGAAAATAAAAAATTTGAAAGTCATCAATAGAGCAATGGAACTGCTGTGACGCAAGGCTCCTTTGAGGATCAAACCATACTTAGAACTTTATTTATGGAGAAATGCAGACAGGGTACAGCATCTTCACCACTCTAATGCAGCCAATTTGCATGAAGAACAGACTTCAAAGTGTGCATTTAATTACCACATTGGTAATGCATTTTCAGTGATTCAAAAACACAGCTCTAGCCAAGGAACTAAAGCTGAAGACAAAACACCTGAGGATTTCAGGACAAGAGAAAAACTTTGAGGAAGGAATACAGGTGTGTGTGCACGTATCCTTGAGAATTAGTCAAATAAAGTAATAAAAATATAATCAGAAAAAAAAATAGTATTGCAAGAGCTGCTATTCTACAGTAAGCTATTAGTCACAGTCCCACAGAATGCCAGAGGTTGCCAGAGACTTCTTGGAGGTCAGCTGCCTGACTGCCTGCACAACCTACGAGCAGGGTACCAAGGTCCATGTCCAGCAGCGTTTCAAGAATTTCCAAGGATGGAAACTCCACACCCACCGGGCAACCTGTGCCAGTGCATGCCCACCCTCACAGGGAAAAAGGGTTTCTTGATGTTCTGCTGGAACACAACACACCGCTAATAATCAAAGAAGAGCACGGCTAGGTGAAGCAGTCTCTGCACCCCTTCACCATCGTTACTCTAGCTAAAGACAAAGATCAGCACATCACCTTCACTTCCTGTTAGCTCTTATTTTCTATTTCTTTCGTTCCACTCCCCCCAAGCCAGTCCCAGGTGTTCAGGAAACAAGGCCAAGGCGTGTCCGCACACAGAGGTGACTGGCCGAGCCGCGGGTGTCCGCGGCCCACCCGCCCCGAGCTGTGGGGAGGCAGCGCGGCGGACACCGGCTCCGGGCGGCTCCTCGCCAGACGGAGGGAGCCCAGGGCAACCCCAGGGCCCCAGCACCCCGGACATCCCCGGGCGGCCGCCCCGAAGCTCGGAGAAGGCCCGGGCACGGCCTCTCACCTGCCCCGCTCCACGGCCCCGCTGCCCGGCAACGCGGAGGGACGGGCCGGGCTGCGGCCCGGGCGCTGGGCGGGGAAAAACGTGACGGCGGCGAGGGTAAAACGGCAAGAGCAGCCCTGCTTTGTACAAACTTTTAAAAGGCCCAGACCATCGATGAGGGGATTGAGTCTACTAATAATAAATTTACCAACGCCTGCAAGGTGGGTCGGAGTGGGCTGCAGGGTACAGCGGCTGAACATGAACCAGCAAGGGACCCAGGTGGCCAGAAAGGCCAGTGGCATCGCGGCCTGTATCAGCAGTCCTGTGGCCAGCAGGGTGAGGAAAGCGATTCTTCCCCCGTACGCGGCCCTGGTGAGACTACGCCTGAAATCCTGTGTCCTCTCAATTCAGGGAGAAACTGGAGGGTGTGCAAGGAAGGGTGACAAAGCTGCTGCAGGGCCTGGAGCACAAGTCCTGTGAGGAGCAGCTGGGGGCATCAGAGTCTCAGGGTTGACCTTACTGCTCTCTACAACTGCCTGAAAGGAGGCTATGGACAGCTGAGGGTCAGCATCTTTTCCCAGACAACCAGTGACAGAGTAAGAGGGCATAGTCTTAAGCTATGGCAGGGGACATTAAGACATTTATGTTGGATATTAAGAAGAATTTCTTCACAGAATGGAGTGTAGACAGTGGATAGACAGTGGAAGGGTTGATCCAGGGAGGCAGTGGATTCACTGTCCCTGATGGTGTTCAAGGAAAAACTGCGTGTGGCCCTTTGTGCCACGGTTGAGTTGCTAGGGTGGTGTTCAGTCATGGGCCGGTCTTGATCTCAAAGATCTTTTCCAACACAGTTCATGCTGTGAGCATCTTAGCACCATGTTAGTGGCAGAGCCCATGATGGGGAGGCTGGTTCCTGCAGTACCTGGGTTCCCAGGAGCCTGCTGGCCCCTGCCTGTTCCCTGGCCACAAGGATGCTCTAGTGGGTGAGCAGTGTTAGGGTGGCATGTCCATCTTGCCTTTGGTATTCCTGCACCTCTTTTCCTAGCTTGGATGAAATGTGAAGAAATGCTAACTAAGCTGAAAATGAGAGCAACGTATCCCCAAAAATTCCATTTACTTGCAGCAGCTGCAACTTCTAAGGACAGCTCAGCCTCAAGCAACCTCTGATGGTCAAGCTCCACAGACATGGATATTCAGAGTAGCAGTACCACTGAGAGTCTGCCATCACTGAGAGCAGCACAGCCAGTGCCAGTTGCTTCTCAGCACCTGCTGGTCCAGACTGACACCATGAGGTAGCGCTGGTTCTCCCACTGCTCCAGGATGTGAGGAGCCAAAGTGCACTCTCTGCCATGACGTCTTGGTGGACAGCTACGAGTCTTTCCACTGCAGATAAAAACAGCACCAGAGGTAACCTGACCGGCATCCTCTGTAAAGACACACATCTCTTGGTTACAAAGCAATACCTCTCCTGTACCTTCTAACATGGACTGTACACAGCCCAAGCACTCATCAATTTGGTAATAGGATTATTCACTTCATAAAGCCTTCACAAGCCAAGCAGTTACTGCAGAAGCACACAATCTTACTTGTAGCCAGGCCTTTTTAATCCACTTCATGTCCCCACTGATGAACATGCGAGGCCATGCAACACAAAGATAAAACGGTGGGCTCCAGAAAGCAATAAGCACACATTTTAACAACTGTTTAATCTCTCATAAAACTAAGCATAAGCTACAGGCTAATTATTTGGCCTCAAAATATTTTGCAGATTCCTGTAACTAATGAAAACAGCAAACTTCTGATATATAATGATACATGTTTCTATCTTTCAGTTGTTTTAAAGCATCTACTCATTTAAGAACACTATAGCAAGAAAAATATGAAGCAAACATTCTTTCAAGAGCTTATAGAACAGAATTCAATTAAACTGATTTCACAGTGCAGTTGTTCAAAGGTGTCTAGTGATAACAGATAAACTGCAAGTTTCATATTATCTCTCATCTGTGGTCCTTGCACACACTTGAAACTATCCTTAAAATGCTGAAAAAAGTAAATGTCATACTCTTAGTTCTTCCAGCAATTTGCTCCAGTGCAGCAAAATCATGCATAAAGCTGCCACACTGTATTATGGGAAACTGCAGCATGTAGGTGGAATTTTTTTCTGTGTTTAATGAGATGTATTTTCATAGAATCATAGAATGGCCTGGGTTGAACTTTACAGATCACCTAGTTCCAACCCTCCTGCCACAGGCACGAGCACTTTTACTAGACCAGCCTACTCAGAGCTCCATCCAGTCTGGCCTTTTACACTTCCAGTGATGGGGAGCCTGTTCTAGAGTCTCATCACCCTCACAGTAAGGAAATTCGTAACATCTAATCTAATATTACTTTCTTTCAGTTTGAAGCCACTTCCCCTTGTCCTGTCACTACATGCTCTTGTAAATACTCTCTTCATATGAATCTATGCTGCTTCCTAGAACTATTTCCTCTCACTGTATAATACTGAGTCTTGTATATAAAGAACATTTTAAAGTATATCCATGGATGTAACTGCTGCTTTATAGCAGCACTGCCAGAAATGTTGCTATAAGGCAGCATACCTTAGAATTTTCTGCTGCTTCCTACTTCCATGACTCCTGCTAGCAACTAGTCAAAATATGCCATGGACTCTCCATTCTAATCCAGCAGTATTTTTAGATCACATTCCTTACCTAACGCTAGCTAGTCACTTATGCAATTTGTATCTGCTGAACATGGCACAGCCAGTGCAGCTCTGCACTATTTAGGTTATAATACAGAAACTCTATCCAATATAAATAAAATAGCTTTGCAGTGTTCTCTGGTTCTGTAAGCAACAAGGAATTCTAAGTAAAACTAATATCCTTTTCCAGGAAAACAAACAGCCCTTGAAAGGCAAGCAGTATTAAATACCACCCCCTCTTCCCAGTCAGATACCTCCAGATGTTTGACTTCATCTTCTATAGGGGAAAATACCTCTGCAGCTTGGGTGTTTGCCAGTATTCAACATATAAGAGATAATAGCAGGTAAGCAGAAAATCTGATATGCAGAGCTGTGAAATAATTTTGCCACTACTCCATCTCTTGGGATTACACTGAACTAAAAATATTCCATTTATTTCGAAACTGTATTTGATCTCTGGAAATACAATCTTTTAAAGTTTTCCATTACAGAATAACTTTGATTTCACCATATCATTTCTCAATTTATGGTTACTTCTTAATTAAGAAATTAAAACCAGAAGCACAGTTAAAAAAATTGCTGTTAACGATGCAATTCTTTAGTTCCAGCTACCAATTAAGAGAGCTCTAACTTACCATTATGTTTTGTAAAAGTTGTTTCCTCATGTTTCAGAAAACACTTCCCTTATTTTGCATGCTGAACTACCAAGATTCAGTTATTTGTTTAATGTTTTAACTATTTGTACTGTCATTTCTGCCAAGAACCTCACTCATTGCCCAGGCTGTACAGTGGCCATTATTCCCAAGGCAAACAGAATAAGAACACTGACCCTTACCACAAAACTTTTCCAATCTAGACGCAAAAAAACGGACAGTGACGTCCAAGGAAACAAAATTATACTGATCAGTATGCCAGGCAATCAAACCCCAGGCACAGGAGGCTTTTAGAGGCTTTTTGGAGTTCTCTGAAGAATAGTGCAGCTGCTGGGAAGATTTTTATGAAGACTTTCATGCAAGCATAGGGGAAGGCAAGGAAAGAATTAATGCACTCAGCTGAAAAGTGATGTGAGCACTGTAATAGGTTGAAGTTGGCATCTTACTGAGGAAGTCACTTACACAAAGCAGTTACAGGTACCAAAGGGCCCTCAGAAACAAAATCAAGTAAATTTGGCTTCACTCAATAGAGAACGGGAAGACAGAAAAGATGCAGAGTTTTATTTTAATCAATATAAAATAATCTGTGTAAAAACAGTCAAAGCCATGCTGCAATTAACTGTTCTCAATATTCACAAGATAGCTATAGAGCCATCTGACAGTTCTTTTATGAAGGCCTGTAAAACTAGCAAGAGCATTAGATTCTCAACACACAAAGGGGATACAATTGAGCCAGTACACACTTCCAACCCCTCCAGTTGAGACCAAGGTCAACACAAATTGTGGTGGAAGAGTGTGCGCGCGCACACACATACACACACACACACTCTTTCTAGCTTGAAAGCAATAGGAGTCCACACCACTCTGCATCACTCCAGCACAGAGGGAAGCCACGGGTACAGTGCTCATCAGCCGTCTCAGAAACAGCCACTTAACTTACAAGCTTACTTATCACCTTTCTATGCCAGGGGAGTACACAGCACACAATAAGGCAAACCACTGAAATTTAAAACAATTTATAAAGTACTGTTATTTAATTCCTGTTCTCTACAACCTCCATATTCTTTCAAAATACGTGTAAAAATAAGGAGATGAGGAGATGAGATTTCTGAAAAGTTCACAATAGACAATTCTGGAAACAAACTCCACCTGGAATCTGTAAAGCAATGCAAATGCCAGCACAACAGTTGGATATGAAACCAGTTTTCTATAAAATAAAAGCAAATACAGATAATGTAAGCTACATCAAAATAGCTGCAGTTCACATTGCATGACTGGCCTGATCTGCCGTTTTCTTCAATGATTTGTAAAATACCAGTAGTAAGAAACAGCACAAAGGCTTTTTCTTAATAAATTTTAATATTAAGATCAGTTTGTCTGGATAAAATCAAAAAGTTACAAATATCACACTACGGCAAATTCTGCATGATGCACAGTAGTGCTTGCAATATTTGAGTGGCAAGACCATTTTGGAACTGTTTGTGAAAGGTATGTCAAAAACTGAATCTTGGCATAAATAAGAATGTATGTTACTAGTGAATTTATTATTGTGAAAAATATATCTGTCCCACAATGTACACCACTGTAAATAACCAAATGCAGTATTTATGCACTTCAAAAATATATAGGGCGAATATATACTTAGTTTAGCATTAAATCAGCAACAGTAAATGAGAAAAAATATTTTGGCTATTTTTCTATGATTTAATTTCACTGGAAATTTCCTAATAAATCACTCCAAAGGGTATTATTTGTGGTTCAAAACCATCAGGACAACAGTAATTCTGTAAAATAGTATGGATTTGAGAGCCCAATCCTCCTGCCACTAGATTCAGATGCATTTGGCTGGCGCTTGCTGCCTTAGAACATGAGTCTAGACACCAAAAAAATGAAGTACCTACCACCATGACATCCTGGACCACATTAGGTCATATCATGTCAGATCAGAGATGCAACATCAATAAAAGGAGATGACACTTTAAAAGCACCTGCCAGATTCTCAGTAGTAATTATATACACATGGTAAAGTACAGAATACTGAAGGAAAGTATACTGAATAGCAAGTTAAATGTTCCATCAATTTTCTCGCTACTGCAATGGATATTCACATTTTCTGCATTGGTCCAGGAAAGATACTGCAATCTAAGCATGTGATTTGATGCTACTTAAAGCTTTGTGATACTGTTAATGTATTTTCTTTATCTACATAACCCCCACCCCCATCCCCAGACATACTGCAAAAGAACTCTATCTACATATAGAAATAACACAGACTTGATTTGGTGGCTCTTCTTTTACTGTGTTCTTGTAAAGAAACCTGATAACTTTTCTTTGCCTGTTTAATAGCATATGCATTTCCCTACCCCTCAGGCTATAAATGGTACATGATAAATCAATTCCTCAGTATTATTCCCGTAAAAATTCACAGTGACCAATTCTGAGAGAATTTTTTTTTTTGGTCGGGTTGTTTTTTTTAAAAGCAATTGTGCAATATAATATTCATACTACGATTTTCAACTTTGGTAACTTATAGAAAAAAGATTTCAAGTTCTTTAACTAAGGATCAGGCCAGGACATTGCTTACACTATGCTCTTTGTGCTATGCAAGCACATCAGTTAAGGTTCATCCCTTTTCTGGAGATCCTGAAAAATTCTAATATTGATAAGAAATTGGCTACAGTTTAAGTTGTGAACCTATGTAATTTTTCTTGGTACCTTTAAATGCTTCCATCACCTAGCCTTAGTAAATTTTTACTTACTGTTTCAATTAATGAAATCCTGATCCCAAAGCCAACACCCATCTACCCCCTTCGACCAAATAGAAAAATCCAGCTGAGCCTCAACAAGTACATCTGAATTCTCAGAAGAGAAAGTATTTCCTTGATTTAACAGCAACTGTACAATATTACAAACTCTTGACACATGAAAAACAATCAGGCAATAGAAAAATGTACAACAGCTTTGGTGTTATACAAAATAATAAAAAAGACTGGACAGTAAGATACATAGTTCATTATGTTCTCAACACAGCAACTTCATTGCTGACTGTAAGACAGTTACTTACTTTTGATATTCTCTATGTGGCCTTTCCACTCATGAAAAATCATACTGTATTACTACAATAAGAACTGTTATGAACACCATAAAGTAAGCTCCAAATTTTATAAAAACATCTTGCCTTTTCACACTATTGCTTTGTGGCACATTGTCAACAGAACAGCAGTCCAAAATAAAGTGACAACTAGATTTAATAAATTAATATACTTTTTAAAGATGTACAATGCACATTCTTTTTAATCCAAGGTTTTAGGGTGTCAGGACACTTCTATATACACATATACAGACCTCAGACAGCATTTACAAATCAGAAAATGCAGATAAGAAACAGAGCCTTAACTGCTATCTGGATGCTACCAACAAACCAAAACACTGCTGAGAGTATTACTGGGAGAGATCCAAAGACAAGAAGAGTCTATGAAAAAAGGACATGTAAAGGCAAAGGGAAGGTCAAGATGTTTAATATGACCATCTATTCTTGTGAAGACTGAGGTGGAGCTGTTGATGTGCCTGGTTTACCAGACTTCCGTTCGTAATTCACAAGTCGTTGTCCGACAAGGTACCTGGGATCACAGTAGAGACAGGAATTAAAAAAAATGTAATGCTATTTTGTAACACAAATCCACTCTATCTCCTTTGCTGCCAAAGTAATTTTTTCATTTCAATAAAAGTTTTTCTATACATTGTAAAGGAAAAACTTTAGCTGCTGCTTAATCTTTCTTAAAGGGAGAGAAAATATCCTGATGCTGCTCCTTGGAAAGCTTAAGGAGTGCAAGATTCCTTTAGTGTGACATTGAAACAGAATTTAATTATCTGAGCAGCTTAACTGTTTTCATATCTTTCAAGTTACTCCTTTCTTCTTCTATATCATTGATCAACACTTTTTGCCTTTTCGTGCTCCCTGTATTTGCATGCTAGTTCTGTGCATGCAAGAGTCCTACACACCTATGAATTCTTCCCCTAACATCTGTCACTTCCTTTAGGAACTTTTCCACCACTGCTCCTTTTCTCATGGTACCATAACCAACAACCATAGTGCATTCTTCGCACATTTCAGAATGTCACAAAACCTTGGATATGCTTTTGAAGTTTGTAACACAAAAGATTTAATTACGCATATTTCTAAACCACAAATCTCTACTGGCTGGCACGATTATGTCTGCTTACTTCCTGAAATTAAGTCATACAAACTTCTTCTCTACAAGGATGTTACAACATTTAATAAGCTGATTTAATACCAATCTAATTTTCACTTACAACTTTTCAGTTGCATCTTAACATTTAAGATTCAAAGAAGTCTATTTTAGGTTTGACTTCTTCTGTAGTTGTTGGAAAGTAAAACTCTTATAGGTCAAGTCAGGATATAAACATAACTAACTCATTTATTCATTTTCAATACAGAAGAAGCCCAGGAAGATTAGCTGCCAATCTTCTTAACCCATAAGAAAGGTAATTAGGGTAACACAAAAAATAATGTAGTAACACAAAAAAAGCCTAAATAACCAGAAAATAATAGGAAAATTATTATTTTTATCAGGCATTTGAGTAACACAGAGTAATAATTACTGAAAACATCAGAAAACCACACAAAATATGGTAAGGACAAACTATCAAATCAACTGAACATTCTTTAACAGGTTAGGTGGACTAATGAGGAAGAAGAGTAAGAAAAACAGTTATGCAGACAACAGTTATGCAGAAAAGGTTGGAGAAATGCTTTTATAAGCAGCAGATTGAAACATGATTTTAACTTCCAGGTATGTTGCAATTGACAAATGACATTCATTTGTCATTCAAGACTACAGATGAGACAAACAGTCAGCTTCATTTGTGGGAAAACATATTCATGTTAGACACGGGGGAGTGTCTTCCCTTTATAAAGACAGTCTGTTCCTCTCTTCATCTGAGCCACAGAAAAAACAACTGCCAACAACAATTCGTCTTAAGGAGTCACTTGTTAGAAAACTTCTTAAAAACTGTTTTAGTCCTAAGTATCTATAACATCTGAATTCAACCCGAAGTACTCACTTGTCATTTTTAATATGTTCATAAAGGCGCTTGAACTGGCGGACTTGGAAGGACAGAATTCCCATCAAAACCACCACCATAAGCAGAAAAGGATAAATCCGTCGCTGAACGAGGTTCTGCATTTCAGCAGTAACTCCTACAGAACAAGACACAATCCTTAGATGTTCTAATATAGTTGAACTAACTCACGTATTTCTGGTTCTCTACGTGCTTCCATACTGTTTGTTGTACTGTAACTTCAGTAGAAGGGCTGTGAAATAAATTACACATCCATTTAAATCAAAGAGCCAACATGACAGCTGCTGTTCTTTTTAATCTGAAGTGCTAGGAGTGGGAAGTTTTGCATTAACAGAGTGAAAATCCACAGTAGAAAATAAAAGGGCTTATCAGTATTTTCTGCCTATTAACCTATGTTTATCTGCTTACTCCTTGTATCAGAAAAGTCAATGCAATAAAAGTCAGCATTCAAGGGAGACTGAAGCATAAAACGGGACCTGAACATGTTTTCAACATCAAAACTAGTAAAAGACAAGTCTTGATGAAAAAGCTCATCTACCTTGGTTCTAATCAAATACAGAAATTTCACAATTATAAGTCGCACATCTGGGTAGCCAGGTAGACCACGGGATTTGTCCATATATAACCCGCACCCGAATAGAAGCCACATTTTTTTCTTTTCTTGGCGCGGCAGGGTGGAGGTGCTGCTGAGGGGCCAGGCAGCGTCAAGGCCACACCAGGAGCGGGTAGCGGGACGCAGCAGCGTTGGGAGAGGCCGTGCCGGCAGCGCTGGGAGCGGGAGCAGTGGAGGCCCGGCCGCTCGCTGGGAGCTAAGGGGCAGGGAACGCCTGCTCCCCCCGTGGCTTGTACTTCTGTGTTGGCGATTCTCCTGAAATTGTCCATAAATAAGCCGCACCTGATGATTAGCCGCACTGCTGGGGTATGCTGGATTCTTCAGTGAAAAAGGTGCAGCTTATAATCGTGAAATTATCGTAATTTACCTCAATTATGAGGCAATGGGAAAATCTGAAAAAACCCTATATATTTAAAATTTACATTTTAATAGTATTAAAACCTCAAAACAAACACAGGATTTTCACCTGTTATAAGCTTGACTTAGAATTTGACAAGTCAGAAAAAGATGGTCTGAGCTCAGTATAGCTCCTAGAGGGACAAAAATCATAGGCTGATTATCCAAAGAAGAAATGAATTACAGTAATTTCACAATTATAAGCTGCACATCCGGATAGTCGGGACGACCACGGGATTTGTCCATAAATAATCCGCACCAGAATATAAACCGCGATATAAAAAAAAAAAAAAAAAAGCGAGGATCCGCGTGCAACAAAGTAACGAGTTAGTAACAGAATCCCGACACGGGGTTTGCTGTCAAGTTACTCAATTTGCAAACAGTTTTCACAGACCGGCGAAGCCTTTAAATGCAGCCCCAGGCACCCTCCCCATGCCGCGGGCCCCAGCACTCCCTGGCGCTGGCTGCCACAGCTCCCCGCCTGCTTGGCAGCGGCTCCCCTCGCCCCGAGAAGCCGGCGGCTTGCCCCCTTGCTGCGCACTCAAAGCCGGCCACCCACTGCCTCCTCGCCGCGCAAAACCGGCTCCGGCTCTCTGCCTGCTCAGCTGTGGCTTGCGGCCCCGTGGCGCAGAGGAGTGGCAGGGTGGCCCCAAGCAGCAGCGCTGCAAGGCAGTGCTCCCCCGCCGCCCTGCCTGCCTCACAAAGCCCGCTCCCCCCCCCCGCCCGCCTGGCTGCAGCTCCGCGGAAGCTCTCTCCCTGGCCAGCTCACACTTCCGGTCTGGCATTTCACTGGAAATTGTCCATAAATAAGCTGCACTACTGGCGTAGACGGGAGTCTTCAATGAAAAAGGTGCGGCTTATAATTGTGAAATTACTGTAATAATTCCTTTCCCAAACTAGCTAGATATCTAAAATGCAAAAAGAAATCAGTGTCTGCCTCTCCTCTTGGGTAAGAGGAGGGGCAGACACTGATTTCTTCTCTGTGGTGATCAGTGACAGGACTCAAGGAGCAGCCTCAAGCTCCCTTAACAAAGGGAAGGGTTTGGGCTGGATAGCAGACAAAGCTTCTTCACCCAGAGGGTGGCTGGGCACTGGCACAGTCTCCCCAGGGAAGCAGTCACAGTATCAAGCCTGACAGAGTTCCAGAAGCACTGGACAATATTCCTGGAACATCATATGACTCTTAGAAGTCTTTAAAGATTTATATTTCTCTGCAGAAGAGGTGTTTTTTTCTGTTGTTGCCTTTTTTTTTCCTTTATAAACTAGAGCTACAAGTTTTATTTCCACAAACATACTTACACTGTTGTAAACCATGAGATGACAAACAAGTGTTCTGAATGCATACATACCCAGCAAAGGTACAACACCAGAAGCTATGATGTACGGCACACAAAGGGAAAGCAAGAGGACAGAGATTACGGGTGCTGCCAGTTTACGGATGATGAAGTGTAAGTCAATGTTACGAATTCCATTTGCATACACCTAAAATGGAACAAGTTAGAAGTAGAACAGATCCATCAAGAAAGCCTTGTTTTGCACTTACAGTAATAATTTCAATGTTTTTTACACAATTCTCCTTATGAAAGCAAATGGGTGTTTCCATGGCCACAGCTGAAGAAGGAAAAACTCGCTGCCAATTTACATCATGAGGGTTCCAGGAAATCATTTCAACAATGGCCAAGAGACCAACTTAATCTGGAACAAAGTTGTGATTCAGATGCAGGAATGCAAGACACCTTCTGAAAGATCATTTAACAGAGCTGTGGAAATGGTTTTGTGGGTGACCTGGGCTCACTTTGCACTGTTGTTAACTTACTAGAAGAGGATATGCTAATAGGATAAATTATTAAATTTCGTAATGGGCAAAAAATAGGATCCTATTTTGTACTTGATCAGGCAGACCAGAGCTTCTGTACGTAGAGTCTGTGCCTAAAAAAAAGGCTTCTGCAGTTACTATCAGAAGCTAAGTCACAACAGAACCAGATTAAGGGAAAGGACCAGTTCTGAATGGCTACCAGAAATAACTAAACAATGGCCTCTGTCCCACAGCCTGGAAGGCTCAGGAGAGTGTGTAAACAGCCCCTGGAGAGCATTTAGAATGAAAGAGGGAGCCGTAGTATGAATCAAAAAACACTCCCAGACTATATTCTGCAGCGTGACAGCTGAAGTGATTTATTAACTGGGACTATGTACAAGACTTACTCGTAAGAGGCACCTTGAGTACAGAGGTTGGGACATGTACCACAGGTGTCACATGACAGTGCAGGGCTGAAAAATTACCTTCTGACAAACAACTGAGATGACAACTGTGGAATTTAGTGGTTATAACCAAGAAAAATACTTCTGACTAAACAACAGGCCATATGACTCCGAACTGCTCAGAGAAACTTCTCTGTGTTGCTTAATAATCAAAGGGGAACATAAACGGTGTATTTCATCTTTACTGATCTATGATTGGGGTAATCCCTACAGCTGCAGAGATGGCAAAATTCTGTTTTCTTGAGTTGTGGATGCAAATACTCCAATATTTGGACAAGTATTTGGACACATGGACTTCATCTGAAGAAATAATCATGTTTCTTTCTCACTTTATTACAAACCTGATTAAAATGTATATATATATATACAAAGCATTTTCTTGAATTCAGATTTCTGAGTTTTTGTTTTACTGTTAAATGTAACTTAATGGATTAGTCTATACAATTTAAAAGGCTTTTACCAGACTAGTTGAATTTTACCCAATTACTCCATTACTGCAAGAGTGACACTGTTTCCTGATACACAATCAGAAACATAAAAAATCAAGTATACACATAATTTCCATAGACAATTTTTCCGTACCTGTTCAATAACAGTTTTCAGCCACCACTGGGGACCCATCAGTGTTATAGCAGCAATTATTTTGGCATGCAGAACTCCAAGAGCCCAGTCCTAATTTTGTAAAAATTTATAGTGTTAGCATTAACATATCTTTAAAAAGTCAGACAACTAAAAGCTTTAAGAGCAACGTATTAGTATTACCTAAATGAAAATACAATTACTTTTCCATTTACATAGAACACTGTTCCAAAGAGATTACACTATCTGCAAATTCTTATGAAGAAGATGACTCTCAAGATTAACTGACATCTGTAAATTTGGCTCCCTGGGACCAGGGAAATCACTACTACCATTAAAACAAAGGCAAATGCTAAATAGAAGCATTAGATTTAAAGCAATTGACTAACGTTCTGGTACAACTAATTTACATAAAAGAAGTTAATTTCCTTTCTTTATAAAAGAACAGAAAAAAGACACAAAGATGCTCACCTGCATCAGGCAACAAGTTATTTTCCTTCTTTTGAAGTTTAATTATTCCCCAAACCCTATCTAATGTAAGAAAAGCTTAAAGTAAGGCAATGCTCTTCACAAAAAATGTTGTACTATTTGGAGGAAAATTTATGTTTCAACATAAACTGCAATTATGGCATGGAAGTAGGATACTAACTACTGGCTTCTAGTGAACATCGTAAGTCCATCTTTCTGGATTATAGATATTTGTAAGAGATTTTCAATAAAATCCACCAAAAATAGAATGGAAAACATAAGCAGATAAAGTAGAATAAACAGCTCAGAACTGGTAAGACTTGGAACATCGTAATTAGCTTTTAGACTGCTGGGGAAATACATTTTCTTTAACTGATTATTTAAAAAAACAACTTTTGTTAATGTCAATTCTAAAAAAATCTGAAAAATCATTACAAAAAGTGCCAGTGTTAAAGTTGATTCATGTTTATTTATGGATGTAACCTTTGTCTTTTTTCTTTCAGGAAAAGTGCAAATTAATCTGCTTTGATAGCTCCTTGTTGATTTAGAACCAGTCTCAAATCCAGCATATCCTATATTCTGGAGAAGTTCTGCTACATGAAAATAAAGTTTTTCAGTATACTTATTTAAAAACTTTTAAAGAACTAATAAACAATAGCAAAAAATTTTTATAGTTTCTAGCATTACAAATTCTTTCCAAATAAAAGAATGGTTTTGTGTTTGGAAACCATGATCATCTACCACTGTAATTGTATGATGTCCTGATTTTCTGGTTATGTACTCAGTTCAAAAATGCACTTGGATTTTAAAATAATGGAATAACTAAATTAGTAGCCATATTCTTCTTTGTATTATGGCTTTCAAACATTAGGGTACTGAAAGTAAAGGAAAGCTTAGGGCAGCTTAGAAAGCCACTGTCCCTGAACACTTTCTTGTTGTTTAGTAATGGTGTTCTAGATGTTTTGAGTTATGGTCCACTCAGTTGGGTTTCTCTGAGTTATGACTTCTTTCATAATTCAGCCTAGGTGATGGAAGCATTTTTCACTCAATCCACTGAATCTTCATTTCATCTCCCAACTTGCCGGACAGAGATTTGTACTCAGCCTGGCAGACTTGACTAAAGAGTAATAAAACACAACTACCTCAAAATTTTGTATTAACAATTTGACAACTCAGCCCAAAATCAGCATGATCCTAAATCATATAAAAATTACATTCATAATGTGCCTCATCACTGAATTAAAATTTTATAAGGAAAAAAAAAAAAAATCACCACCATCTCTTGCTGCATAACTGTATGCAGCAAGCTTTCCAAAACAATTAAGAGTATGTACATCTGTGCATACATACATAGAGATATACTAACTTCTTAAATAACTTGACAATTATGCTACTGGAAAAGTAGCTGATCACTGAAATGCAGCCTTTGATGTCATCTCACAACAGTTCAGCTTTTCATAGTTTAAATATCCTTTTGGTTCAAATAATCCTCACATCCAGTCTGGCTGCTTTTTCTCTGCCACATACAAACATATTTGTGGAAAATGTTCTGAAGCTCTGCATCCACATGAAAAAAGGCAGCCCATACTCTTTACATCAACAGCAGCAAAAGAATGGGAGCAACTGACCTGCCAAGGGTAGAAGAGAGGTGTTTGATCCAAAGGAACTCTCAAAGGTGCAACGATGACCAGTTCAAACAGAAGACCGAGCAAAAGTGGAACCACACCAGCGAGCAATATAGCCACTATCAATGTCTTCATTATCTAAAACCCCAAGGCATTTAATTAATATGCACACCAGAAGATTCAAATGTAACTTCAACTATATAAACACATAGCCCAGGTGAAAAACTCCAAAGCTACACAGACCTCTATTTCACATATATACATCCCTAGAAATAATTTTTACTACATACATAGTTTTGCACTGCAAGTTTTCAAGATTGGGTTCTATTCCATAGGAATTCCAGAAGAAAACAAGACTGTGCCTAATAATATTCATATAGTTCTAAACCACAAAATCACATTGACTGTTATCAATAGGGAATACTATCCAATGGCACTTCAATACATTGCATATGCTCATATGTTGAGAAATTGAAGAATTTTTCCAAAATAATTTTTCTCTGGAGCAAAACAAACCTTAAAAATTCAGTTATTATGGAATATTTGACTTAAAATTGGAGGACTCAGAACACTGTGCTTGAATCTTTATTCTGAAATTCTCTGAATTTAACTGCATCATACAAAACTAGCCTGACTTAATTAACATGATAAAGAGAAGGGGCAAAGAAAAGTAGAAATTATGTTTTAGCTCTGAATTTGCTTGAAGAAGCTAAGATCTTAAAGAAGCTAAAATCAAAATGATGGATGTTGGGAAACATGGTAGTACATGAAGAACATGTAAAGTGTAACAATTCAATAAGCACATTAAAATGTCCTAAACAAGATACCATTTATGCTATTGATGTTTCAAGGAACTAGCAAGAAATCTACTACAGAAATCCTCATAATCTAAACCAAGATAAAAAGGTGGGGTATACATTTGTTTTCATGCCGAGAATCTAAAGTCCTCATATTTATTGTTTTTGAGGAAAATATCTTTTATTTGAACAACACAAGTTCAACAGCTGATAAAGATCTATCTGAAAAATATGCATCAAGCAACTTTGTAGTGACATGGTCATCATCACCTATCAACTTTATTAGTTTTTTCCATTTGATCATTTCATGTAACTAAATAAGTAATTAAGCTTCCAGGTTTATGTGAAAACAAACATCTTTGAGAACAAATAACACATGATATAATGATGCAATATATTCACTTTTAAAGGAAAATAGAAAAAACACACACACACATATATATATTTAAACATATACACACACAAGCATATTGACACTGATTGCCTTCCAAATAATAGCCTATGCAATGGGAATGTAAGCTGCAAAAGTTTCAAAATGGTCTGAAAAACAAAATGTAGTATACACGGCAGAGTAAAGCCTGCAAGCAAAAAATGAAACAAGTTCCATTAGCTAATTTTTTGATAATTCAGTAGAATTTCTCCTCAAGGCTTACCATGAGAGACCATTCTTTGACCTTCTGGAAAATGACTCTACGACCCTGTGGCATCCAGGCTACCAGCACTGTCACTGCTCGGATAGTCAGCCAACAGACATAAAGACCACAGGCAGCTGTGTAGAGTTCATGGATTTTGGCAGTCCCCGTCCAAAATGACATTAACCACCGGCCGGCAAACACTGAAAACACAAACACTGTTAAATACAGTACTGCTTCTGGATGTATTAGGGAAGGATGCATATTAAAAAAACTACTTACCAGATTTATCTGAAATGTCCCTGCATACCTATTACTCATCATAAAACAGTTATTTTGGTACTACACCCATAATGCACAAATGTATGAAGCATTATGCAAACAGCTTCAGAAATGATACCAAATAAACACACAGAAATCCTTTTCCACCTGAATTTTCATTATGTGACCCGAACTACAGCAAAACAAAGCACTGAACTGTTCAGAGCCTAAACACTGATCTTCAGAACTACAGCAGCAATAATGCATTAGTGTGTAAGCTTGAATTTACATTATATGAGCTATCTTTGGGTTGTTTCACTGCCTCATGTAATTTTTTAAGACTTACTGATGGGGCTTCTGAAGCTGTCTGAGGCTGACAAAAACGGGAGACTGATTTGCTACAGTTCATTTTTTAATAGTGTTTTCATTTCCCTAGTATTACAGTGGAATTATTTTATGGCCTACCACTAAAACTATCACAGAATTTATAGCTTTGATCTCAACACATTATTGACTTCAGGATCGTTAATAGAAGAAGGTATAAATTATTTGGTATTACAGCAGAAAGGTTATGAAATTTACAGTGGTTGACACGGCTTCATTTATTCCAAATTATTTAAAAAGACACCAAGTGTTTTTGAAGTACTTATTCAGAGATTTTAAAGTGATATATATGCCACTTCCCAAAATCTCCTAGTGACATGTCAAGATTACAGAATCGTAGAATATTTCAAGTTGGAAGGAACCCCTAAAGACTGAGTCCAACTCCCTGCTCCTCACAGTACTCAATAATGACACCTTAAGAATATTTAATTAAAGAAAATACTGTAGAAGACCTGGAAACAATCTATATATTTTCCTTCTCAAAACAGTAAGACACAGGCAAAAGTTTCAATTTTCTTTTTCACTTAATACTACTGAGATTGTCTCAGCACCTGAAGCCCTGTCTTCAGAGGAATATTATTCTACAACAAAAAGGGAATGGCAATCTCCATAATTTAGATTTTTAGATTATTACAATTTGATGACAAATGATTAAAAATGAGATAGTTTCCACGTTTTTGCCTTTTGATTTCAAACAATGATTTCAAACATCTGCCATGACACCATACTGAATTGTTTTTAATGACAGTTTACTGTAATAGACTCACCTGGTAAGGTAAGGCAGATAAGACTAGCAATCAGTAACGTTATGCACATGAAAACAATCAAAAGAAATATCTGAAAAAGGGAAAAAAAAAAGGAGGGGAAGTTTATATGAAAGTTATTTAACCAAAACCCAAGAAACCCCAGTATAAGAAAAATAAATCATCCTAGAATGGCAGCTAAACTAGGATATTCAAATACTGGTTTCACTGTATAAATAAATCAGCAAAAAGAAACCTAACCACAGTGCAAGCAGAACACCTGCAGTGTTGTGAATCTAAGACTTTACATTTGAATCCAGAATGACTGAAGTTCTTTGTTATGCCAAGTAAAAAAAGATCATCTTTCAATTTCTGCACTGAGCAGCATGACTCTCCAATAGCCCTGAAAGGTTTCTAGCTCTGTATACCATATGAGCAAGACAGTGGCTGACAAAGATCTCCCAGATGTGCCCAGATTTCTGTGACCAGAAGCTAACGGTGAAGCCAGCTGCTTCTCAAGTCAGGTTTTCATATTATCAGAGAATTACCATGTAGTACTTAACTTCATTAAGTATTTCTCAAGTACCAGGCACTACAAAGTTCTGCTTAAGTACAGTAGGTTCACGATTATAAGCCGCACCTTTTTCACTGGAGAATGCAGCCTTCCCCACTAGTGCGGCTAATCATCAGGTGCGGCTTATTTACGGACAAATCCCAGCGAAATGCCAACCTGGAAGTGAGAGCCTGCCGAGCGGAGAGCTGCCGCAGAGCCACGGCCAGGCAGGCAGGGGGCAGGTGGGGAGCGGGCTTCGCGGGGCGGCAGATCCGCGAGCGGGGACGGTGGAGTGGTGCCGGGAACGGGGCGGTTATGGGCGGAGTGGGGCTGCTAGCGGCAGCGGGGGGAGCGTTTAAAGGCTCCTCCGGTCTGTGAAAACTGTTTGCAATTTGAGCACCTGACAGCAAACCCCGTGATCTTGAGATTCTGTTACTAACTCATTACTTTGTCACACATGGATCTTTGCTTAAAAAGAAAAAAAAATGTGGCTTATATTCGGGGTGCGGGTTATATATGGACAAATCCCATAGTCTACCCGGCTACCCGGATGTGCAGCTTATAATTGTGAAATTACTGTAACCATCCAAGCCACACAAGAAGCAAGCTGGCTGTGGGAAAGCTAATACCTTATCCCAACAGACTACCAAGAGAAAAGTTAAATCTGGAACACACACTTTCATTGATGAGACATTTGGGTATAAAGGAAGGAACCTTCAGAAGCAATAGCACAGTGACCTAATGTTGGCCATTATTTCCATTCTTCAGCTATACATTGAACAACAGCAAGTGAGCTGTGGTGAATTTTATATTTAGCTCAGAGTTCTGCTAACAACAAAATAGTTATCTAGTTTAAGCCGTACATTATTCCAGAAATTTAAGTATTTGCCAATAAAATTTCCATAGTAATTTTAGGGATTTAGAATTTGCAAGCATTATATAATGCCTTTCTATTTTTAATACAGATGCAGAAGCAACAGAAGTTCTCTATTTATTTTCTTAATAAAACAAAATAGTTTAAAATACACTTAGTTACAAGCCCAAAGTATGCCCCCTTGAAAGCCATGCCTTGTTAGAGGCCACCTGAACTATCTGAGAGGGGTCTATGGTCTTTCTCTCTATTACTTACTGTGAAGAAAATAAGATGTCAACTGGCACATAATACTTAATATGGGTTCTATAAATAAAATTGTAATTGAAGGTCTTAAGTTACAGGCTGAAAAAAGCTTTACATGAGCATAACTCCAACTCTATGTTTTAGAAAGCTGCAACCCATATAAAACAGGACCCACCACATGACTTCTGATAAGGTGGGCCAAATCTTTCCTAGAAAAAAAGCCCCACCTTTTTCAAATGCCTTTTACTTTTCTCTTGATGTTTTAGGCATACATACCCTGAGTGGGAATTTTAAAGGCCTACGATAAGGCTGGAAACCCACAGGTCCTCCTTGTTGAAGTATGGCTTGATGGGCCGCATGGAGACCTTCTCCCACAACTGGAATGGCATTATTATTGCGAGCATGCTGGTTGTTAGGTTGCTGATTCGCATTGTTTTCATTCTCTTCCTGATCACCAAGTAGGTAAGAATGAAGATCTCTGTAACAATCAAAATTTCTGTTTTATTCTGTTTGATATGAATGAGAAACAGAAATATAAGCCTACGCAGAATCCATACAGGTTGTACAAAACTAATACAGGAGTACTGGCAGAATCTTGATAAAGTAAAATAAGCCCTTTTTGGTAACATATGCAATGTCATCATAAGCACAACAAAAAAAAAAAGTGCCAGTGTGGATACAGTTGGAACACAATCACAAAGAAAGACCACTTATCTTTTTGACTGCTTTAAAAACACCACCTGGTATTAAAGGTGTTTATGTCATGCAGGTGAAAGGAAAATTGTATGGCTATTTTGGTTCATGCAAGCACACGGCTCTACTGACAGCTTTCATGCTACCGTCACTAAGCTCTATAGGAAACAAAGGCCTTCAAACCTAAACCATACAAGGATGGTGCTGCACGGCTATGGACGTGCTGTCAGAAGTACAGAGGCAGGCTGAATCTTTCAAGAAAATTCTAAACAGCTCACAACTTTTAAAAAATATAAATCTTAAGAAAAAAAAATCAATCTACTTTAAAATTATTATGCTGATGTTTTCCACATATACAGTTAGCAAAATTTGAGTCTAATTAAAAATTAACATTCAGAACTTAATTTTTCTCAGCTTTTGTAGGGTAAGATTTGTGCAGATATTCAACTAGCAATGAAATTTACCCAACAGTTTGCTTTTTGAGATGAACAGGGCAAAAGATTTTCATCTGTGCTAAACTAAAATTGCTCAAGAGATAATTTGCAACTGTCCTAAACAGCTGAAACAGTGGAGTAAGAAAAACCATTTCTATCATCATCTCCAAAACTCTCTTGTTTACACTATACTTAAACACAATCATAACTGGGAAAATAATAAAAAACTTCTTCAAAAATGCAAACTAAGAGAAGAGGTGGTGAGGAGAGTTTCCTTATGAGAAACTAAAATAAATATACTGGATTATAATTCAGTCTTTCAATCATTCACTCAGTTTTTCAGACATAACTTGGCAAAGAATAATTCTTGATCCTGAGATTGCCAGTATACTTTGACGTTAAACTGAAAACTTTACAGAAACAAAATCAACCTTACTTTTTTTGGACTAATTTGGCAAACAACATACGAACTAAAAAATAATTTCAAGTGCTAGAACTCTGCCTGGCAGTACAATAATTTACTTCATTTGACAAAGATATGGTTTTATCCTTCTCGAAAGTCTGAACTAACTTTAAAACACCCAATTTAAAGTTGCTTACTTCTTCAGCTCAGTGTTCTAAATAATTTTTTATTTCCTTCTTAACAAATGCAAGAAGTGCATGAATTTTATTTAGATGATTCATGGAAGCACACTGCTGACATTTATCTCTTTATTTGTATATAATAGGGAGTTAGGAAGATGTTAGTCATACTTGTACAGATTTCTTTCACTAAGCAAATGCTGTAATAGTGTACCAAAAGCATTACTTGTCAAAGGCTAGTCCAGAAGTACATACATCTACTGCTTAAAAGCAAGCAATCACTATAGAAGTTTGTCATTATGCATTTACTAGTAGAAGAGCTATTAAACCTGATTGTTGGGATAGCTCTCTGGAAACCTGCCTTCCTGTTTAAAGGCCAAACTGGGAACAGTGGTTGTAGCTGGTTTTGGATTTCTCTACTTACAGCAAGTATCCAGCAGTAACAGTCCATGCTCGTACAAGACCTTTCAACCACTGTCTTGTATGTCCTTGCTCTAGCAAAGCTGGAAGCACCACCTGAAGCAAAAGCAGTTCTAGGGAAAGTTCACTTACTGGAGCATCACTAGAAACAATGGGAAGAGCAGGAAAACAAACGTAAGAAACATTCTAATGAAATATTTTACACTGAATCCTATTAATGCCACCACAACACAAAAAAATACATTGACTGCCAAAAGCAAAATTCTTATGTTTTTTCCTGAGATTTTTCCCTGTATTTGAGCACAGTTTAGGCACTTTGGCATATAAGAAATTTAGGAAAAAACATTGAGAAAGATTATATCGAAGAATACAGTTTGCTTCTCTATTTGCATCTATCATTACTGTCTGAATTATTATTTAGAAACAGAAAAAAGCTGCTATCATTAAAGAAACGCAGTTACAGTTACTCTTGAGGCAATGACAATCAGGAATGAGTGTGCTAAATAAAAGCAAGCATGAAAGGAACTACACTATCAGAATGCTGAAATGGGAGGTGTTTTGAGAGCATAAAGCCCCAAACAGTTATCTTTACAGAAGGAATACAAAATACTTCTTTTTTCAAGTAACTTTTTATTTGTCACATTGTATGATGTAGCCATATCCTTTACCCTTTACTTTTCTTAGAACAATGAAGATTAGATTAATTGAGAACAAATTAACGTAACAGAAAGTGCCACTTTAATGCTCAAGGAGTGCAAATACACTTTTTCCAATTATAGCAACACTGAAAAACCCCATATTTTTTGAAATAAATGCTCACCTATAGAGCATAACATTATATGGAAGAAAATTAGGCAGGAGATACTTAATAATGCGTATAGGAAGCCAGAGCATGAGCAGTACAATTGATCCAAAAACAATCTGCAACAAGAAAGTAAACAAGTTAGTCCAAATAGTAGAAATAACCAAACCCAGTTTCCCACCCATCTCTGACATGTTCCCTGGATGTGGTGGGCTAGCCCTGGCTAACAGCTGAATACCCAGACAACTACTTGCTCATTCCCCTCTCCAGCTGAAGAGGAAGGCAAAACAGAAGGCAGGCAAGAGTGAGATAATGGCAATTTAATAGAGAAAGCACCAAGCATGCAGTCAAAACAGTAAGAAAAATTCATTCTCTACTTCCAATCAGCAGACAATCAGCAATTTCCTGGTGAGTCAGGACGACAAACAGCATAACCATGAACATTCCTCCCAACCCCCTTTTTCTCATGTCTTTTACTGTGAGCATGATGTCATACCCCTTTGGTCAGTTTGGGTCACCTGTTCCAGGGACACCCTCCTCCCAGCTGGCACTTATATTCACTGGAGGTGAGGGAGCAGGGCAAAGCAGCAAAGAAAATGCCAGGATGGTGTGCAAGCACTGTCCAGCTATAGCCAACAGGCCTGTGTTAGCAATATTGTTTCAGCTGCCAATTCAAGATGCAGAAGGACATTTGCCATGATGAAGAAAATCAATTCCATCCCAGGCAGACTGGTAGACTACAGTGCCCTTGCCAAATAGGACTGCAGCTGAATAAGCATCAGAATAACCCTGCTGACAGCTAGAGCAATGTCAGAGAGCTGTTCTTTTTTCCCCCTTCCCCAACAACAGGACTACTTATTTTGTATTCCTCTCTTTTCTAAGTGGCTGACTTCTTAAGCAACTTGCTGAAGCATCAAAAGACTTTTCAGTTCCTGTTTCCTCACATTTCAGATTGACTGAAAGACCAAGCAGGGAACATGAAGTGCCTGAAGACAATGCACTATTATGAATCCTGTTTCCTTAATGAACCAGATGAAAAAAATTAAGTACATTTTAAACACATTCTTACATTCCATACAAATGCACCACTGGATACTAAAAATGTGGAAAAAAGTTGTGTTTAACTGTGTCAGAAAAGAAAATCTGAATCCCATTTTTCCTGAAAATTAATAGTTTATGTCACACAGAAGAAATTTCTTTAAAATACATAGAAATAAAGAGCTTGAAAGGTATGATTTATTCTTTGAAATGGTAAATGATTACCATTCTGGATCCAATATGCTAGCATGAGGCTAGCGAAAATTCTGAATTAATTAGCTGAGCAAATCAAAAGGTGAAATTCAGGTAACTGCCCATTCCAACACAGTGTGACAACATGAGTGAGATCATGGGCAACCAGTAGATCTTTGCTTGTATTTGGGCCATGCGATATACCACGAAATTTCAAGCAGCTGAAGAATTACAATTACAGTAGTTTCACGATTATAAACCGCACCTGAATATAAGCCGCACTTCCGGGTAGCCAGGACGGTCACGGGATTTGTCCATATATAAGCCGCACCCGAATATAAGCCGCACTTTTTTTTTTTT
>VRYO01001463.1:71590380-71724503 GCA_009812075.1 Sialia sialis | reverse complement strand
GAATGCCGGCAGGGGCGGGGAGGGGCAGCGGCGCCCAGCACCAGCCCTGCGAGCAGCGGGGAACGCCGGCAGGGACGGGGAACGCCTGTTCCCCTCGCGGCTTGTACTTCCGCCTTGGTAATTCTCCTGAAATTGTCCATAAATAAGCCGCACCTGAATATAAGCCGCACTCCTGGGGTAGATTGGATTCTTCAGTGAAAAAGGTGCGGCTTATATTCGTGAAACTACTGTACCTAAGGACGGAATGCTCAGAAAGGTGGAAAGGTCAACTCCACTCAGATACTCTCTTTCTAACAGAACCAGGACCTCTCTGAGCTTTTGCTGCTTAAAGCACCTCAGGTATAACAATACAGCACACCAAAGAATGTTTCTGGTGTGTCATGTGACATTGATGTCAAACACAGTCTGCCATCCTTCTTTGCATGTTATGCAAGCCTCAGGCAAACAAGCAAAGGGAAAAAACTCTCACTGTTTTCAGTATCTTACAATGATAATCTGGACACCACTGGCTAGAGCAGCAGAATCCAATCCAATCCAAAATTCAGCTTGAAAGTCACTCTCCCCTGCTGCACTATTTTGGCTAAACTGGACACACAATGTTTACTGCAGTAACTGAGGGCATCATGAAAGTTATGTGATTTACAATATCCATAATAATAAACACTTGTTTTCTGCATGCACAAACATTTTCTGTGACTTGGCACAAGATACTTGGTCTAGGATAGACTTCTGAAGTCCAAGTAACTCTCCCCAAACCCCTGCTCTGAACAGACCCAGATCAGGCTGCTCAGAAACTTATCCAGTTAAGTTTTGAGTATTGAAAGATGCAGATTCTGTTGGCAACCTCTTCTAGTACCAGTTCCCTTCCATGATGAAAATGTTTTTTTAAAATACACAGTACTGTGTATGGAAGCCAGCATATAAAGCTTTCTTTCCAAATAAAGTTATCTTTCAGATAATTCCTTACCACTGACAAGATAAACCTCCTGAGATGTCTATATATGGGCAAGTGAATCATTTCCTGCACGGGATTGAAGTCTGGATCATTCAAATTCCTGAGAAACCATAAGACACCAGGTCTCAATACCTGAAGTAGAAAATAGAAAACAATATATGAGGAGAATATATTCTTTGTATTTCTTTTTAATTTTGAACAAGACTGCTGCAGAAAATAAGTTTTATTGTAACAGGGATATTAGGTGAACAAGATTCACCAAAATCACACAGAAATAAACAAAAAGTATTATCACAGAGAAGCAGAGACCCAATAATCAAGCTTAGTTTTCAAGTACTGGTTGATCTTAAACAACTAAAACCCATTTGGATTTATTTGAAGGCAATACTCAGATTTAACAGCTATTTGTAAACCGAAAGTCTCTAAGTAAAATATACTCAAAATCATGATTTTCATACTGCAGTAAGTACCAACGTGGCCCTTTTTACATAAAAGTGAATCAAATAAACACACAAAAAATGGTAGCAGCAATACCCACACATGAAAAATTTAACAGTTCTGTATGTAAGCTTCTAACTTTGTTACATACCTATCTTGTTCTTACCCACTCACCTCTCTTAGTAAAAGGATGAAGGATGCAAAATAGAAGACATAAACCATTCCAACCAACCAGTGCAGAAACATTGTGGTGCCTGGGGCAGACTGAAAGCTCAATTCTCTGTCTTTCAGAGTGGCGTCAAACATCTCCTACAATGAGGCAAGAGTAAACAAATATGAATAAAGTTTGGCAAACATCCACAAATACTGTCTTTGTTTACCCTGGTTCATAACTAGTACTAAGCATAATTTTTTTAATGTTCATTTTAACACATAAATACACCAGAGAAAAAAGGGACTACAGTAATTTCACACCTATAAGGCACACACTTTTGACTAAAATTTTGATCAAAATCTGGAAGCGTGCCTTATAATCTGGTGCGCCTTATCTATGGACAAAGTTCGGAAATTTGCCAACCCGGAAGCCAGCAGCAGCTGTGAGCGCCGAGGCCCACGGCACAGGAAGGGCACCTGGGGCTACGTTTAAAGGCTACGCCAATCCGTGAAAAATATTTGCAAATTGACCACCAGTCAGTAAACTCCGCAATCGCGCAATTCCGTTACTAATTCATTACTTTGTTGCGCATGGATCCTCGCTGGAGAAAAACAAAAAAAAGGTGTGCCTTATAGTCCGGTGCGCCTAATAAATGGACAAAGTTCGGAAAACTGCTGACGACCTGAAGTGCACCTTATAATCCGGTGCGCCTTATAGTTATGAAATTACTGTACTTATGATAAGAACAGCAAATGAAGATCAATTTCTGATCAATTTATTTCTTCTGACAGAAAGAAGAAATACGTCAACTCAATCACTAACAGGATCTACATTAGCTATAAATCAATTCAAACTAAGTGACACTATGACACAAGCAAATAATTCCTAAGCAAAGTTCTACTAAGACTGGAAAAAAATAATTGTGTCCATTTCAAATTTATCACTTGATATTTTTCAGGACAGAAAAAGTGTCCTCAATTCCAAGCAAAAGCAGCAAGGATCCTGTCCAAAACAGAAACAGACTGGGCAACTAAAAACATAAAGTCATTACCATTTCACAAAAGATGGCTACATAAAGACGTTTATTCAGCTCACAAGTTTGCCTATAAGTAAGCTCATTACCACAGTGGTCTTGTAACTGCAATGAAAAGGATTAGCATCTTGCTATTTTCATAACAGCATGTTAATTTGTATTTAGTAACATAAAAAACCCAAAATTATCATTAGGCAATATCTAAAAGACCCATTCCCTCTGAAAATGCTGTTTGAGAAAACAGAAGAGCACATTCAAACTCATTAAAAACTCTCCTCTCATCGGAACTTTCTTTTTGCTTCAAATATAAACTGCTACAAAAGACTTCATCACATTTGTTTCTGTTCTTACCAAGGAGCATATATCCAACCACCAGCCACAAATGAGAGGAAACACACCAATTTCAACCACCACTAACAAGGAAACCTTTAGGAAAAGAGAGAAAATAACATTTCACTAGTTTAACAAAAACTGCTAAGAAAATTATAATGTCAAGTTTGAGAGAGTTTTATCTCCCCGCACAAAACATTAGAATTACCTTGACAACAATATAGCAAACTCCTAGTAAGCGACGTGATCGCTGGAACTTAACAAGCGCTGCCAAACCCTGAATAGCTTTGTCAAGAAAATAACACTGGAAAACACTTTATAACCGCCTAATTAATATCAAACACTGTATTATGTTGCTTTTAGCAACAGGAAATTTCATAAAGGAGAAAAACGAAAGAGTATGTATTTCATCAAAACTGACTGTGACTCCAGAAGTCACAATCTGGTGTACCAGGTCATATCCCCAAACAGCATCTAAAGTAAAGAAATAACTATTAATAATACAACCCTTCTTAAATTAAGCAACTAGAAGTTTCCTCAAGAAATAAACCGTTGTCTCTGAAAACATCTGCCACAAATAACTAAGTTTAAAATCTGAAGACCTATTTTAAATACTAGCTTTCCCATCCCTGCTGTCTAAATCAAATTCTCACTTTTCCAAGAAAAGCTGAATGCATACTGCACTTTTGTTTTGGGTTTTTTTTAAAGGAGGCAAAACCTGCATTCTAATCTACTAATGTTTTACACTTGCACTGCACATTGGCATACTGATGTAGAAAACTGATGTTAACTTTGCTAACAAATGTAATCTTTCAAATTGAAGCTGGAATGCAGCCTTCTTACTTGTGACAAAATAAACCCTTCCAGTTTCCAGGACTTTATTTTCTACAACTAAGAGAAAGCAGTTTTCTCTGAAAAAAGTAGTAATGAGAAAGAATTCTAGTAGCAAACTCTCAGTAGTTCGGCGATGCAAAAAAAAGAAACAAAAATAATTAATATTAAAAAAATCTGGCAGGATCAAAAATACTTGAAAAAACTTCCCATCATACCTCCCATATTGTCATAATCCCCCCTTTCATAATCTCTGTGCCACAACTACACAGCAGTTCACAGCAGAAGCACAGGGACAGTGTGGAAAAAATGATTCTCCACTCTTCTCTTCAGACAGACCTTCAAGCAAGCATAAAAGCCTTTGATTGCGTTGTTAAGCATGTGCAAGTATTTGAAAGCAGGCAGTCACACTGGCAACTTCTAAATGTCCAACAGAACAGGAGAGATCTTTCCTTCTAATTTCACCAAAAGAGCAGAGAAAAATGGTGAGTTAAGTGCACCTGCATCATGTTTGCACCTCCTCAAAGCACAGCCAGAAAAATTATTTACACGTAAATCTGAATAAGGTAACTATTGACAAAAGGATACATGACAAACAATTAGAGTCACTGCTAGAAGAACATATCCCACTATAGTTGTAATCAGGCCTTCAAAGTGAGATGCTTGGACCTGGAACAAAGAGGAAAAAAAGGTAAAGTTTATTAGTCTCTTAGAAGATTACATCTCCTTTTTTATCTAATTAAGATAAATTCCAAATTTCAACTCTTCAAGAAGAATGTCTAGGTTCTCTAGTTTCTACACGTTTTAATAATCAGCTACTATTTCTGCATCTTTATCAAGAATAGATGTTTACATTTATATTACAACTACTTTATTCAAACTCGAAACAACTGCAATATATGAGACAAAAGGTGTCACATTATAATGTTCCAGTCATCCTCTAGTTTCCCTTACTTATTATCAACCACTATGAAAATTAGTACACAAGTTAAAAATAGTATACAAGGAACAAGAGGCTGTTAAAAAAATCTATGAACACACACACAGTTTTTACAAACAGTAAGAAACCTCACTTGAGATGTAAATAATGGAGGAAGTGGAAAAGAGTGGTATAACATTTTAAATCAGATTCAAAAAGGTTGAAGGACTAGTAAGAAGACATCCTCCAAGTTACCTTTGCAATTACAAAGAGAAGTGGAAAGACGCTACAAAAATATTGTGATTGAATAAACAGTGGTAGTTTCTTTTTGCATTTTGAAATTATAAAACAGTACTCACATATTCCTCAAAGCCCAGGCCAACAATGGAGAAATGACCAATGTGGTATGGACAAAATGCTGTATAATGTAAGCAGAAAGGAGAAAAAAAGGCCATGAAAACTGCTAAATGGAACCTTATTTGCAGGATGAATACTGTAACATGATATTGTTATACTTCCCATAAATTTTATTTAAAAAATGCAAAAATTTCAGTGCAAATATTTGCAAGTGTTAGACTTCTATAATTTTACTAACACTGAAAATCAGATGGGAATTTGCATTTAAGGACTAAACACAAAATAAGAGGATAGTATTTTCCTTCTTACTTCATCTTGCAGTGTGTAAATTAATTCAATTTCTCAGTGCTATGTACTAGGCTGGTAGATGTCAAAGACTGCTGTAGGAACCTGTGCTGTACATTCACTTTTTCCTGTGCACTGAAAGACTTTAGTAGCCATTTTACAGTCTGGTGAGACGGGACTTGCTTTTTAACAAGGCTTCAGTTTCTAGTGCTTTAATTCTTGAGAATACTTAAAATCTTGTGAAAAATGCAAGTCCTGCAGAAATTTGCAAAGGGAAGAGGACAGGAAGATGACACCCAGTGAAGGGATGAGAAGCAACGGAAAAGTCTTTTACTTTGAATTAATGTACTGAGAACTGTTCATCATTCCTGAGAACTCACTCCTTACAATTCTGAGGTTTCAGAGGAAATGCATTAGAAAACACAGCACTTCCCCAATTTTGGAAACTGCGTATTTTCTACAAAATTATTTTTTTTAGTATTTTATCTCACTCTGTTGTCTTCTAACCAAGTTACAAAGGACTACAGAACTCAACATCAATTTTTTATAGGAGGGGAGGGTATCAGTATAAAGTGAAGGGGCTGCAGAATTGGCAAGCTTTTATTTTCACCTATATTATCTTCACTGCATCATGGTAGTCCACTATGGGAACTGCTACAGACTAAACATTCCTTTAAATGAAAAGCATGATGATTTTCTCTCTCCTCATTTCTGTATAACCAGCATATAAAAAAAATCCCAACTTCAAAACCCAAGAAGCAAACAAACAACAAAAAAACTACAGGAAAAGATTTAGCAGGATTCCTATTACCCTAATCAATAAGAAGTTTTTATGTCTCTTTCAGTAAAATCAGTTACTGAGAAGAGCAAACATGTACAAGATAAAGCAAGGAGTTGAGGTCTCCCTGCCTAGTAAGAACAAGAGAAAGAAAAGTGAGATGAAAAAGATCACACTCAACCTCCTACAGATTTCAGACTAGTGAGTTAAAAGTTGCATTTCTGACATTTTATGAGAATATAGCACACAGTTTATAATGTTTTCTAAATAACTTTATTTAAAAGAGATTTTCTAACAGGTTCCTTAAAAAAAAAGCACAAAGGAGTACAAACTCTTCTGTGAGTACTAGAATAAGCTATAGAAAATATTAATTAAGTTGAATTAATTTGTCTAAGGAGAATTTCTGAACCACTTACTAAGGTTACAAATGCTTTCCTTACGTTTTATCTTTATAAAGTACCTCCTGTGACACCTGAACTCACAAGTACTGTAATTACAAATTACTTGAGATTTGGCAGTTGTAAATTAAGCAGTATTACTTACTGGGAAACAAACTAAAAATAGGGTTGAGAGGCACATATTAAATTCCCAGACCTCCTGCTTGCTTAGGAAAGTCATTCTCTTCTTTTGTCTATTTGTAGGTTTCCCACTTGGCAAAGCAGCTACTGAAAATGTTTCTATATGACAACCTCATTAATTATTACTTACTTATTATTGATTTTCAATCTATAGTTTAGAAATTTCATGGTTATTATCTACTTAGCAAAAATGCAAAATAAAAAAATATTATAATAGCTAAAAACCCCAATTAACTTCTATTAACTACAAATTAAAATAGAGTAATTATCAGAAAGAAATAGTTCAAGTATTTTCCAACTCTTATTTTAGAAGTTACAGTTGATTGTGAATTAAACATGCAATGTATTTATGTTTATGTTATTTTGATTTCCTGTTCTGTTTCAGTTTCTAGATGCTTAAATCACCGGTGCAGTGTTGGGAGCTTGACTTTATCTGTAAAAACTTATATACAGTACCACTTCAGTTTTTCAACCTCAAATCCTTCTGTCAAGAAAGACCACTGAAAAAACACCAAATCAACTAAAAATGCTACATTCTTGCATACCTCCTTTCCAGTTTGAGCTCCAAGAACAGATTCTAAATGGAAAAAGTTACATAACTCTATCTAGTAAAAACTATAAGGAGAAAAACAAGATCTTAGCCATTCCTTAAAGCACTGCATTTCCTCGCAAATTAAATTCCATGAGATTCCTCCTTTAATTTAACAATACTAAAAATAATTTTCTATGCTTTGGTTGACATGGTTAAGGTTCTGCTAGGTATCCTATTTTAAATCTATTCACTTAAAGAAATTAAAATGACAAAACTAGAAAATGGATATTTGTTATTCATATTGCCAGCTCATTTTTGGTTCTATTCTTAGATGTCACATCTTGATTATTCTAGAACAGCCTTAAAATAGATCTGCACTATCAATTCACCAAAAAGGATAATTTTAAAACCTAAAAACAAACAATACTTACCAAAGACAAGTATGAACAGCGTATTTAAAGACACAACCCAAAAGACATGTTCCTGTAAGGAGTATGGGGGAAAGAAGAAGAAAGATGACAAGAAAACAGTACATATGTGTCAGTCTTTCAATAAGTGACTTGACTTTTGTATCTCAACTTCTTATTTCAACAGTTTATTATCACCAGAACTTGCACATCTCATGTGAGAGCCAGGAAGTTTGTGCTCTATCAAAAAGACCAAAACAGGCAGTTCAGATTGTGAAAGCACATGTTTATGTTCATGAACACTTATCTAGATAAGTGAACTTACTCTTGCTTACATTTTACAAAAGTAGGCTTTTATTTTAAAACCAATACAAATAGTTCCATCTTTAAAAACAATGAATTGCGTCTGGATTTTTTTTTTTATAAATGAGAAAGTGTTCATCTGAACTTTTAATAATTGGTCTTTGCCACAACAAACATATTAACAGGACGGACAGCTCTGTCCCTAGAAATGACAGCACATCTCTATGTTTTAATATTCCTTTTGGCTAAGATGTGACCTCAGCCACAAGTACACTATATTTTTACTTACTCTGATATTAATATTTAAGATAAATGACTAGTAATGCAATTGTAAACCTAAGACATCATATTTAAATAACAGACATTGATGATCTTGGAAGCATTTTTTAAACCTAATGATTCTAAGAGAGAGTACTTTGAAAATTTAAAAAACCAAATAAAGTCAATTGAAGATCGTAGACTTTAAAATCTAGTCTACACTAGATGTGGTATTATGGTGGTATTAGGACAAAAATATATCTGAATGAGAAATGTAATTATAACAAAGATCAAAATATAAAGTTAGGACAGACATGTATTTTCAGTGTGCACTTTTTGAAAGGTTTGCTTTTTTTATTTATAGTGGAGTAAGTGATCCAAAGAAATCCCACTTTTATGCCATACACACACACACCCCCACCACTAATCTGTGAAACTCCTAAAAAACCCAGCAGAATGTGAACATGACATCATATGAAACTCTCTTAAAAGAAATTTATATATGATATGAAAATAAGGACTTCAAATACAATTATGTATACTAAAAAATCTAAGTATTAAAAAAAAAATCCTTCTGTAGAAATTCTTGAAAACAAGATTGCACTTACTAAGAAAACTAGAGATCCATCAAGTCCAAGCATCTGTGAAGATAAGAAAGTTAATTTAACTTATCAGAAGAACTAACCTGAATCTAAAATAAGCCTCTTTCACATTGACTTTTATTGTCAAATGCGGTCAAGAGTTTTTTAATGGCTCAACCAACACTATCAGGACATAAATTCTTAGAGATAAAAGAGAGAAAGTAAGTTCTCATTCAACACAATAAACTCAAGTGTTCAAAGGCATTTGAAAACACATTTATCTCTAGGCATCAAACCGAACATGCATATAAGCTGTAATATACACATTTTAAGCGGTTTCTCTCCATGACTTTAAAGACTCTGAAAAATATTTTGTATTTGCAAAATGTTGTAGTGATTGAATGGCTATTTAAATACATGTTTAATCAACTCAATATTTAAATACAAGAGCAAATTTTGTTTCATCCTACTTGCAAAATATCGGTTTATGCTGCACTGAGGAAAGTCAGTATTTTACCCTTGATGTATAAAAGCAACTACTAACAGGATAATTCGCTATGCTGTTTGTTATTATTTTTGAACAGAATTGTTTTACAGCTAGGGAAGATGAGAAACAAATTCTTCATCACTCAGCACAGCTGTTATGGGAAGCATCCACAGAGGAGCCAAAAATAAAGTACCTATTGGAAAAAAAAAAAAGTCTCCTTTCCCCGCCACTTTGAGTGTATCTTACTATTTCAATCCAGACACTCCTACTCCACAATTACTGCTGTAAAGCTCCATGTTCAAGGCTCTTTTGTACGAGCACTTTGCACTAAGTTCCAAGATATAAGAGTTGCATACATTTTCCAAATCAAACCAAGATGCAAAAATGTTTGAAAATTCAGAAAACTTGCATGGTATTTTTACAGGATGACATAAAAACCAACCCAAATTTTGGTACTAAACGTCAAGTACACATATATTGCATATGTCAGCACGTAACACTGGAACTGGTTATGAGTGTATGCTGAAATTTACTTCTATATTCAGGGAGATGCAACAAAATATCATCAATTAGGAATATATCAGCACTTTCTAGCAAATAAATTTGGTTTAGAAATACAAGTCCTTCATCCTGAAATAAACAACAGAGTAGTTCAGGAACCTGAATTTATGAATGTCCTTTTTCATGAAATATCTTTCAAAACACATTAAGAAGCTTTCAATAGATACAAAACAAATATCAAGATGTGCCACTCATGATGAAAACTGTACTTCTGCTACCCCGCAATCCAGGCAACAACTATACCACAGCCTAGCAGTGATGCTGGTAAATCACATGAAGCTGATGTATCTACCCTCAGGCAGATTTTGCTGCATGTGGTGAGCTCTGAACTCAGATGTTGGCTATTTTCAGACTAGCTACAAAAACCTAATTCTCAAGTTTCTCCACTGCTCCATGATTACAGTGTACATGCATGTCATGCTCTAGTTAAGGAATTTGTGATCCATAAGCAACACAGAAACTATGTTAATTAAAATGCTCTGTCATTTTTAGAGAAGCACATTTGCTTTTTGCAAAGAAACATAAATTTCCATTTCTTTTCTTTAGTCTAATGCTTCCACAAATACAAAAATTAGGCATTAAACTACATCTAATGCAACATCTGCGCACTCCTAATGTGGCCCAGAGTCCTCAAAGCAATTTGCAAGTCAGTTCTACACCTCACCAAGTGGAACACTTCAGAAAAGACTATTAAAACATGTTTTAAGTTGCTACTGTACTTAATACTTATAAACTGCTACTATACTTAAAATCAAATAAATGCTTTCTTTGATGGTTAACAAGTAACATAATACCGTTTTGTTTATAATGTAACAACTTTTCAAGGTCACTAAAGGCTCTTATAAACGAGTGATCCCAAATGTATTTTAACACAGCAATACTACAAATAATTTCAAGTAAGAGCCTGGATCATTAAATTCAAGAAAATGATTCTTACTCACTCGCTCCCAAGTAAGCTCTTCTGCTGCTCGATCCCATTCCAAAGCATTCCAGTTCATGTCATCTGAGGAGATAATGGCCATTTTTACAGCTGTTAGATCACTCAAAACAAGATGTAAGCACTCCATGCTATGTTCTAAATGAACAAGTCGACTTGAGTGCACAATATCCATCTTGTAACCACCGACAGCTTTCCAGCAAGCAGATGCTTCAGTACTCAAAATGCGTGAAATTTGCAAAGCTAAGATAAATAGGCTGAAGTGGGAATTTACATGGCTTCCTTCAATTATGGCAGTTCTATATTCAATTAATTTATATTTAATAATAACTAGAACATTAATGTTTTGAGTCACCTGTTACCTTGTGCTCCATTGTTTGCATCTGCTGCATCTTCTACTACAGCATCCTCTTCATCTTCATTATCTTCCTCTTCTTCATCTACTTGTTCCTCTTGAATTTCAGGGTTCTCACCTACAACTACATTCTCAGCAGCTGGGTTAGCAGGTTGATCAAGCACAGCATTTTCAACACCTCCATTTACAGCAGCCTGAGCCTGCAGAAAGAGAATTTAGTACTTGATTACATTGATCAAGCTCTCTTCATGCTTTTATTCTGTATATATACGAAACTGAACAGTATTAAAAGAAATCAATAATATATTTTCTAGATAAGAATTACACTCAGGACCACTAAACCTTTAAAAACTGGAAAAGAAACATTCAGATAACTTTACAGAGTAGTTGAGGTAGGAAGAGGACTCTAGAGATCATCTAGCCAACCCAACTACGCAAAGCAGGGTCAGCTATGGCAGGGTCAGTGTTGTTTCCAGTCAGCGTTGAGCCACCTTCTCCCAAGGTAGAAACTTTACAACCTCTCTGAGCAACCTCTTCCAGTAAGTGATCACAGTAGTAGTATAAAAACAAACAAACAAACAAAAAAAAAGCCAAAACCCAACACAAACAGAACCCACTTTTTTTTTTTTTAAATCTAAATGGAATTTCCTGCACTTTAATTTAAGCCTACTGCCTATCGTCCTGTCACTCAATATCAGCAAGACAGCTCCGGCTCCTTCTTTTTACAGCCCCCCATCAGGCAATTATACAAACTGATAAGGTCCACCCTGAGCATTCTCATTTTCAAACTAAACAATGCCAGTTCTCAGCCTCTCATCATGTCATGTTCCAGTCCTTTAATCCTTTCTGTTGGCTCTTCACTGCACTCACTCCAGTCTGTCCATGCCTCTTTTTCAATGGGGGACCCTAAAACTGGATACAGTACTCCAGATGTGGTCTCATCAGTGTTTAATAGAGGGAAACTCTCTCATGGAAACTATTATATTAGAAAGATGATAATTCAAGGCCAACCCGAGTCAGTCACCAATATGAGAATTTCTGTCTTTTAAAAACTGACATTTACTAAAAAGAAAACAACATTTTGAATTATTTCTTCCCTATGCATGGATTGCTTATACTATCACTTCTCCCACCCAAGAGGCTCCTGAAAGCACTGAAGGAGTACACACCTATGTGTTGGGAATGGGAGGAGGGCAGAGAAGTTCCAACTTCAGTGGTGTCAGTAAAACTCCAGTTGCTTTGGGAACAGTGAATCGTTACCTCATGAACTACCAGCACACTTATGAAAAAGACAAAACAGATGCAAGCTGCATCTTCATTGACTATGCCTGAGAATTCAGCTTTATGTGCATAAAATTATCTTTAAAAATGGTAAAGATACAGAGATAAGAATCTATGCAATGCTACACAATAAAACAGTTTCAAAAACATAACACTGGTGTCACCAAGTTTATACAGAACAAGTGTTCCGCTTCTGCTAACAAATAAAGACAGCCTGAAGTAAAATAACATTACCGTTGTGTTTTGATAAATTATTGACTCCCAGAACCACATTTTCTAAATTAATTGTGAACTAATGAGCAGTAAGTTTTACCTCATTTTGTTGACCAACACCATTGAGCGGCTGTTGTTGATTTTGTTCCAGCCACTGTGGTGCTCCTCCATGGACGATCTGTTCACGTAACCATACAAGGCTGATAAATGCACACAGAGTGCACGTCACCACAAAACAGCCCTGCAAACAGTCAGCCAGTAAGTTCTCCCTGTTAAAAAAACAAATGTATTCATGAAAACTATATTTTGCAAGTAAGACTACAGAGTAGTTTAGAAAAAAAACAATCCTCCAGAACACCAAAGGAAACACGATAGTCACTAAGTTAATGCTCTGATACAGTAACAGGTTTACTTAAATGGCTAAATACACAATATCCAGTCCACCTAAGCATTTTAACTGCTAAGCTACCTGAACCAGAAGAATGGAACTCTAGGGTTTCCCCTCAACTGCTCTACATTTCAGGTACCATTTTACCTCAGATATCTCTATACCTTAAAAATCTTAATGAATCAGGTCATACGTAACTGTATAGCAGCAGCAAAGTAAAGTTCCGCCAGCCAACCAAACTGGGATTTCATGCAATGCAAGAGGTACTTAAACCATCTTAAGCAATTCTCATTCTTAATTTCTGGTATCTCCTTGGAAAACTACAATATGTTGTTAATAACAAGCAAGAAACATGGTACCACAGTACTCTGCCATCTCCAAAGAAGCATTATTCTGGTTCCCCCTGAAGCTGCACACTTGTGCCTGCACAGCGCAGTGAATACCACAGGGACATGAAGTCCAAAATGAAAAGATGATACAAGAGGCTACTGTAATTGACTCTGCCAAAGAAATAAATGTCAAAGCATAGATTCATACACCATTAAAATCTGACAAATACTCAAGTCCCTTATTTTCTCCCTAGACTGTAATAGACACAAGGTGCTCTAGGTTCAATTGTTTCAGATTCTTCTCCAAATGAAAATAGAACCTACACTACAGAGGTAACAGGGAATACGTTACTAGACTGAAACAAGCATCTCTCCAATAATGAAAATGAAACGCAACTTGACCTGATTTCTCAAATCAAATAGCCCAATTGAGATGACTTAGTTGAAACACAGAGAACATTCATTCCAAATCTGCTTGATGTGCAGCTGATGCTACTTAAACTCAGTTTCAGTTCCTCATGTTCAAGATAATGAGAAAGTAAGAGAGCTTGAAATTCTGTTGTTTGTTATTTACTGATTCTTTAGACAAAATTGATTAAAAAAGCACAAAGAAAGAAAATGTGCAATAGCAGATGGTGACTGAAGCATAAAAAAATCCAAGTATCAGCTAGAAGGAAATCTGATAAAAAATAATCCCTCTCATGTAAAAGATTCAGAATAGATAAAATTGAATTCAAAATATAAATATGCAACAAAGAAAACAAAGTGTCATCATTAGTAACACATTTCTTAATATGTATCTGATTTAAACAGCAGGAAATTAATTTTTGAAATTATTAAACGTAATTTTGCAGCATAAGTTTTCTTGACATCAAATACAAATTTTCATTAACCTAGGCCTGCTTTGTAAAGTTCCAGCTCCAAAGATCCTGAATAATGGAATTCCAAAGTGAAATGATTTCTATTGTAATGATGTTGTCTATACATCTGGTTGTGCAAGGGGCATTGGGCAGCTGCTTATTAAGACGGTGGAAGATAACAAGTGTAACTGGATGAAAGGGACACTAAATTCCAAAGTAACTGTTTTCAGGGCAATCTGACTAAACCAGGTTTTTGTATCAAACTGCTGCAGTACTTACGTGGACAGAATATCTAATGGCAGCGTCAGTAGTGAGCTCACAGAGCCAGTAAACAAGCACTTGTAGATACGACCTGCGTAAATAAATACAAGCTTGATATAAATTCTATTTTTGCTATAGCTTCACATGGAAAGGACCCCAGGCACCCTCTTTTCACCTGGTGTCCAACTAAATTTATGACATGGAAGAAAATCTCAGCTTTCAGTGCACAAGCAGAACTCAAGACCATATACAACCACATGGAACATTTTAGCTTCACATCTTTTAATGAATACACATTCAAAGTGTAAGAACTCCCATACTAGGTTAGACCCAAGATTCTACACCTGTGTCCAGCACTGGTCACAGTAATGGATGCCCAAGGACGAATATGGAAGCAGGTTAAAGATACTTGCAGTGATACTTCTTCAGTACATTCTCACATGTTTCACTTCCTATACCAAAATATCTCACAGCTAATTAATCCATGATAGAATTTTTCTTCCTTTTATTTGCTCAATCATATTTTGAATGCATATGAACTTCTGGTGTTATGATATCATATTGTAAGGATCATCACCATTTCATCATCTGTTTTAAGTAACTGTTTTATGGATTAATAGTTGCTGCTAGTAAATGTTAGCTTTTTACCATGATTTATATTTAAAAAGTAGGCCATCAGTGTATATGGCCTACTTCAGAAAATTAGGTGATGCTAGTATTGTGCTATTCTCAAACTAAGCCTGTGCCAGCTACAAATAAAAACACAGAACATTCTGAGAAACTGTCTCATTTCCTTCTGCATTTACACACTTGCTCTTTTGTTCAAGGGACGTTTGAAAAGATGCATTTCCAATTATCTCCTTGACTGAACACTGTATCTCTTCTGCCTTTCTCCATTTTCTGTGTATTCTTAGATTGCTGAAACAGCCATAGTTCTTTTTCCATCTCTATTTGGAAAGTAAATTTCAAAGTGGATACTAGAATAATTTAAATGTGTGCTCTCTTTTCTACTGAATTCCTTCACTACTTACTGAGATTAAAGAGCTCTACAAATCAATTTGTCCATGATCATAAAGGAGTTTTACTTTTTACATAGAAACTCCCTGCACTTTCATTTATAGATGGTTAATAAAAATTGGACAACTCTTCTATCCTAATATTAATAAATGACATAAAAGAAAACCTTACACGTAGATTTTAAAGAAGCTAATTGAGAAGAAGCATTTTATTGGAGTAAGACATTTAAAAGCTCTTTCATGTACTCTCTCCTATGTCTTAACATCCTTCTGCATTGCACTACTGGCTTAAGAGTCAAACAGGCAGAATTTCTGAGTGAAAAGAAATAAAATAGTGTCTTTGAAATTTATTTTAATAAACAATAATGTTATCACAAAACTTTATTACAGGAAGTGGCACATTTCCTGTGTATAAGAGTATTACATACAAAAAATTAATACTTACATGCAGTAAGAGGTACTACTCCCAACCACGCAAAGGCCACAAGTGTATAATGAAACCAGTATCGTATTGCTGTGCCAATACTCGTAACCAGTCCAGCAAAGATGTCTTGGATTGGAAGCCGTGAAGGCATATCTGGGGAATAAACTGTGTAGAAAAGGCACTTTTGAAACAGTTTGTCCTTACAGAAACATTTATGTAAAAGTCCTGCCAACTACAAACCGTATCTCACAAAAGCTGACTAGAAGAATAAGCATATTTTATATTCTCAAGAGATGACTCCAAACAAACAACTGAGTGGAATGGGAAAATTTATAAGCTCCATGCCAATTTTTGACCTAGAAGAAGCTTAATAGCTTTATTTGTTAACTGTAAACCCCAATTACCTAAAAATAAGCTCAAGAAAAAGCAGATTCTAAAATCAGTATCACCCTCACTCAACATTACCTCAAAGATTACTCTGCTATTTATAAACCTAGTTCATGGAAAGGGCACAAGGAACAAGAGCAATCAGCAATTTTGCACACTATCCATTTGTTTCTGCTAGATAATTTAGATTCTACTTGTCATGCAACAGCACAGACCAAAAAAACCCCCAGCAAAATAAAAGCAGCACACAGGGAAGAAAATTGAAGAGAACTGATTAAGTATCCACAGATACTGAAATTTACACACAGTGACTTCCAACAGATATCTGTTTCATATCATGCAGTATTCCTTCTAAGGATGCTCCTATTACAGAGCACAATGCAAATCTCTCATCTCATAATACCAAACTTTCTTGACTTTTAAAATTCAACACCTATATGTTGCATAGGCCCATCCCTACTCTAAAGCCAAGAAGGTCTTCTTTTGCAAACAATTGGAAAACATCTAACAATTTCATTACATGTACTTAGCGTGCATTACCACTTCTTGATATTCATGTAAGTGTAGAAACTAACAGATGAGAATAAAGAAGATAAACTATATTTGGGAGTTGTAAAAAGTCATTGGTGCCTGGAGGTTGGTTATGTCGGAAACATATGTGCATAAAGACTATAATATTATGGACTATCATTTAAAACATCACATCTAACTACATAAGGAAACTCAATTTTTGTAAGAACAAATAGAAGTTTTTGCTTTATTCTATCTACCTGCAGCTCCTTCACCTACACTCCCAATCATCCTTTCACTAGTCTCAGAGAAGAAGCTTCTACAGGAGAAACTCTTTTCTCTCCAGGGCTATTTCCCTCTGTTTCTGTATCGTAAAGAGAACTCAAGAATACAGACTAGCAGTTTCAACATCCAGAAGCAGTCAAAGAATGGGGAGAGACTGGCGCAACAAAGCAACAACAAAACAGTACCCCTGAGACAAGTAGTAACTGGTTTGACATTTCAGAGCTTGTTATCCGCCAGGTATCTGGCAAAGAACTGAAATTCATGAAAGGATGGACTAAAAGTATAACACTAGGGAACTGTAGCTGTGAGAAGATAGAGTAATAAATTGAAAGTAGGGCACAAACATATTTTGACATCTTCTTACAACTTTCTTGTTACAGAAACAGATTTAGTATGCAATTTGGAACCACAGAAAATGCCTAAATAACAATCTCAGCTCACACTGAATGAACATTATGGAAAATTTCTGCCACAGGAGACAAAAAACCTTTGTCAAGGGTGCAAAAGAGTATTTATTTAGAGTATATCTGTTAAATTTTTATGGCACCACTCAGACAATGCAGTAGATACTGTGAGAAAGATCTCATTTTCAAAAAACACATTTTGATCAACACTTTGTAACAAGGACTACACAGAAAACATTAACTTTGTATTAATGATTTATTTGTTAGGATTAGTCATTAAGTTGAAAAGATTTGAAATTAAAAAAAATTAAAATGTGTCTTCCAGGAATTACTAAACACACACAAGTGCAAGAAAGAATGTTTATCCTAACTCAAAGTACAAAGTGCTTATAAAAGTCAGCATTTCTGTGTGCTCACTTTTCTAAAGGCTTTAGGGTTACAACAGTACGTATTAAAATAAAAGCACAATATAGCTATTACTAAGAGAAAAAATGCTACGTCCCCCAAATTTTAACAATTTGGTTGTTTATGATGATTTCAGATGCTGAGGGTGGGAAGAAAGCTGCTTTTCCTGTGCACACCTCAAAATATGTATAGCTTTTTTTCTGCTAGAAGCTTTATACCATGAAGATGGTAAGTTAAAATCCTTCTATGTCCTGCAACATTCAGGTGCCTGAAATGGAGGAATTCCTAGCATGACAGGAAGCCCTGGTGTGCAAGCACCCTGCACCACTGAAGCTTGCTGCCAGTGATTTTCATAGCTCATCTCTCCCACCTGTGTCTGTCATCCAGTGCCATTTTCTAGCCACAGCGCCCTTTATCCACTTCCCACTAGCACACTGAAGCCTGGAACCTGGAGCCCTGCCACCACAGCATCCATCCTCCTCATTCGCTTCTGCACACACATCCTCCTCACCACACCTCCATCCCAGTAATCTTTCCTAAATCAGTCTGAGAAACAAATTTCTGCATTATTTATCATAGTTCCTCCAAATAAAAATCTTTCTACTACAGACCAGTTGAAACAATAGCTTGTCTTTTTTTTTCTATTATAGTATGAAATTCAAACAGACTTTGGCTGAGTTTTTCATAGGTTTAGCTCAACTTCTTTGAGCTGTACAGTTTATGGAAAAATACTAGAAAGCTTTTTGGATTCTTACATCACGCCTATGCAGTGCAACTACTAATTTAGTTGTGAATCCTAAATTGGGTGGGTTTTTTTTAGTTTGGTTGGCTGTTTTCAGGAGGTGGTGTTTTGTTCTACCCTCCCCTCCTGTAAGCCTAACTTTTCCAGGAACACAGTTACTAGTTTTACTTCTCTGAAACAGAGACTATGACAAAAATCTGCTCTTACACTGACACAAGTAAGACAGGAAAAACAAAGCTACCTTTAGAAGCTGCCATTTAACCTACTTCACAGAATCATCACACTTGCAACCCTCTATTTAGATTTTTCATTTACTACAACATTTGCAAGCCAATTATATGCCACCTCAGCCATCCTCATGCACTGACCATTAAATAAGATTGTGTAAGTCATAAGTAAAAACCATATATCTGACAGCTCCTGGGTGAAAGCACTGGTTTGGTAAAACAGGACTTGAGTTATTCTTTAGGTTGAACTAGATGATCTTCAAAAGACCCTTCCAACCCAAACTATTCTGTGTTTCTGTGTTTAACACCCTTCAAACACATGCAGACTTTGCTTCAGACCACTAAGGTAAAAGGAGAAAAACGCCACTCCTTCTCAGGCAAGCACAGCTTTCACAAATATATGAAATATAACATTCATATAAATCTCAGCTGTGTGTATACTCTGCACACTGGAGCTGACAGAAGACACACTGAATTCTGTGCCAGTATGTAATATTTTGTTCCAGAAGTATATTTTTTTCAATTAGTTTTGCTAGAAATGCTGAAGCTATGGACTAATGCGCTTAAAGTTTATCAAAACTAACAGGTAAAGAAACCAGTTTAATATATCCTTCAATAATATAATATCCAAATAACATGATAAGGAACACCATACACATATGGCTTCCTTTAGTTTTACAGTCTTGAATCAAGCTCGTGACATTGTATGAACCACATACCGGCAATGAAGCTGCACAGGAAGCACAGAAATGAACCCATCCCAATCCTCAGACAATGATCATCCTAGTCTGCGTCCGTATTTGTGTTTTTGACAGTATTTGTGTTAACGTTACCTCCTACATAATGGAGATGCTTTGACAACTGCATTTTCTTGGGAAATAAAGCCTCACCTGCTTTCATGTTTCAATGCCTATGAATGTTTAGTGTAGCATTAATAGAAGCACATCCTTGCACATGACAAAAGACAGCGTATGTGTGGGGAGGAAAAGAATACAGAGTAGTTACTCCCTAAAAACTCAGGAAGAAAACTCACAAGTTAAGAATGAAAAAGTAGCTTGACAATCGAAATATGTCGAAAGCTACTTTTGTTTAATATTTTTATTAATTCTTAACTTGAAGAATCTGCAGAAAAGGAATTAATTTTAAAACATAAAAATTTTAAAGAATGCATTTGAAATAGAGTCATTTACCTACATGACTAAACACATTTGCAGAATGATGCTATTATTCAAAAGAAAAATTTGTTCCTTTGTACTCCTGCCAAAATACAAGTTGAATCTTCTCTTTTTTCCTTCCTTTCCAGCAATAAACTAGCAGTTTTGGGTGCTAAAAAAATCCCCAGATGTTACAGAACTTAGAGAATAAATGCACTAGAAATAGTTTATGAATATTCCATATACAAGAAGTTACAATAGTAATGGAGTATTTTTGACAGAGTGGCAGCAACAGCCTTAGCAAGCAAACCAAGCTAAACAAGAGAGGAGTTGCTGGTATTACTGCTCTAATACTCTATTACACTACTAGTGCTTATCTGCTGGAGCACAGATATCAATTATATGCCATGTGTTTATTTGACCATTTCCCATGGTGAATCAACTTATCTCAAAGTGTGTTACACCTGGCATGGTTACAGGCCAGATCCAACTTTGCTTGGGATGACTGGCATATATAAAAGTGCCTTTTTATTCCTGCCCTATCATTCTCTCTCCAGCACCCATGACTCCTTCCCTGCTCCCACAAACATATCCAGTTTCCAGACTGGACAGCCACATTATCTTCCAAAGAAAGAGGGACAAGAGAAATTAAGGAAACCTGTAACTGCATGAGTATTGGGTATGAGGGAAACAATGAAACAGGACAAGTGTAGGGAGGGCAGGAGTAATCTGTGCAGGGTACCTGACGTGCTACCACTGTTTGAAGCCTGGTAGGAAAAAGCACACTATACCATGGAAAGCCAAGAAGAAAACCTTATCAGCTGAGCCTGCTGAGTCAGGGGAATGACAAGTGTTTGGCAGAAGTTAAACAGACCTTTACTAGAGGCTGAACACAGAGGATAATACTCTATTGCACGAGGAAGAAAGTGGTTCCTTATTACCAATTTCAAAGCTCCTATGAAAAAATGTAACTTTTTGAGTCACATTACCTCAACAAAGTTTTCTTCCCTGTCCAAAATCTGCAAGTACATTACAAGTTGTGCTGCCAGCTGTAGTGTCAGTAAAGAATTAACTTCTGCAGAAACACCTCTGTTGATAAGGGCAGTAACTAAGGTTCCTCTTATCAATACTAACATGCATATAAAGCATATTTAGGTCACAACAGCTCATTCTCTTTTCCTAGATCCCAAGGAAAACACTATAAACTTCTTTTGATTTGCTTTCTTTTCACACAAAACTAGAAAGTCTTCTTTCTTAACAACTAATAAGTCACTGAAATGCCATTTTCTGGTCTTACACACTAAATTCTGTAGAGGAACTAGTTGCAGTATCCAATTTTTAAAGTGGCTAATTAGCTTACAGGGAGATTCAGAACTGGATATCATTCTTAGTTTGCAAAAGCTCCATACAGAAGCAATGTAATGCCTTTATAAAAATGTTTAATAAATAAAACCTGCAAGCAGATCATCCCTAACGTTCCTCATACAGGTCACTGTAGCATTTAAGAATAATATCCAGAAAGCTTTGCTGTGTTCAACATAAAATACAGTATTACTCTCCCGAGACAGAGTTAATATCGCACATTTCACAGCTGGTCTAATGTGTTTAATTAACTGTTGGCAGAAATACATTTATACCAAGTTCATATAGAAGAAAGGTGATTAAGGGATTTTTGGAATAGAAAATACATTAACTAAACCACCTTAACCTCAGTTTTCTCTACCAAAGAACAAAACTACGAGGAAAAAAACCCAACACACAAAAAAAGGCGAGAGTGGAACAGGAATTAATCAGTAAATTTAAAGAGAAAAATGTAGCATAAAACCCACTTTACCTGCTCGAGAGGCAATAAACTGACAACACTAAATACTAGCCTGCCACCTCACCTATTCCTACTACAATCAGTTAAAATGTAATTAAGAATCCCGTGGGAACTATGTGAAGATTCTTCATCATAAGTTGCCTAACCTATTTAGTTGTATCTAACATAAAAGGCAATTTAATACTGGGTAGTTACATTTCAGTCATGATACGCGAAGTGGAATAATCATAGTTTCTACTATCTCTCAAGAACACTTGAACTGAAACTCATAGAAGTCCAGTGTTAGTGTTGCAGGTAGATCCTTTAAAGGTAACTGAAAAATGCCTTTCAAATTCAAGTTTTGCCATGGTTTCACTTTACCATTCAGACTTCCAAAACCTCAGATTTATCACTGAAGCTGAAAACATGCCAGACGCTGTAATACTGGCAACAAAAGAACAGGACTGAAGCTGTCAGAAAAGGTACAGAATAATACTTCTTTTATGTCTCGCCTAAGATTATGAAAGAACTAAATTAGCAGTATTTAAGCAATTCACAGTCTGCAATAACATGCATAAAAATTGCAATTAAAACAAGAATACAGAAATTATGCTGCAACTTTGGATCTACCACACTGAATGAAAAAGTAATCACTTCATAGATATTATGTGAGAAAAATTCTGAAAAAAATAGTAGCAAGTAAAACATACTTACTTGGTGTGAAAGCAAATCTGTGCTTACATAATTCACAGTATTCTTTTCTGCTGTGTTTAAGCCACTGAACTAAGCTGCAATATAAAGCGATCACATTAACACACATTATACATCTCTCAGCCCTATCCCTCCATTAAGGAAAACACACCAATTCTCTGCTTTCACACTTAAATCAGGATATTTGTACTGTCAAACAGGACATATATTAGCATGTTTATTAAGCCCATTTAGGCCATCAAGTAAGTTTCGACAGTAGAAAAAGGTAAACTGATCTATGTCACAGTACCGATAAACAGTCTTTGAGTACGTTATTGATCAAAGCAGAGATTCTGGCATGGCCACCACCAGTGACACCGGCTGTTATAAATACTTCAAGATATGACATATAGGTGCACACAGCTAAGACTCAGAACTGCTGTATTTGTGAAAGAAGGACTATTAAAATACCATCAGAAATAAGCATGCCAGAACTACAGTTTTTACTTTAGTACTTTCTGACCAAATCCCCTAGAAAGCACTAGAGCTTTTTAGTTTTTTCTGTGAGGTTTGATGTTCTTTATATTCACATAAGTGAGCAAAAAAAATCCCCAGCATACTGATTTTTCTAGTTAGTTTTCATAAAGCTGACATACAATCAAAACTGCAGTCCCAAACACAAATAATTATCAGTGCATTCTTTCCATATATAATTACTAAATTTTTCCAGAATTGAAATGGATCATCATGTAAAAAACATCAAAACCCTAAACACATTTCCACAAGTCTAATTTCAAATTTGGATTTTCTTCACTAGTTAACCTGAAGACTTGAAGTATTTTTAGAAACATGATGATATGTTTTCATAATGAGAAAAAAATTAAGAAACACACAGCCACAGAACTCACCATTCCTGATGAATAAATTTAATACTGCCAGTACACACACACGGATGATAGAGGGGTTTCTCAGGAGTTCCTTCTGACCGACAGACTCTGCATATATCTGCTGACAAGGACAAAAAGTTTATTACACTCTGCTTAAAGAACTCGAATTTTCAAGACAAATGACTCAATTACTTCTAGAAACTTTACCGTGTAGCAAAATGAAGCCAGAATAAATTGAAAGAGGATGAAAGATTTCATCTGATGCAAGACAAGAGACTGGGAGAATACCAGAAAGAACAACAAGAACATTATCTGTTTGATCATGTTACATAAACTTAAAACACATCCTATAAAATTTTAGGATTTCTAGGAAATAGATACAGCAAACCACAGGATAGTGTGTTTTCTACCTGAAGAGTTATCACTAAAACAACATACAAACTGCTAAAGATAATCTTCTTGAAACTGGATACTTTGAAAACTTCCATCTGCATTTGGAAAAAGTTAAACAGAGGTTGAACAGAGAAGATTGAATAATGTCCAACAATGACTTAAATAATTCACTGCTCTTGCACCTAACACAAATGTTTCCTTGGTGCTTTTGATGAAAGGGAAAAAAATCCAAAATAACAAACAGACGTAGGTATTTTGCAATTTGCTACCCAACTGGGACATAGCCTACTGCCTAGTAGGAAAAGACACTTTATTTCTTATTTCATAATTTCAGTAATAGAGTAATAATTCCATAAGTCCTGCACCTTCTTTATTCCCTATTTTTTATATTTTCTTACAACTAAAGGTTGCAAGAGGTTTTGTGAATAAAAAGTGAACATAAGCCTTCCCCTCTAAAGAACAGATGTCTATTTTAAATACCACTCCGTTAGTCAGAGCTCTAAACACAAAATTAAATAGAAATAAAAATCAAGTTTCATCTGTTTATTGACAGAAGCATGATACCCTCCCTTGACTCTTCCTTCTATTAACGAAGTGAACTAAAATGTCCATTTTTATAGAATATGTGAGTTTGAGATTTTATGTTTTGTTAATTATTTCTGTATCAACTACTATCCAGAAAACATGCCGAACAAGAGTGGAATACTTGAATATCAGAGATCTTTGTTAGAAAAATGCCAGCTGATGTGAGAACACCGCAAATATGCAATTTCTGAATCACCTTTGCTCTCTGCCAAAATCTTCAAAGGTTAATGCTTTTCTACAAAAACTTCCAAAAGGCACCAAAGACTGATTTTTTTTTCTATAAAGAAGTCACATTATGACTGTATCCATAATTTATAGAGTATTAGGACAGTTCCTGCATATAAAGCATAGGAATTCAGGTTATTAAATTCAAACAATTTTCTATCTATGAAAAGTGTTGTTTGAGTGAATTCATTCATGCAGCATGAAAATCCAGAATTAACAGAAATAATATCACAACCATGAGGCTGCACAGAGACATAAAGAGCCACGTTGAGCAGTGATAATTTGCAGTATTGCTGCAAACATCAGGAGTCCCTGGTCCCTCTGCTGACCAGAATGACCAGAATGACCAGAACTGCTACTCCACTTAAGAATTCTTTTATCCTATCCTTCTTTTATCCTTCCAGATGGCTGCACAGGACAGGTCTCTCCAACTAACAGGCAGGCCTGACCCACTCACTGTGGCATGTCCACCTCCTCCCGCATTCTTTCCAACAGAGCTGTTTCACTACAGCAAGTTGACAACTTTGTAGGTTGGATCAGCCTCACAGGGGGTCAGACAAGCATGAGACAGCACATGAAACCACTGCTTCAAGGATACTCTGGCACCTATGAAAGCAAGCTAAAAGCATACTGTTCCCTGAAAGATGTCCACTGCTCTCTGAATCTGCTCATTTAGCAGCCTGTTGACTCTCACAGCAAACTGTTTACTTATATTGTCAAAATTTTTGGGAAGAAATAATTTGCATTACTTTGAGCAAAATAATTCTTTACTTCAGAAAAGACTGCCTGTTAGCTTACTAAAATAAACCTAATTTTATTTTTTCAAAGCCATGATAATTTCTAAATATTCCTGCTTGTTTTATAAATCCCAATAAACATATTATGAGTGTAATTGTTTGGACTGTTAAGCAACTGGTAGCATCAAATCAATAAACACTGCTGAGGGTCAATGTGTTAAGCTATGCACCTTATGACCTACAGTCATGGTCCAAGAGAATTCCACCGTGCAAGAGTCACTGTTTTTCTATGTGCACGCACACTTTGCATCCTGTTCTTCATGCACATGCTTTGGAAAAAAAATGACCTTGAATAATAAGTTCTTTCCTTTTCCCCCCCGAGAATGATTCACTGCCTATTATCTCTTCAACTGTACTCAACACTGGAATATCAAAAAGCAAAGATTACATTATTTAACAACAAACTGATTTATCTAGAAAGAACCAGAATTACCTCTCTTCAGCAAAACCTCGTATCTGGTGCTTTTGGATGCTGCAGAGAAACAACTTTCACACTCGTTCTGAGGTGAAGCAGCTGCCACTTAGGTCTGACCATGACCCCAGACTGCCTCTCTTATCTAAGCTCTCACCACACAGTTCAGTTTTCTAGCTCCACAATACAGCTCTGTCAAGCACAAAGCTCGTCAGAACAACAATGGCCATAATACCGCTAATCAGACAATCACCAGCTCAGAAAGTCTATCTGACACTTTGCAGCATTAGTTCAAGCACACAGTAATATCATATTTCCTCTTCCTCAAGGCACTAACACAGTGTTTGCTGCCATTGCTACTGCTGTTCAGAGCTTTCTAACCTTGGGAAGTCTTTTCAGCGTTCTGGCAAGCCAAGTGAAGTTCTAATAGTAGGATCTGAGGTTTGAAACTGTAGAAGAAGTTGCAACATTCTAGTGGTATTTATGGAAAGTGAGTATATAGACTGGTTACTTTCATGCTACCACTGGGAGCTTTTGAGGACAACATTGATAAGGACAGAATATAATATCTAAGGCTGCATATATAAGCCTTTGTGTGTGCTTATATATAAAACCAGAAAAGTCCAAATTTTAAGTGTGGAATTTAACACAAAGTTTAGTTAAAGAAGACAATGCCTCAAAGATGTAACTAAAACCTCCTCTTCTTTGTCTTTCTGGTCTTTCTGTTCACCTACTTAAGTCAGGTACGATCAAAGTCTACCACTGGTAACAGCCTGTAACAAATTATCAACTATGCCGTTTGAACTAAACCCACTGAGATGGATTTACCAGCTACTGGAGCAGTGGAAAATCAGGAGGTCATTTCTGAGTATCCACTTCACAGCTTGCAAAAAACCCAGTTTTTCTGGGCAACCAGAGGACACGCGATCAAAGTTTCACTTTGTTATCAGTGTGACTTGGTTTACAGAGTTACAGCAAGCAATTTTAAATTGCTTAGATTTAAGAAACACTAATATTTCAGTAAATCATCAGTGATCATGGGTATTAAAGATGTCTACAGCACAACCCAAAGGACACTACTACAAAAGTGCTGTCTTATTTAATCCAGTGATTCGTGTTTTTCCAGCTTTTTTTTTTTTTTTTAATCCTCTCAAGCAGGAAAATCAAGTGACACCTGATAAAATGCTACATTCAAAATGATGCCCAAGTAATAAAAGCCAAGATGCTAAATGCTTTGCTACTGCAATATGTATTTGCACTCACTGTTTGAGACAACAAACAAAGCTCAAATACTGCAAGAAACACAGCACAACAAACATGCTTTATTTAGTTTGGTTTATGCTACAATATGAAGTGCTGATCTATCAGAGCTCTCCATTATCTGCTTGGACTACCTAGTCCCCCTCTGAGGACATTCAATACCCACCTGGACACATTCCTATGTCACCTGCTCTAGGTGGCCCTGACTTGGCAGGGGGGTTGGAGTAGATGAACTCCAGAGGTCCCTTCCAACCTTCACAATTCTGTGATTTTGTGATTATCTAAGCATAACGAAAGTGCTGACAAAACATATCCATGTTTGATCTCAAATAAAAACACAGATAAAAACTCCCTCATTACCATGATATCTTTGACAAGTCTTTCTTTAAAGTAAGTGACTATGTATTACTGTGTTGTAAAAGAGACAGAGAAACATGTCAGCTCCTGCATATTTCAATTTTTCAAACAGACTGCCCAGCACACGTAACAAACTCAGCTTTGCGAAAGCAGCAGCTATTACTACTGAGGCAAACACGGAAATTTAAGACGCCCTGGGCTGCAGGGTCGGCCGGCCAGGAGAGAGCTGGGGGCAGTGCCCTCCTCGCCGCCCCTGCCGCTGCCCCAGCGTGCGCATCCCGCCTGCTGCTTTCTGCCCCGGGGGTCTCATCTCGCCCCCGGGCCCCCACTTCCCCAGGCAAAGCCGCAGCCAGCAGAAGATTCCGGCGGGCCCCGGTGCTCAGGTGTCCCGGCACGGCCCATCCCAGCCCCGCTCCGAGTGCTGCCGGCACCGCCCCCCTTTCCCCCCCCGCTCCCCGTTCCCCGTGGTTATGTAAGGAGCACCCGCGCGCGCCGCCTCACACACTGCCCCCCTCGGCTCAGTTCGGCTCGGCTCGGCCCGGCCCCCGCGGCACGACAGGCCCGGCACGGCGGGGGGGACGCGGGGCCCGGGCACCTGCAGCCCCGGTACCAGAAGCCCCTCCGGCGTGAACAGCCCCCGGCCCGCTCAGCGAGCCCAGTGACACCCACCTCCTCCTCCCCCGCACCCCCCACCCTCCGGGGCTGCCCCGGCAGAGCTCCCGCTCGCGGGCTGGCGGCGACGGCGGTCGCGAAGCGAGAGCGGTACCTTCCTCGGCGGTCTCCATCTTGCCGGGCTGACGCAGCGCCGGCCGGGCGGGTGGTGTGACCGCGGGGGGCGGGGCCGCGCGCCCAGCGGACGGAACGGACACAGAGCGCCGCGCGGGGACGGAGCGCCGCCCTCTCGCCGCGAGCGCCGCCTGCCGGGCACGCGCGCGGGGAGGCCCGCAGCGGGCCGGGACTGCCCCGCTCTCAGCTACAGAAACGCGGAGTCAACTGGCTTGCAAAAGACCTCCAAGATCATCGGCTACAACCTACGAACGAACACCTCCATGTCAACTAGACACATACAGCTTTTCCTTAAATACCTCCGGGAACGGTGTCCACCACCTCCCTGGGGAGCCCATTCCAATGTTCAGTCACTCTTTCTGTGAAGAAATTCCTTAAAATGTCCAACCTGAACCTTTCCTGCTGTACCTTGCAACTATGTCCTCCCTCCTATCACTGGCTGTCTAGGAAGAAGATGCTGACCCCGACCGGGCTACAACCTGAGCCTCCTTTTCTCCAGGTGAAACAACCCCAGCTGCATCAGCCCTCCTCAGGCGACGAGTGTTCCAGACCCTCCACCGGCATCGCTGTTTCTCTCTGCACACTTCCCAGCTCCCCTGAATTGAGGGGCCCAGAGCTGGACACAGCCCTCGAGGTGTGGCCCCATCAATGCCGATGGGGACAACCCCTGCCCTGATCCTGCTGACCACACTATTCCTGATCCAAGCCACGATGTCCCTGGCCTTCTTGGCCACCTGGATACATGCTGTCTCATGTTCAGCCAATTTTTGACCAACACCCGCATGTCCTTTTCCTCGGGGCAGCTTTCCAGACACCCTTCCCCCAGTCTGTAGCCCTGCCTGGGGTTGTTGTGACCCAGGTTCAGGACGCGGACGCGCCCCCGCAGCTCGGACAGGGCCCGGCTCCGCCGCTCGGGCAGGAGGCGGAGCGAGGGAGGGGGAGCGAGGGCGGCAGGCGGGCGGGTCCGCCCTGAGGGCAGAGCGGACCCGGGGAGAGACAGAATGTAGTCAAAATCGGTTCTAACTTCTACTCCAAGCCGGAGGGAAACGCTGCATTCCTTGGTGAAGTCGGCCAGATTTTGAGAGGGTCAGTGTTCCAGAGATCAGGGATATATAAGCCCTGGAAACAGCCGTCCTCCTCAGCAGTGCCAAGCGGCTACCTGCGCTGTTCGTCAAACCTCACCGCGCCTTCTAGAGCTTTCCAGCTTTATTGTTTATTGGGGATTTTTTTTTGTTTTTGTTTTGTTTGTTTGGTTGGTTTTTTTGTTGTTTGTTTGTTTGTTTGTTTTTCCGCTCAGTAAAGCACAAAATTCTCTCTTAGCTTAATCATTTATGTTTCCATGTCTTGCTGCCCTACATAGCCGGGACAGCGCAGGTTAAAACTTTGTACTCTGCCGCGTGCACTGAGAGCTGTCGCTGGTGCTCTGCTGAGTTGGCAGGAATATTGTTAAGGAGGAAAACAATTTAATTTTATTCAGGGTAAAGCGGAATTCCATCCTGATGAAATGCATGCGTGCGTTGTTTCAGTGTTCCATTGTGGCAGCTGGTTCAACCCCTCTAGTTGATTAATGAGTCGTAGCAACCCTGGGCTCTCTTTACCGTATGACCCTTTGTGTTCAGGCAGTCATTAAATCCTTTGCATTCAGCCTTCGGGTTTCGCGTCAGCAGCAGAGTGGTTAGTAGTTCAAGTCTGAATTTAGAGTGCAGAGGCGGCACATGCCCAACTTGCAATTTTATAACTCTGTTTTCCTAAACTGTAACCACGTTGGTTCCTTTGAAATGTTAGTTTTCAAGCTGGTGGAGTGTATGATACTGGCCTGTGTAAGCAAAAAAATTAGGGAAAAGGTGAAGGCTTCATATGGCTCTCCAATAGCTGGATAAGTGCAATAAAGTCTACAATAAAATACACTTGGCCTAGACTACCATACTCAGCTCTTCTGTGTCCTTCCACTCTTAAAGGCAAGGTGGAAAAAATCCATTAAAAAAATCTGTTTATTTAAAAAATAAGCTCATTTTTGGGCTCAGTGCCAGCAAATTATCTTGGCCTATTAAAAATCTGCCAGCATAGTAGTGAGGATGTGAGAAATGCTGTAATACTAACTTTGTCAGAGGAAGGAAAAATCAATGGAAAAAAACAGGAGAAAAAGCCAAGAAATGGAGAATTTCGATTTCCAAGTATATTCCTAATTCCCACTCTTTATTTCCCATAACCATTATTTGTTACATCGTTACTCTGCTGTGATAAATATAAATAAATGTAATAAATGTCAATAAAAGTCTCTAAATTACAATTCGCATTCAAAGACCATGGCATGATTAATGTACATAATTCTCCAATTTCAGTCTCTCTTGGTAGGCTTTTTAAAATTCAATTAAAGCTTTAGAAAGGAGTCACTTTATGTTGCCAGTAAATAATTTCATTCTTCTCTGTATCTGACTGTTCAGCCATTTAAATTACCTAACAAGCATTACATGTGTACCATCTTCTCAGCATTTAGAGAGAATTTATCCCAAAATTTTGTTCATACCCAGTATGGGCTATACAGTAGCTTACCAGTAAACATGAATTGGAGCAGACCATTATAATTTAAACAGCAAAAAAACAACCTATAGTATGTTATTGTAAGTTATACTAAATTAAGCATCTCTCAGCCTTCTTGGCGTATTTGGTGAATATGTTATTAATCCCTGTCTATTAAGATGTTAGGTGTTAGGTGTTTTTTTTGCTTAAGAAATACCCATGCCTTAAGTAGTTTTAAATTTTTGGTAAAGAAGGAGGTTCGAAGGTTATTGTTAGCTTTTGACTCCCTAAAAGGTCAAGAATTACTGCCAACAAGCACTCAACAAATATGCTGGGAAAAAAACTCTCTGTTTCATATAAATTATTATCTAGATAATGGAAGAAATATAGTAATTGTACAGGTGTAAATTGGAGACAGAAATAGATATAACCCCAAACGATAGAAAGGTATGGCAAAGGGAAAGGCATATTTAAAAGTGGCAATAGAGAGAGTAGAAAAAAAATAAGGTTCTTTTCAATATGGTTTTGTTTTGGTTTTACATGACTTAAATGCTTAGATAATGCATTTTTATTCAAGAGTTCTATTAAGAGAATACAAAATAATAATTGCAATATGAAAACTACCCAACATTTGTACTGTGATATTTCCATCTTTCCTGACATTTTAAAATGGCTTCATAAAAATGATTCCCTTACATTTTTAGTTATTTTGAAAGTTCAGAGCATTAAAAAAACAGACAGCAAAAGCTACTGCTTTTCAATTTTTCTGTAGATGAACATTTCAAAATGCATTTATTTTTTTTACCAGGTGTTTTGGAGGTTGTTTCAGTCCTGTCCTAGTTTTTTCCCTCAGCTGCTCACCTGACTCTCAACTGCAAAATTGGTTCAGTTAGTTATGATCACCAAGTTGCACAAATGTGGAGAACATAGTGGACTATCTTAAGTAAAACCACATAGATGTCAGCTTATCTTAAACCAAGCAGTATTTGGAGTGAACATGTATCTGGTTCTTAAAAGATGCTCCACCAAAAGGGAGGCCCAGAGCTTCCATGGCAGGAGAGAAAACCATCAGAACAGGCCCTTTGGTGTGTAGCATGAGGCGTGGCCCACAGAAAATTGGCCTGACACAATCAGAAAGCACAGAGGTCTGTGGACTACAAAAACACATGGTGAAAAACACTGCCAGCCTGGATCTTCCCTGTGCTAGGGAGGGACTTTAGGGCAGTGCTTCCTGGCCAGTGGCTGTTCTGCCATGACATCTCCTGAAGCATCCCTAACCAGCAGGGAGCTGCTGCGGCCGTGGCTTCCTGGAATGAAGATGGAGAGAAGTACTCTCAGATGTACTGCAAATGCAATGACATTTGCTGCTGCACCAGGGGTTGGCCCAGGCTGCTGCGCTGGTGCTAAATACTGACTCTGACACCTCAGTATATGAAGTACTGAACTATGTGTTTCCCTTCAGCAGGTGGTTGCTTCTTGCTAAACCTGGGCTATGATTAGTAGCTAATGGAGGAGTCAAACTTCCTGAATGAATATGTGACTTGTGGTTCATGTTTTGTGCTATGACGTGTAGCAGCACTGCACCAAACACAAATTAAGGGATGGGCATCATCAGACACAGCCATGATATAGGCTCCAAACCTGTTTATTTTAGAAACTCTTCCTGAGGAGATGCACTCAGGTTTGTTCTATGGATCACTAACATTTCATCCAAGAAAAAAAAAAAATTTCCACTAGCATTTTAAGTCAGAGATGAGGTAAAAACCCAGTCTAAATGATGCTACTGTTTAGTGAGTCTGACTAATAAGACAATCAAAGCTATTTATATGTCTAGATTCCAAGAATCCAGGTAATACTTGGATAATTAACACAAACCACTTCCTTAGAGCAAAGGAGTATTTGCAGAACTTCATGGCTCTTTTCAAGATCTGCAGGATGTGCTTCACCAAATTATATTTCTTAAGCACAGCAGGGATCTTTCCACGTATGTTGCAGTGGATTTTCTATTTAAACCATAGGGCCTGTCAGCTTGGTTGGGATCCTGCCATCATGCTGAGAATGGATCCAGTGACTGTTACTAATCTATTTGGAATTCAGAGCTCTGTGGCTGTGGTTACCTAGCAGAGTCCTCCTGCATTAAAAAAAAAAAAAAAAAAAAAAAAAAAAAATCCTGCATCGACCTTCCAGAATATCTCATTCCTAATAGCTGTCATATAATTTGAAGTATACAGTTCTTTATGTTAAACACTTTCATTGTGTCCAAGTGTACCTTTTAGATAGTTAGATGTTTGTGTCATTAGATTAGAAAGATTTTTTTTCCTACTTCTAGAACTTTGATCTTCTTGGTAATAGAGAATGTGGTGTGAAACATTACCATTGTCAAGTGTCTGCATATAAGTGCTTCTGAGGACATGTTGGTTCTTGTGTCTTTAAAATTCTGTGAAAATATCCCTGCAGAAAACAGCAGTTAGGGATTATCCTCAGTATTTAGCAGAAACAATCGTATTTTGCCAGAAACCTTTATCTTGACCTTCCAGATGTTATTAAAGGTTATGACTGCCAACCAAATTGAACTCCTCAGGGCAAGGTTCAGTTCTACTTCATTTAAAACCATGAGTGTTGCAAAACAGAAAATGTATCTTTTAGGGAGCATGATCCACAGAGTCACTATAGTCACAACATCCATGTTACAGCCTGTGCTTCTGCAGCACTGACTAGGAAAGAAGTACAGAAGGATTCAGATTTGTCATAACTTTGTTGTTACTTTTTCTCAAATGTTTGCAGCAATAGGAAAAAGAGTCCAGGGGAAAGTGAGCTGTGGTCTAAAGGTCAGGGTTATTACAGGTTAATCAGAGTCAATGACCTCTGTTTTATGAGGTTGTCTGATTTCTGTGGTAACTTTCACTTCACAGTATCTCGCACACTAAGAATGTGCATCATGGGGCATAACCTACAGCTTTTGCTCATTTCCCATGGCCAGAATGTATTTGCTGTGTGTGCTGCCTTCAATGCAGGGTCAAAGAATACAGTGAAGAAACCACTTAATGCTTTTGATGTCTAAGAAAAAAGTGCTTGGCTCGGTGAAGTAGATTTTCAGTTGGGTGACTGACATGGAATATCAAACATGCTTACTACTCAAAAGGTACATTCTCATTCTCTTCACTCTCCTTTGTGTATCAATTATGCATTTTTTAGACTCATTTTTAATGTAGTCATGTAAGATGGGCCTCTACCACGGTCTTAGCCTGGTTAGAGATGCTAAAGGAAGAGTAATCTCACAAAGATGAGAACCCACAAAGAAGTGGCAGTGCATAGTATTTAATTTTGATGGCCTGGTCCTCAGAGGGTCTGAAGACTATTTAGGTACCTGCATTCAGCATCACCATTCAGCTTCTGAGAACAACCTGGTTTGGAATCTGTACTTTTCAATTGAGAACATCTGGGAAAATTCCTACTTTAAAAGTCAGTATTGAGTTTATCACTGTTTAAGAAGGAAAAGTCTTCTGAGAGCCTGTCTTTTCTGATTCGTTATCACATGAACCCTGGGAGCAGAAACTGCTGCCAAAAACGTGTACCAACATTTCCAGTCAGGTCTTACAGGGTGACAAATTGAGTTCTCCTCTTTCATTTTTGTCTGTATCTCCAAGTGTTGTTCTACTCCTTTTTCCTCTTCCTTTTTTTTTTTTTTCCTTCTATGGGAAAGAAATCAAAGTTCTTCAAATTATTTATGGATTCTTGAAGGGATTGATTTATCTCTGCTTTCCTTACACTCCTGGTCCTGTTTAGCCAAGTTCTTAATCCTGCTTCTATGGAAAGGCAGGGGAGAATTTTATACAGTAAAGGACAGGGAGTTTTTAGGGAGGCCTCAACCTCTAATGAAAACAAAGTCTCATGGACATCTCTTTTTCTCTCTCAAACTCGCTCCCAGTGAGGGTAAATTGAAGCTGGCAAATACAGTGGACAGGGGTGCTACCTTGCAAGAGTGCAGGAAGAGCAGGAGCTAGAGAGATGCATGGTGGAGAGGATCATGGTGAATAGTATGGCCAAGATGAGCAGGGCAAGATGGGAGGAGTGTGAGTGGGACAAAAAAGAAAGACTAGAAGAATTTGCCCAGAGAAGCTGTGGATGTTCCATCCCTGGAAGGGTTATTCAAGGCTAGGCTGGATGGGGCTCTGAGCAACCCAGTCTAGTGAAAGGTATCTCTGCCCAGAGTGGAGGGGTTGGAGCTAGATGATCCTTAAAGTCCCTTCCATCCCAAACCATTCCATGATTCTACGAAGTTAGAAAATGGTAATAAGGAGAGATCCTTGGAAACAGGGGAAAAGGAAGTGTCACAATGATCTTCAAGGCTAAACAAGAGAATTCAGGGAACTACAGGTCAGTCAGCCTCATCTCAACCTACAGCAAGATGATGCAATTCACACTGAGAGAGTCTCAGGGCAACAGGGACCTGGACAGCAGGAGCAGGAGCATGGACAGACCCAAAGAGGTGGCAGAGCTCCAAGGGTGCCACCAGAGGGCACCTCTGCTCCAGGCCCAGGAGGAGTTTGGGAACCCTGGGAAGAAGGTGGCAGAGGAGATGGAGCATCTCTGGGCCTGCAGTGGCCACTCAGGCAGGATCATGGTGGCTTGCACCCAAGCTGGGGCCACCTGCCGGTTTGATGGGCCATGAAACAAGCAGCTGCTGGTTTTGGGAAACATACTGCCTTGATGCTGCCACCTGATTAAGGAAAGCTTTTACTTGAGGGGCCCCAGGGCATTTCCAGGTGTCTAAAGCCTTCAACATTGCAGCAGCGTCCTGCACAGCTGCCCTGTACCTTGCTACTAGCACTGGTGGCAGCTAAATGACCGAGTCATCAGGGGCTGCCAATCCGCTGTCTTGTCTCAGGCTACTACATATTCCTGTATCATCACTAGAACAGTCCCCAGCTCTCATCCCATGACTGCCAGAGTCCCTTGAGCTGGGTCAGTCACTGCCTGTGCTCAGCTGGGGCTGGAGGTGGTTCGGGTGAAACATGTGGGGACTTAGGGTTTTCCCTGGGAGCATAGGGGTGATGTGACAGTGGCCAATGAATTCTGCCTCCACTCAGCTGCAGAAGGTGCTGCACTCCTTGAGCCCCAGTGGTGACCAGTCCCAGCTCCTATACCAAGGACTGGCCCTTATCCCTCTGTTCAGGGGGATATGGGGAAGAACATGTCAGAAATTTCTAATCTGACCTTAATGATGAGGACCCAGGTAGGGATAACTGTCACCCAATGATATGCAGTGAATTTTTGGTCTAAATCTGGGAAATTCTATGCAAAATGCTAACTGCTGCAATGTCCTGTCTGCAGTATCAAGCAGTCTGAAGCCAAGAGGAAAGATATATGCTTTAGCTCTCCACCAGAAAGGGGACAGGGGGCAGGAGGGGGTACGGGAGTGCTTCCGCACTGACACATCAAATGGTCTCATGCAAGGAGCCTGTTGGGTGAGCCTGGACATAAAGGATGGGAGCTGGTCCAGCAGCATGTCAGCCCAGCCCTACGGGGCAGCGTGCCTGTGTGAATAGATGTGTTCTCACCTTGCAGTAACAGGAGAAAGTCCAAGAGACCAACAGAGGTGACCCAGAACTCTCCAATTAATGAGCAACAAGGATCTGTGAATGTAGGTGAGTTGGAAATCTGTACATCAAGAAGTGCTTGTGTTTGATTTTCTACTACATATTTTCTTACTGCAGTCCAAAACTTGGTGTTGAAAGTTTATACTTATGTTAAAAAATACTCTGATTTAGCTACGTTAACACATCTTTAATGATTATATCTGAAATATTCTTAGACTTGCAGCATGCTTCTGATTGGCTTGTAGATTTTGGATGTGGAATCAGTTCCAGAGCAGCTATCACAACCAAGAAAAGGCATGAATTTAGATCGTCTCTTGAAGACATATGAAAAGGAAGACATTAAAGATGTCTTTCTGGTTTTGCATATTTATAACATGCAGAGTAATAGTGTCCTATTTTTTAGTATCATATATAATCACAGATCTTTAATAAGTTTCTTTGCCTACTCATTTTCAGTAATTTATTATTACCATATTTTAATGAAAGTTGAAAACTGGAAGTTATAGTTCTCACTCACAATGGATACATTGTACTTATAAATGTGCCACATTTATTTATATATGCTGCTGTGCTCATGAACAAATCAAAGCTCCCCCTGGAACCCAGGGAATAAAATCATTGGGGCCTTGGGCAAGTGCTGTGTGTTGTAGGACTTAGGATTGTACTGACTTGGCTCTTCTGAACTTAGCTTGAGCATGGCTTCTTCTTCAGCATCCCAGTCATGTTTGTTTGTTAAAACCTGGAGATAGCAAACTGGAAAATCCCATATATTTATTGTTTTCATAATAAAAATCATAAAAATATATTAAGATAAACAGAGAGCCATTTAGTGGAGAGTAATTTAGTATATGAGTAAAGAAAGTTACAAGTGTGATGAGGAGGTTATAGTTGTTGATTTTCAGCTGCTGGTGGGAGGTCATTGAAAGAAGAATTCCTTGAAAAGATACCAAACCTAAAGAATAAGAAGAATTCCTAATAACCTTTTAAAGAAGTTTGCAAATTCTCTGGGAGATTTTCAGGAGTAATCAACACAACTGCCAGTACTTCAGATTCCTGAAAGATGAACACAAACACAGCAAAAATTACTTTGAAGTGTACCCAGGGGAAACATGCAAGATGGAGATTGCATTTAGGGAAGCCAGTTGTTCCCCAAACTTCACAAAATCGTTTTATCCCATCAAAGTAGGAAACAGAAATAGACCTTTTAACAAACCTTTATTATAAAAGTATATTTCATGGTAACCAAGAGCCTTAATTACCACACCAAGAAGGAGCCTGTTGTTTAATTTCTGTTTACATAATTCACAAATTCATTAAGGAGTGAGTAGTTTCATTGCTGTTCTTCTGAGTCAGGCTATGCTTACTGTTTGCTCTCAATTCCCATATGTAATTGTCCTTGGAAATTAATTTAGCTCTCAGAGGTTTAAGTTTGAAAATATTGGCATATATGTCTTTTCTCACAGGAAAGAACATATCATGATTGCTGAATAACATATAGCAATGGTTGTGGTCAGCTAAATCATGGGTTTTAACTCTTAAGGAATTGAAATTATCTAGATGTAATTATTTTAGGATAAATATGCATCATCAGAAAAATCCACATATTCAAAATTCAGTCTTGGTGACACTTTCAAAGAAATTTCTGGGGAAGAGATCTTCAATAGTTAGCAATCTCTGCTTAAAACCAGAGAGGGAGTGTTGGAATAGCTGATAGTATACACTGGTATCTGACCGAAATGACAGGAATCAGGTTTCTGGTTCTGGCTCACATAAAAACAGAAGTGGCTGTACCAAGGCAGAGTCTTCCAGAGAAGACAGAAGTGAAGAAACTGGCAGTTTCTGCACAGATGAGCATGGTAGAGCAGTAACTTGAGCAAAGATCTCTGAGCCAGCACATTTACTAAATCATCAGGTTTCCACTGCGTGCTTATGTCTTCAGTAGACTGTCCTGGGTCCTTCTTTCAGAACCAGCCTGTCCAAAACTTTCTCTCACAACATTACTCCCACCTGCTTTATAGCTGATTTTTATCTTTTGTATAGACATTCAGACAAATACTTCCCAGGAATGTCAGTCTATCATTCATGAGAAAGAGCATGCAATGGTAGAGACACACTATGAAGTCTTTCTGCAGGGAAGATGACTGATTTCCCTTTTTTCCTTCCCTCTCTATCCAGATAACAAGCTAGAAGGTGATCCACACCCTGGAGAACTTGTTCATTGTTTGTATCTGGACTTACTAAAAGGTTTATACACAAGGAAAAGAAACTCACTGGGGTCTAGCTTGGTAGCAGCAAGCGATGATTTCACTCAAAAAAAAAAAAAAAAAAAAAAAAAAAGGATCTTACTTCCCCAGGCAAACCTACAAACAAGCCAGGAGTTCTGGGGAAGTTAATAAGTTGTATGCAGCCTGCCTCTTTGAAGAGGCAGGTGACTGGGGATTTGATTTCAGCTTGAGGCTTAGGGTTTGGATTGGTTTTTCCCCCTGAACCAGGAGAACAGGCTGTAATGAACACCTGAGCGTGTCCTGAGGTCTAAGCTGCAGCTCAAGACAGATCTTTGGAAGGAATCTGCCTTATGGAACCTGCCGTGTCAAGTAAAGCCAGGCTATCATCTCTGCAGCTTCCAGGGAACAAAAAGAAAATCAAAGCACCTTAGAGATGAACCTTGTAAAGGATTGAATAAGATGGGCCTGAACTTTTTGTCTCATGGCCTACAACACCTCAGCTCTCTGTGATCTCGGTGTGGGTCTATCAGGAAACTGAGATCCAATTTCAGACCTGAAGGAAGCAGCATGCTGGAAATTGTAGAGTCTGGGAATGCTAATATCAGTGCTTTAGAGCAAATCAGATCAGGCCTTGAATTTCCTGCTTATGCTCATGTTTTCTACTTGCTGTAGCATCCAATTTGAAACTCTCTAGTTCACAACCAAGCTGTGGAAGAGCCAGCCTGGGAGTTCACTCTTGGCACACCTGCTTTGGTGCACACAGCACTAGCAAACGTTTGAACTGTCCAGGTGAGAGAACCTCTTCCACAAGCATCAAACCAAGTAGGGTGGGCAGTACCTGCAGTCTGGTTGACCTAGCTGGCCCAAGTGCTCCTTTCCATATAAGATGCACATTGCTTGTGTGCCTTCCTGTACTGCACTGGGCAGTGCAAGTCAGGATTCACTCGGGGGGCTGGTCCCCTTCCTGCCTGGACCCCTTTTGTGTTCTGAGATGCTCCATTATGTGTTTACAGCAGCTCAGGGAGTCTTAGAAACACATTTTGTTCAGTTGGCACAGACTTACAATAGCTCCAGCACAGTCTCAACCATTTTCAGGATTACACCAAAATGTAATTTTTTTTTTCCTGCTAGGGCAAAGTTCATTATCTCGTTTTAGAAAAAGGGTGAGACAGGTGCTCTCTGCAAACATATTTAATAAAGCCTCTTGATTGCTCTGAATTATGTATGGTAATTATCTTGTTATATAATTAGAAGCTCTTATATATACTTTCCTTAATCTTGTTGCTTTGATGTTACACTTGGGCGTCTGTATTACTTTGTGGGATGCTGTCCAAAGCTGTCTGGATACATTCCAAGATTACTAATGCAAAGACATATTTGCAAAACAGGACTTTTAAAGTCAAGCAAATATGGGTAAAAGTTTTTTCCTGGCACTCTGTTTAAGTTTTGGAGTTTAAAACACTGATTAGTGTAGTGTAGCAACTTTTGCCAGATTTGTTCAATATTCAGTGATAGTAGTATTGTTGAAATATCAGTGTTCCTGATTGTTTCCCTTTCTCCACTTAGGGAAAAAAACCCTAAAGGTTCATCTGAAAGATGTATAACCTGTGGGGGATCATATGCAGGTGGACATTTTGTGGTCCTCTTGGCTTTAGAAAGGATGTCTTGGAAAATCTTAGCCAGATGAAACTGTTCAAGTGTACACTGGGAGTTTACAGAGGAGAAACCAAATTTCTACACATGAAAGTTTCCTCTTCTGAAAATTAAAATGAGTTCTGTGGGCACAAGGTGCAGCTTTTTGTCCAGGATAGTTTATTTGTACTGAAGACTGGAACACCATTTACATCTCCATGCAAATATGGCCTCAATTACAAGGAAAAAAGTCACTCCCTTCCATCTGATTAATCCCAGAAAGTTCCTGAAACAAAATTAACATTAGCTGAGTTTCGTATGAGACAACATATACCAAATAAAGGAACAGGGAAAAAAATGGTAAAAGGACATATGCCCTGGAATAAAACCGACCCAATATAGCAAATCTATACCTTTTAAAATCAACATCCTATGTGAAAAATTCTGCATGCAAAATTCAGTTTCAATGACTAAACACATGGAATTCATCATTGAAAGTAATACTCTGAGTGGCAGATAACAGAAAAAAATAAGTGTTTTTTATTAATTACTGGGTTTCAAATTTTTGTAATTTTAGAGAAGGAGATAAAATATTTGGTAAGAAAAAGATATTACATATTCTTAAATCATGCACAAAATAGATGTTTAGTTTTTTAGAGAAGGAAATCAGCCCTTAGTCCATGCAATTACCCATGTACTCTTAATTGTATTGTCTTGTTCATATATGTATTTGTAGTGTTCAGTGAAAAACAGATATCCCCTTTCATCTGGGGTACGTGTTTTTTCCCCTATATACTATTATTATTATTATTTGGAATAATTTGCCTTGTACTGAAATTCCATTGAAAGTGTTTCTTAATAAAGTTGAGGAACTTAACTCCTTAATTAATGTTAATAAAGAAGAGCTACTGAATAACCTAGAAACATCTGGACAGTCGTAAGTAATTTTAATACCCCTCTTTGCATGTCACCCACAACATTAGAATAGATTTCCTGTTATTGCTTGGCATAATTAAAGTACTCCACCCAATTTCTATAAAGTTCACAAAGCACACCCTCTGAAATCCCACAAACTCTTTCAGGAAAAATAGAAAATTTGAGAATAAACATTCGGAATTTATTTTAAGTAAAAATCCAAGACAGGCATAAGAAACCCAGGAGCTGTTGGGTCAACCAGTTCTACATAGCAAACTAGCAACATACCTATGGAAAACTATAATTTGCAGATCATCCTTCTGCCCCTGTGGTGAAAGTTGTAATATTATTTTTAGGTAGATAAGGACTTGTATGCTCTGACAGCTGACCCTAGCCTACCCCAGAAAAACCCTGGAACATTAAAAGGGATAATCAGAAGCCCATTGAAACCTGTGTCTTCAAATAACTTATATAAAAGGAACAGAGTGGAACAGGAGCAAGAAGGGGTGGATGCAATGGGAAGGTGGCCAGAGGGAGAGATGATGACAGATTGAGCCTATTATTTTTTAGCAGCAAATAAAATCTCAAGGGAGTGGAAGCATGGTGAGAGATGTGATGATTTATGGCCAAGAAGCAGCAATCACCCCGGTCCTGGTGCCCTGTGAGGAGCAGCGGGTGCTCTGATCAGTGCAGGGAACACCGTCATGCCAGCCAACGATGCACCAGATGGAGCAGATAAGGTCACTCACTCCCACAGAGGACAGACTTCGGAGCCTTTCTTCTCAGACACATGGGAAAGCAGGGGAAGAGTGGGGATATGGCTTACTGCTGATCAAATCAGAGGATTCCTTGGAGAATTTTTGTAATGCTCCAAGCATTCCAGGGTACCATGCTAAGTAAGTGGTAAAGAACAAAATTGTAAGTGTAAGACTTGTTCTCACTGATGATAGAGAAAGTATCTCTACATGTAAAGTATCTGTACATGTAAACCTCCTGCCAAGCCTTGATTTGCAATAAGAAGAGGTGGCCTGATTTCCTTTATTCAAACACTGATTGGACATGCAAGACAGGAACCTGTAGTATTAAATCAGATTTGTTAAACTATATTTCTTTCCTCCCAAGTGATGACTCAGTAGAACACTTTAGATATGAACTATTTTACTGGATGGAGGGAAAGGAATGGGGTTAACATACAGAAAAAAGCCAGCATCAAACCAAGCTCCAAATTTCAGGTTCACTACTAAGGCTGTCTTTTCAGTGAAGCTTTTTAAGAAGGAATAGCTATGCTCCCCTCTTGAAGAGACCCAAACCTCAAAGGATTCCTCTTGCTACAAAGGCAGATGTTGGGTACAGAGTCCCCAGTGTCATTACAACTGGCTCTGCAGATCTGAATTTTGACTCCATCCCACTGTGCCTCTGCTGTGGTCCTTCCCAGGAGCCTCCCCACCAGCTCCTCACAAGGCACCGCGGCAATGGAAACCCTTAACAAGGCTGCTGTTGCTGGCTGGCACGGTGCGAGAGGACAGGGGAGCCCCGCTGTCCCTCTTGCCTTGTCTGTAGCTTCTAGGCTGCAATCCTGTCTCTCAATGGAGATGCTTTGAACAGGTTTTTTCACAACATAAATATGACATTTATTATTTCAACTTTCTGGCAAGTCTGTTGTTGCCAGCAGCACTCCAAATACTGTATGGGCTGACTGTAGATCAGGCATGTTTAAGCCTGCTCATTGGTTTCTCCATCTGAGTGTTTCACTTCTGCACTAGATGCCACCAGAGTACCTGCCTTTCTGGGTTTTTAGATATCAGCAGTCATCTAGGAGAGAATACCTTTCTATTTTGCCTCAGGGCAGCAGGCTTGCATGCCCTAGGATCTTGTTTCTTTTATTGACATACAACTAAAATTGCGGCCAACAGCAGTGATGATTAACTTTTGGGCTTTATTCTATGCCCATTTCTATAAAACCAGGAGGAGCAGTTGGAGAAATATCGGTGCAAGCCTTAAGCAGCAAAGGAAGTCAAACCAGCCGAAAAACAGCTGTGTGTCTCAGGTGAATGAGAAATTCTACCACTGTGTGTTTGAACAAGTAAATCTGTTGTGCTCATTCCAACTCTTATCTGTCTTCTTCCTTTTTATTTTTAACCCTGAAAATACAAGTGTTTATAGCAGGCATAAAAAATTAAATGTGTAAGTTCCTTGAGACTGTAGAAAATTAATGGATGCAATGATCTCCATAATGCTGAGTCCATTACAGAGGTGATTGTATCTTACAGGGAACAAGACAGTCTCATCAGGTATAGGAGATCTGAATGATAGAGGGTTTGCAGGTCAAACATAAATACCGTGTGCAAGCAGAGGATTGCATTAGAGCAGAGTGAGTTCTCTGCTCTCCTTTTACCCTAACCACCCCCAAGGCTGGGCAGCAAGACAGAGTTTACAGTCATAAGATGCATGAGGGATCAGATATATCCTTCTGCTGGCCTAATCTGTTCCAGGAGACTGCAGCTTGGATGAATCCACATTCCATGGGGGCAAGGTAGGAAGACAGCACTTCAGTCTTGTGGATCTGAGTACAAGATACCCACCTGGGTGGGGTTACACAAGGTCAAGCAAGATGCCATTCATATCAAAGTACAAACCGGATCTTTTCAGTCAAGTCTCCCCACTCCCTCCCTTGCAACACAAGAAGTCTTTTTAATGGTGTCTTGTACAATCCTGATGTGCAAATCTGCTGACAGGTGTAACAGGACAAACATCCTCTTTCTGGTCATGACAAACCTTAATTTTGAGTAGTTTGCAGCTCCCACAGCATAGAGAACTCATTGTGCTTGGGTTATTATGCACTCAGCACAAGCAATCTTATTGCACTAGTTGGGTCATCTAGGGGACCACTTATTTCATTTAAAAAAAAAGACACCCATGGAGTGTGAATCATACTCCAAATATTGATGACACTGTGGGAGTGCAGACACCTTGCTGACACGAAGACATCATCATTGTAAATGCCTGAAGTTTGGTGAACTGGGTCCATCTATCACCTGTTTTACATAGACCTCAGACTATGGTCCCTATCTCACAGAGCACTCCTGAGCACCGGCTGGGTGACTGGGGAACTTGTTTGTCATATACACCAAGAATAAAAATTTCTTTACTGATCTTTGTCTTGAAGTTACATGATAATTTTCTTGAGCTCTTTTGTCTCTCTTGTTTGTATAACTCCCCCACTACCCTCCAACATGCACACACACCCAGACCATGTGTACACACAGAGAAAATGAGTGTATGTCAGGCTGAGGGCTAAGTTAATGCTCCTTGCATACAGTGCCATTGTGGAAATAGGAATGGAAAATTTCAATGAGCCACCATAGACTCAGGTCTTTCTCGCTTGTCAAATGCAAGTCTAATCACAAATAACCTGGAACACTTTTCAACTTGTTGAGAATACTTATGGGTGTGGTTGTAATATGTTTAATGTGTGTGCTAGGGGAGACTTGGTTTGCTTTTTAAGCTTCAAGTTTGCCAGGACAGCTTAATCTCAACTTGCCTCAAGTTTCATTAATAACATTTATTATAACCAAGAAAGTACCTGAATATACTTTGAGAAAATGCATCAGCAAAGACACCACTGATGCCAATGTCTCTAACGCTAAATGTCTCAGTTATAAATACTGCAGTCTAAAGCCTCTGCAGCGTCTCAAATATCTGCTTCACACACACCACAGTGTAGTACAGTGTAGTACAGTGTATGGGTGCATCTTTCCTTCTAAACTCCTTAGATAATAGGTAAATGAAAGGTGGAGTAAAGGCAACTGATGTGGAGCCTGCTGTAGACTGCCTCTCTGCATGATCTGTCCCCACCCCTTCCGTTCAGGATGACTCTTGAGTGAAGCCTCTCCTCCTCATTTCCCAAAATCTGCAGAAGAGTTGAAGAGCACCTGAAAACTGGATGGGCAGCACCAGGAGTGAAACTGTCAGCAAGAACTGATTTTCTTCTTTTTCAGTTTAGAGAAATCTAGCTGGTGTCTCACTGAACAGAAGAAGTGAGCTGGGCTGAAACAGGATCCTGCATTCCAGGTATGTGAGGGCAAACTGGTCCATGCAGACTGAGTTGACAGCAGGAAAGGATAACTAATTTTACCTGTGCTGAGAGGCAAAATCTGAAATTGCTAAGCAAGGAGATATAGCTCTTTGAAAAGGCATGAAACAATCAGCAAAACTTACTCCTTTAAAGAAAGACTATAATTTGGTTTCAGTAAAAAATTGCAAAAGACAAGTATCAAGGGGCAGATAAAGTATCAAGGTGAAGATAAAGGCTGTCAACTTTGGGAAAGACAAAATTTCATTTTGAGTCTTTGCTACAAGCTGTGGTACAACAATAGTTCTGAGGACACTGATAATTTATGTTCATCAAGTAGCAAGTTCACATTAAAGGACCATAATAATTTTTTTCATCCTTATGGTAATGAATTTCCATTCTTTTCCTTGTTTGGTCCACTGAGCCCTTAGCATTGAAATGAAATGCTGCTATAGCTTAAAATGTTATCACTCGGCACAGGAAAAGGACAGAGATGTCACATCTTGGCATCAGTAGTCCAAGGTCCTGCCAAATAGCACAGAACTTTGAGATAACATGCTGATACTCACTTTCAGAGAAGTGGAGATTTTCCTTACCAGGATCTTTGCCTCTGTTTAACCTGATGGTTTTTAAAGATATTTTTAACCTCACTTTCTGAGTAGAAATTTGTTTTTTCCTGATGAAAACTAAGACTCAGCAGATGGTAACTATGTGATTTGTTGCTCCTAGAAATGCAGTAGTTTGGGTCTGTCCTACCACCTTTGGTGGACCCCATCTTTGTGTCATGTAAATAACTCTCCTCAGTTTTTATACTATTTGCATGAAAGCTGAATGATATCAAGATACCCAAGGGAGAGCAGGACCACTGCAGAGAAGGAGAAGCTCTAAGAAGACTTTCTTTCAAGGAGCAGCAGGATGACACAAGATTAATCAATATCTGTGGTTTTCCCCATTGGTAGCAGCAACTTTTCCCCCTGTTCCCGGCAGACTCTGCATCTCCTCTGTGCTGCAGCACAGTGATGAGGAGCGGGACTTAAGGGCGAGATGCTGCCTGCTTGGAACTGTGCCATGGGGAAAGCAGGAAAAGGAAAAGTGTAATGGCTGAAATTGGTGGGAAGAGGGAATGAGGTGAGACTGGAAAAGTAGGAAATATCCTGGCGTGTTGCTTTGCCACACCACATTGCGTAGGACAAAGCAGGCGGGAGCAAATAAAGCTTCTGACTGAACAGGATCCCATCAAACTTCTAAGCAGTTCAGGTGTGGCTGAGTATTTACTAACGTTCTCTGCTGCCTGGTGCCTGGAAAGGAGCCAGCTGGCCAGGCCTCAGTCAGCACACGCCAAAGAAATGGTTTCTGGGAAGCAACCAGTAGATAGGGAGTAGGCTGGTTCACAACTATTGCATAGCTTAGTGCCTCCTAAACAACACTTCCTTGAAGGGGACACCATAGGTTGTGCCCTTCTGAGCAAAATACCACAGTGGAGTAAGGCTGTGGCTGCCATCTCAGGACAGAGCAGTCTTAGCTATCTTTGGGAGTGCCTGTGGTTTCTCCAGGCAGCCTCCTGTACTTCAGCAAGCTCATTCATCTTAGGTTATAAAAAAGAGAGGTAGGAGGCATTTTTGCATGAACAGACCTCTCACAAGCATTTTCAGGCATTTCAAGCATTATGTGTGGGTGAAACTAGAAGATAATCTCCTGTGGGTCACATCTTTCATTTTCATATAATGCCAAAACAATGGAGGTCTTAATCCTGAAGATCAGGCTACTTCATGCTTCCTAGAACCAAGCCTGATAGATGTTGAGAAAGGTGGTATGAAAATTGACACATGTAATCAATTCTCAGTTATCAGCACAGGGGATTACTGATGATGAGAGATCATCCATCTCATGGATTTGTCTGAATGAGCTTGATTAGAGCAGTAAAGACATGTTTGCCCTGTTCCTGTATGTCTACACCATTGTCAGCCAGGGTTATGGTTGTAATCAAGTGCATTTGCTCAAACTCAGTGCTGATCCTGCCAGATCTGGTGACAGCAGCCCCAGGGTTAGGAGAGGATGGGGAAGAACAGTATCTCTGCACTGTGCACTGGGGAGGCTGATTATCTTGGGTATAAAGTTAAAATGCATGTAAAATATGGATTCTGTTATTTGGCCAGAGTGAATCATGCCAGTTGGGGAGTTTTGTGGAGGGCATAAGCAAGCAGAGTGTCTCTATGGCATCAGCTCTCTGTTCTTCAGTCTGTCTGTACCATAGTTCCAAATACATCCACATTGCCTAGGCAAAATTTCCCATTACTCTGTGAAATGTAGCCCTCTGCTGCTCTTGTTAATGGAAGGCATGTATTTTTATAGGAATTTGCTGCTCTTCCATGAAGATTAGATAGTTTTATGAAGCACATGTTACAATGCAAACTAAAATAATAGCTTGATGTAGAAACGATGAAGTGGAGACAGTCATAGTGTATGTGCCTGTGTACTGCACGCCCAAGGACAGTTTCAAAGTCAGTACATGACTAGGAAATGCTACTAGTATCACTGGCCCTGCAGATTTAATTGGATTTCTTGTATAGATGCATTGTAACACCACTTTTAATTACAGGATTACAATCTACTTTTTGTACAGAGTCCATTCCAAGCTCCTGACACAGAGAGTCAGAACAACTTTTTACTTTAATCTGTCTAGCACATCTACTGGCTCATTGTCTCTAATTGCTACTTTTGGAGAAGGGATAAAACCATATACTCTCAAATATTCTGAATGAGGCTTGCACATAAGCTTGTTTTCTTGCAATCCCTTTCAAGGGCATAGGGGCACATGGCAGTGGAATCTAGTTTACAAATCCATACTGCAGCTCTTCACTAACTGTGCCCAGTGCTTCTGCCCTCAGAAGAGCTGTGATGCTGCTAATGAAAGCACAGATGAGCAGCCAGGCAGCAGCACCAAGACAAGCACTGAAGACTACACTTCAATGCAGCAGCTGAGTGCTGTGGTCCTTGCAAATATTTCAGAGAAAGCAGCCCAGGATTCCCCAGGAAGAGACACATGATGGCCCCTTGCCTCAGGAGAGTGACATTGGAAGCCATAGCGCTTCACACCACTGCTGACAGAGACAAATGTGGCATGAGTGTCAAGACCCACATGTGCAGGTTGTTTGTAATTTGATGACATTGAATTTGGTATTTCTCTTTAGTCTCAGCTTAATAACATAATAGGAGAAGAGGCATTCTGCACTGGAATATTGCTTTTGCTTTTTTCTACTTTCTCTTTTCATACAAGGATGTCAATGTTATTCACAGAAGTTACTGAACTACTTTTAGAAGACTATATTTGCCTTTTTGCCCTAAATATTTTCTGTTAACAAATTATTTTTCATTCTTGCTTTTTCTTTTCTTTTCCTTTTTTTTCCAGATTTTCAAATGGCCGATCCTTTTCTATATGATACTGGAGAAAGGTCTCACTATGGCTGCCTTGGACATGAAGTACAAATCGAGTACCTTAAGGCATATGTTTGTAGACCATCTTTTTCCACGGACAAAGCTGTGATTGTGGTTCATGATGTATTTGGATGGAGGTTCCCAGATATCAGATACATAGTCGATTTGATAGCAGGTCATGGATATATGTAAGCAGCTTTCTTTCTTATCTTCCCCTATAAATGCACTGATAGATCACCAGGCTCAAAGCTAGGCATGGCATATGATGTTTCCAATAGACATAAGACAACCATACCATTTCAGTCTGAGCAAATAAAGAAGAAAATAGGCAAAATATTTCTGTGGAGCCATCAAAGCTACTAAAACTGACCCAGGAAAAATGGCTACCTGAGCTCAAAGGCACAAGTAGTCTTGAAGTGCCTGTGTGCTTATGAAAAAGCAGTGGTGATCCAAAGAGAACAATATTTTAAGTTGTATAAGCTTTTCAGAACCAAACCTTTTGAACATTTTCTTTAGCTTGTAACAGCATAGAGGTATATATGTGTTTATATAGAATCAGGAATTTTGTTTAATCCCTTTACTTTTGTAGTAAGTATGTCTAAGGAAACAATGAGCACTTATTTGTGTATTTTTTTTGTTTGTTTTTCCATACAAAGACATACTTTTTAGCTAGCTGATTGCTGATTACCAGAATAGGATGAACAGAACATGATTCAGACAGTGATCGTGTAGTTGTGTACTCTGGACTAGAAGATATTAGGAGACATTTAGACATCCACAGATTCAATGAAAATTGACTGAATGCCATATCTCACACAGAACCATCTGCCCAGACTTCTTCAAGGGGACAGAACCCTGGAAATCTACTGATCACTGGCCTGACTTTCCTGACTGGATGAAAAATCATGACCCTATGAAAGTAGACAAGTAAGATACATATTTGTACTTGAACTTGTACTTGAATGAAATGTTAGAAGTGGCACCTCACATCAGGGCAAGCTGGCTGCACAACCACAGTTTCTTATTCTGGGTGATTTTTCTGTGGTCCTGTGCACCACAGAAATCCCTGTCTTGGCTGGGATTTGAAAAGGATCATCTGCTCTGCCCACTCTGCTTATTGTCTCCACCATGTTTTCCTGAGTCCTTTTCTGACTATGTTATACTGGCCACACAGGCTTGCAGTGTATCACAGGCTACAGAATACCAAGCACTTTCACCCACAAGTGCTGATTCTGTGCCCAGTTCCTCAAAGTAAAGAGGAAAATTCTTCTACAGCTGCAGATGTTATCTGTCACTTGTCACATGCCCATCTCGCTTTCTGTCTTGCAGATTATGATAGGTCCTGATGAGATTCTTCTGAGTCGCACTACATAAAAATTTGCTAGACTGACCAAAACCTAAGATAGTCAACAGCCACAGTCTATCTACAATGTCTCTCAGCAAAGTTTTGACCAAATAATTTCAGAAGATGTGACCAAAGTTTTTGAAAAGACAAATGACTAAAAGCAATAAAAAATCTTGCTACAAAGAGGAGCAGATATATGGGCAATGTCTTAAAAACTTAAGATCTCAGGACATGCCTTTGCTGTTTTCTGAGGGATCACTTGCAGGTGAACATTCAGTTCAGATCCATTGCTCTTTCAGAGAACATGGAACCCAACATATCCATGACTTTCTTAGTGTCCTTTCAAACAAACCAAATCTGAGAGAGCATGGCCACAGGCCGAGGACACAATGCCCTCTTTGTGTCACTCTTGTATTGGGCTTTTTTTGGTCAGCCTAATGACCATACAACTCTACCTAATGTTTGAAAATACAGGCAACAGTTTATGAATTTTGCATTTAAAATTAATTTAAAACCCTGTAGGTAAAGAAGAAGATAAAATTATTGACAAGTTGTAAGTCAGAAATTTAAAAAAAAATTTGTTTTCACCTACATTAAAAATATTTTTAATGGTTTTTTATTGCACCTCATGCAAAAGTTATTTTTTCAAACTTTGTCGTTATTGACAATGTAATTTGAGTAATTGCTATTTTAGCATAACATTCTTGCATGTGGGCTTGGTAAGATACTTTTATAGCGACTCATGTAACAGGAATGACATAAGAAAAATCTTTAAATAGGTGAACTCTGTAGAGATAGTACAGTGAGGCTTATCTATTCCTACAGTCCATAATGCAAGATGTTGTTCTACTTGCAGATATGTCTTGTCTTTAGTTGTCCTGTCCTAGACAAAGTGATTCAAATAAAAATTTACTAATTTTGAAAACAAAGGAGCAGGTGACAATTCAGGTAAGTATTTAAGTGCCTACACCTGTACTTCCTTAAACTAGGACTAGAGACGTTAACTCTCATTTAATAATAGAAGCCACTGCTCTAGCCTGAAATGTGCTTTTAAAGTAACCTCTGTTTTAAATGATTGAAGGTGCAGACACAGAAAAAATACCATGCATGTAATTTAACTTACTTCTTAAATTGTCAACTAATGGTTTTGCAATAGATTCCTTAGTTTACTTTTCTTTATATGTCTTAGGGAAGCTGATGTTGTCTTGAAGTATCTAAAGGAACAATGCGGTGCAAAGAAGATTGGTATCGTTGGGTTTTCCTGGGGTGGAATGGCAGTACATCACTTGATGCTGAAAAATCCTCACTTAACCGCTGGGGTGTCCCTCTATGGTAGTGTAGAACACCTGAAAACTTGTTGGGTTCACATGACTATGCATAGTTTGTAATTCTACTTAGTGCTTTGTCACAATTTCTGTAAATACTCAACTCAAAGGTGAGTTGCAGACTTGAATTATGGTTATTTCAGCAATAGGCTATATTGGTATAAAATATCAAGGACACTATAAACAACAACAAAAAAATAATTCCTTGTTTTAGGAGAGCAGGGAAATATGTTTTCCAAATGCTTATTCTCCATCCAAATAGCCACTGTCCTGATCTAAACAATGTACCTAATGAGTAAACTTAAACAGAAATGTTCTTTTGTAATTTGCCATTTATCTTACAGGAATGCTAACCTCACTAACTGACTGTTTCTCAAAACATTATAGGAATAGTTAGAGACTCTGAAGAAAGATACAGTTTACTGAATCCAACATTTTTCATTTTTGGTGAGAAAGACCACACTATTTCTTTGGATCAGGTAAGTTGTTCTGGAAATACTTTTTTTCCCATAGTTCATTTAATCTACACAGAAATCATTGTTAGAAACCATTTTCACATACAAAAAATTAGACAGTTTGGATGGTTCTGTTTATATTTCAACTCCCCCCCTATGTTTTTTAGGTTATTCAAAGCTTCTTTTTTGAGGTAAGAAATACAGTAAAGAACAGCCATCCGTCTCTGAGTGGCTAGATAAGCAGAGTGTGAAATTGGGCAGGGATATCCAACTTGCTATGAACCAAGCATCCCAAGAACTTGTATACTACTTTTATGGAAGAGAAATCAGGTAGCTAAATCACTGAATTTGGACATGGAATGGAAAAAAAAAAAAGTAACTGAACTTTCTGATTAAGGGGACCAATGACTAACTGCTTTTGCTACAAGAAGACAAAATGAACAGTGTCAAAAGAGTGGGCATGAATTTTAGCTGAGACTACAACAACTTGCAGACTCAAATGTTTTGACTCCTGGCTGCCATCTAGGTTCTAATATAACCCCTACTGTAAGCATATGTGAGAGGCTGGATAAATACATGGGTAGGAAACTGGTGCCCTCTTCTGTGCATAAATTCTTTTCCTTTAGTGACAAGGATGACATACCACCTCTAGCACTGCTTGTTTTTTAGAGCAGGGTCTGGCTGGAGAACTGGCAGTGTGCTTGGGGAATGCAGATGTCATGCAGTACTGCATTAGTCAGCATTTTAATCTATACCTCATATATGTCTCCACTGCAGAGGAAACCTTCACTCCCTGTCCTCATTTTATGGCAAGCATGTAATTTTCCCAGGGGCAAAATTTTGGCAAATGCATTTTTTCTGTCATGTATTGGCCACATTGAAACCATACCTTCTTCTTCTGAAGCTTTATTTCTGTGCAGATTGTATAAGTAAAAATTTTGGCATTATAAAACCCCAAGACTTCAAATACATAGTTTTCTGTACTGAAAAAAAAGAGCTCCATACAAAAAAACCAAAACAAAACAAGAAGAAAAACCATGAAATTAATTACAATACTCTCATCTGCACAGTGGGTAGAAGTAAGCTTGTGGGGCAAAATAAGTGTCCATTTTTCTATTTTCTAACTTTTAATGGAAATAAGCACAAACTGCACCAGCAAATGTACATGGGTACCTAAACACATTATTAGTACTTGGAATGTATAATAATTACCAAAACATTGTGCAAGAGCAATGTCTTTTTGTTGTTCAGTAAACTTAAAAAAAAGAAAAAAATGCCCTCTTGAACTCTGTTACTAAACCTATCAAAATGCTTTGGACTGATGGTCAGTAAGGGTTATGGAATATGATCTCTCAAGATCAGAGCTTCAAGTGTAGGTTACAAGCCTGAAAGTCTGTACAGAAACACACCTGTTCCTTTATGGCAATAAGATTTACCAAACCATCTTTCCTTCAATTGCTGAGGTTCTTAGACTTCTATACACACACCTATACTTAAAAAACCCACTTCAGTCATACTTACACCTGAAGATTAATTTTCTCTATGAGAAACAGCAAATTTGGCAAAGTTAAAAAAATTCCTATGTAATGGAAAAAATGCTTTTCTTTTAACAGATCTTCTTATTGGAGGACAAGCTGAAACAGTATTGTAAAGTTCCATATAAAATTAAAGTTTATCCTGGGCAAGTTCATGGGTTTGCACAACTGAAGCCAGAAGATATGAAACCTGATGATAAACCTTATATTGAAGAAGCTAGAAGGGATATGATTGATTGGATCAAAATGTTTGTTTGACAATAGCAGAAAGAAATGCTAGGCTTCAAGATCCGTGATTGATTTAATTTGAGAGAAGAAAACAGTCAAGGGAAAAATATCTCATTTTGAAAGTTGTCACAAACTAAAATAAGAAAGTTTTAATTTATAGCTTTAAATTATTTTTGACAATATTTACAGAAGATTGTGAAATAAAAGTCAGACTTAAGGATGATCAGGCATTAAAAAGTTTTTTTAAGTTTTCTTGTTTTTTATTTGCCTAATTATTTTACTTTATGACCTTGATAGTCATGAAAATGCTTATCCATTTTTCTTTACTAGTAAGCATGACTTCATCATGACTTCACTTGAGTAATTTCAAGCTTTATTTGGTATGATGATTGGTGGTCATAGGTGTTCACAAGGAAGTACCCTGGGTTTGCATATAGACATTTTCTTTTATTATCTACAAAGTATTTTTCTCAGCTGCACTGGGCAGAATTTCCCATGCATGAAACAAACACTTGGCTATACTAAGGAGTTAGGAAGAAATGATGTTATTAAGTGACACCCTCCAGGTATTCCCTTGGCAATAAAGAAGGGCATTTCTAGTATTCCTTCATCAACATCAAGCTACAACATCAAGGTGCTCCTGTGGAAGTAACCCAGACATGAAGACTGCAGAAACAGAGGGTTTGATGTCATGGTGAAATCCTGGTGATCAGGCACAGGGCTCATGCAATCTTGATTATAATTTTTGCTTTACATTATATCCTTATTCCTTTCTCAAGTTCTTCCCCTTTATTGCCCTTATATTCTCCCAACAACATGAACAAAATTAAGCATCCCCATATACATTCTTTGTATTCTTTTTGAATTTCATTGTCTTGGTAATGACTTTGCAATTAGTGTTTACTCAGATTCTCTAAGGAGCCCATCACCCTTTTTATTTTCTACAGCTGTCAGTTTCTCACTCTGTCACCTTGTTAATGTTGCCATAAGTTAAGGCTAGCTAGCTGCATTAATATGACTTTCCCTTTGATACCAGGCAGTCTGGCAGTTTCACACATGGTTATCCTATCAGTGTAACTATATGCTTGTTGCCCACACACCTCAACAGAGCAAGTATGTTAAACAATACTTGCTTGATGAGCCTCTTAAAAGGGCTTACACTTCAGTATGTACACTGAGTTAGATGCATGGGAGAAATACCAACAAGATATTCTCAAGGGGCCCAAAGGAAAAAAAAAACAAAACTTCACTGGTAACTATAGAAAATCAGAGCACTTTGGCAACAGATTTAGAGCAGCATTCCATCAGTATCAAACATCTCACAAAGTGTTAACCTTGTCTATTCAACTTATCAAACTCCAAACCCATCTAATTTTAAATTATTCAAACAACTTCAATTAGAGAGAATTAGAAGAAGAAAGAGACAAAGGCAAAAAAAATATAGAAAAGAGCAAGTATAGCTACTATTCCTAGTTCCAGCAGTGTTGTCTCTCACAATTGCATGCCCAGTTGTATTAGTGCATTTAAATATTTTATAGTTCTTATTCAATATGTCAGTAGCTGGTCCTGTTTAATTACAGGAAAGGCACATTTCTGTATGTGAGATCCTGATTTTTGATAATTACTCCTTCTGAGCAGGAGTTCTTCTAGCACCCTGTTGCTTGCAAAAGAGCTGATGTTCCAGTGCCCTATTCCTTGCACCTTCTATTACCCAGACACGCTCTGATCCATATGCAATCATTTTGTGTGGGTGTATCAAGAAATATCACCATTGTGCCATAAGAAATCTGGAGAACCTTGCCTCTTTATGGAATACAGCTCTGACAGTGAAAGCGCAGATTTGGCAGCAGTTGCCTTGCCCTATCCTGCCCTGCCCTGCCCTGCCTTGCCTTGCCAGGGAACTGTCTCTTAAGACTGCTTGCTGCCATCCATCTCTGGGCAATTGTGAGCCACAGTCATAAAATCATATTGTGAGATCACTTCAGGTGGGAAATATTTATATCCATGAATTTTAACTAATAGGGTAATCTGTGCTGTTTATTTCCCAAGTCTGAGGTTCTTCTTTGCAGTCAATGAGTTTTCAGGTGGAGGAAGAAAGAAAGAATTTGTGTGTGTATGTGTAAATAAGGGCATTTTGAGGTATGTGAACTTAGTAATTTTTCTTTTCATTTGTACTGGGGACCTTGAAATCCAGGACACAAGTAGCTATCTCTTAAACTCAAGGTCTGACAAATTTACACAATAAAGGTCACTTCTGTACATTAAAATGTGCACTGTAAGTACAGTAAATACATTTATCATCAGTGTGACTTGCTGCTATTTGCCATCCAAAAAATGCTGGAACTGAGACTTCTTTCAGTACCCATGAATAGGCCTGGTCTGCTGGCTTGTTGTGCATGACAGAGTTAGGACTGAAGACATTATTAATTTATGTAATATTTGCATTTAGACAGACTGTAGTCATGCAGGAGATTGTTAGATTTATCTTCCATTAGATTCACTACAGTCAAGCACTTAAGGTTTTGCTTTTTAATTCTGAGGAACAGCATAGAAAAATGGATGCACAGATTTTCCAGACAAACCAGGAACAGAGTGTTTTCCAAAAGCAAAGGAGGAGATGAATGTGCCTGAGATAACTGAAAAATGGGTGCATGCAGACATGCCTAGATCACGGTCCTTGGAGTAAGCAGGCTTAATTTGCTGTAAAAAGAACACACGTCCTGAAGTACTCCTGACTTGCCCTGGGAAGATGGTGGCTGGGATCACCTTTCCTGTGGAGACAGGGTGAGAGAGTTGGGGTTGTTCAGTCTGGGGTTCAGCAGGAGCAGGGCAAGGCTGGGAACTGGGGGTGGCTGAACTGGGGGGCTGCCTCCACTTCACCCTCCACATGTGCAGTGGAAAAGGTCGTGTCAGAAGGGCACAGGGAAGGCGAGGAGGCAGCAGGCATTAGGGGAACCATGGAGCTCTGAGATGTTTCACAACTTCTCTGAGGCAACCTTCCCAGAGCAGTGACAGGATCTCCCTCTTTGGAGAGTTTCAAGACCTTCAGGGTGAGTGAAACTTTGGGTGATGTGGTCTTATCCTGGCCCATGGGAGATTGGACAAGATGAGTTCCAAGGGCACATTCCACCTCCAACCTCTTTTGAGTGCCAAAATCCCCACGGTGACCTGACCTGATGCTTTCAGTACATGATCGAGCCTGTTTCTGTACAGGTTAAGTCTGTCACCCGCGTCCCCAGACGGTTGTACCAGCTGTATCTTGTGTTGCCAAACACTGAGGCCCCTGTCCCACAATGTTTCCATGTGTGCCAAGGAGAGCTCCAGGCCCTTGGCACCACTCCTGTGCCTACACAACCACAGAAAAATTCTCCAGTGTCATGGCTTTGTGAAGGCAGTGCCATACATGATGCCATTTTTGTAGGAGGAAAGGGACAAGCATGATGAAGCTCTTGGAAATAGGGATTTGAGGGAGCTGTGAAAGCAGTGTCTGCTGTAGTTTGTCCTGAAGTGGAAAATGCTGGCTGGATTATTGGTGTTAAAACCTTTTTGAAGTGGGATAGAAACATGCACTGCATGTGCAACAGCTTTTTCCTGTCTGTTATCTCAAATACTACGCATCTTAAAAATAAGCATTCAGTGGGGAGCCTCTTTAGGTGACGCTTGTCCCTATGATCCAGGTGTTGTGGGTGTGGGATAGTGTGTGTGGGATGCAGCTGCACGTTGTGTAAACAGATTTTATAGGAGAGACGTGAAAGCCTGCTCGCACTCTTCTCCAAAGGCACCAAGACATGGGTCATCACGGCTGGCACAGGGTGTCCCCAGCTATTCTGGGCATCCAGGTTCTCCTGCTCCTCACAGCATGTGGCCACATGTGCCAGGCCTCTGGGGTGCCAGAGAAATTGTTCCTTGGGTTGGTTGGTTGACTTCACTGGTGGTGGATGCCCTGACCTCATCTCTGCTCACCCTTCTCTTTTTTCATTCCCGTTCTTCAGTAAGCAGTGAGTTTGCAGGTAGCAAGTTAAAGTGCCCTTCAGGTCTTTCTTTAGAAGCTGTATTGAGGCAGGATGCCTACAGAAACAGGAGGATGGTTTGCCCTGAGAGAAGGAAACCAGGTGGTTTTTGCACTTCTCAGCCAAGGCATAACTCCAGTTTAGGCGAGATCTGTTGCAGCTGACTATCATGGCTTCTTTTCAGCACTGCATTAACAGCACTGTGGTTAACAGCTTCACAGCCAGACCATACTTGCTCCAGGAAATGTCCACAAGATGGGGCCCCTTTCATTGACAGCCACGAAGAAGTCTTTTAGGGACTTTGGCTCTAATTACAGTAATCCACACTCTGAATGGTCCCTGTCAAATCCTGCAGTAAAAGTACACCAGTGTCAGAGGAAACCTGGATTCCAAGTAAGTGGAAGCTGCAGCAAGCAAAGCTGTTTAATGTTGTTGTCTCTGCGTGCAGCAAGGCACCAGCCTGTTGGGTTGTGATAAAAGGGAGGAATGTCACCCTCTCATTAAGAGCCTGTAGTTATTCAGAGAAAACACTGGTTGTCGTACAGCATCATCACACCCTGTGTTTTACTTTGCCCTACTGAATATTTATCAGTTTATCTCCTGTATGTAGCAAAATCAAATTACCTTGGGATATCATTTGAGCTTGATAAGCCAATAAGTTGGAAGAAGCGTGATTTGAATTTTAACCCAAGGGTATTCTCTTTATGCTTGCTCATCATGAGTCAGATATTTCTTTTTCCAATATAAGCACATATAAATAGAGTTACACTAAGCTGCTTAAAGGAAGTCTAACTGTGGCAAACAGTATTAGTTCCAAAATGCTGAGTTAATCTCCTTGCAATTCTCTATTAAACTTAATCGGCCAAATAGTGCAAAATCACTTTAAAATTCCTCAGCAAACTAAAACTCAATTGAGAGGGGCAGCCCAAATATCCATCACTGGAAAAGTAGTATTCAAAGAATAGCAGCTAGTAAATCTGAATTTCTGCTATCCAATCATCACCAGTGCTCACCAGATGTAGAGATGTCTCTACTACAGAATGAAATATTGTGGAGACAGATTTGTGTCTGGCACTCCTATGCTGCATGAGAAAATGGGGAGTAGACAACTTGATGGCGTGCCATGGAAGAAACTGGACAAGGACTGATGGGCAATGGGAAGAATAAATAGATGGATGAAGGAGAAGCATTTCAAACTAGTGCTCTTTGGAGTCTTGTTACCTATTTCTGTGTTGATAGCATAGCCCCAGGCTCATTGCTGTGGGTGAGAGAACAGCACAGATGCTGTTGTGCTGTGGCTGCAATATTAGGTGTTCACAGATAAGACTCTGCCCAAATTGGCTCTTACCCAAATTGTTTTGCTATTTGGTTTTATTTTCTAGAGAAGGTTTACATGATGAACTAAGTCTTGAAACTGTTTTTGATACCATTTACTGTATTACAATTGTAGCAGAGAAGAGGGATTATTAAAAGTGTACTAGAGGTCCTATTTGGCAACTATTTTAATTAGTTAGAAAATCTAGAATGGGAAAAATAACTAAGATATATTTCAAACCAAAACCAGTTAAGCATTGAAGAGTGCATTTGATTTTTTTTTTTGCCAGAATGCTGCATTTCACTTTAGTAAAGGGACCAGCCAGACCAAGGAATATTGTTCCAGTACATACATTTACATGGGAATAAGCAAACAGTTGCATTTTGATCAGTTAAGAGTGACAGCAGAGCAAAGTTAAACAGCTTCTCAGATTAGGGTAGAATAAATGCTCTCTGAATGACTACCTAATGCCTGTTAGTTTGATTTTTAAAAGATGCTACAGTGGCCTATTTCCTGTTGAAAGATGCAAGAAACTAAACTGAGCTTGAGGGTTTCTTCTGGGATGATCTCCTAGGTCATAAACTCTATAGAAACCTTTCTTCACTTGAGAAAGTTTCCAGCTTGTCCTTTAAAATGTAGACCTCTGGAGAAGTTACATATCTGTGCTGTATGAGGATGTGTTGTATGCACAGCACTGGTGTATGTCTCTATTCCTCTGACCAATCTCAGTTCAGACAGCACAGTTTATAACTTTATAAAGAAACACTCTGCTGATTTACCTCCTTCCAGCTGATTTATTAGAAACTTTAGAGATGCCAGTTAATGATGAGTTCCCTGTGAAAGGATTATACATGGCAGGGGATATAAGAGACCAGCAAAGCGCAGGTAGGAAGCAGAAGGTTTGAATTCCCTAAAGTTGAAGGGAAAGGGGACATACAGAATGAAAGCTTCAAGGGAACATAATCAGAAAAACAGTATGATGACAGTGGGATCCCACAGGAGTTACAGCAAGAGGTTACCAGGTGCCAGTGTGAGGAGGAACTGTAAGACCATGTGAGAGGAGGGCTTATAAAGCACAGTGCATGAGGACATCACATGGAAATGTAGTTATCCCATGTTGAATTACTCCAGGCACAAAGCTAGGAGGGGTGGACTGACATAAACCCTTCTTCTGGCCTTACCACACTCATGGGTTATGGTGACTGACCTGAAATTCATGAATATTTATGGCATAAACATGTTAACAGCCTGTTTACAATAAATACCTGGAATTTCCCTTCCAACCTTGCCGTACCAAGTGGGTATTATTTTGTGTCTGGAGGGGGCTGGGGAGGACTGCATGAAGATTGACTCATAATCATAATTGTTATTGCAGATAACAACTGGTTTTCATTTCTGCTTTCCTGCAGATTCCTAGATGGCTGATGAATGTGGCCCTGCCCGAGTGATACTGGAGATTTGACTATGAGGGTTGTGGGGCAGGAACTACAAGTTGAACACATCAAAGTGTACATTTGCAAACCACCTGCCAGCACAGGCAAATCTGTGATTGTGATTCATGATATATTTGGATGGCAACTCCCAAACACCAGATACATGGCTGATATGCTAACAACTAATGGGTACGTGTAAGAAATCTTTTATTCTCCAAGAAATCCCACTCTATGATTTCTAGCCTTACATTAGAACTGTTATATGGGAAAGGAAACTATTACCAGGGCAGTTTGAGCAATATATTTCCATAATACAAACCCAAAGAGGAACATTGTTGTGGAGCATGGCAGAGTACAGCATGCTTCCTTCATTCTTTGCTGTTTACAGAAGTGACTGCACACATAAAATGTGTAGAATATTGAAAACACGATGCAGTAAAAAGTGATTTTGCTTATTTTCCCAGCAAAGGTAGATGGCTTTTAAAAATAGTGTGTTCTAAAACCCAAGCATGTATTCTGTTTTTGCAAGTCTTTTTAAAATAAAGTCATTCAATCTGAGTTACATGATGGGATTTTAAAAAAATTCTATCAGAAGAAATATGAATAAATTTCATATATTTTGAATATGATATTGAATATGTGCATATGAATAGTTCATATGCACACATTGATATGAAATGCAATCTACTTCCCCCTTCAAAGCTTTCACATTAATTTTCAATGTCTTGCAACAACTAAATTCCAAAATGCAGAAAATTCTTGCAATAACTCGATATTGTGCAATGTACTCCATTTGCTTTATACATTACAGACATTCATATAGGGTTTGAACAGGCATGCAGTACCAAAAGGCGAACCTCTACATAATTCTGTAGAAATCTAGTTTGGAGAGATAGTGGCTTTAATGCCCTGAGCCTACGGAGCATGAAGGAAGCCAGATGTCAGCAGACAGCTGTGGTGTGGCTGAGATCTGTCTGTGGGACTGAAAGGAGGAGAAACTGACTCTGGAGGAAAAACTCTACCTTTGCAAGCATTAGGGTTTTCTGATACACTGGAACAATGCAAGGGTCTGTTGTCTGCTCCCTGTCTTTCCTGAGGACTGGATGTCCCCTGTTCTGCTCCATGTTTGGAAGTATGTTTGCCTTGTGACCAAATGCAAATTTTCTCAACGTGAGGCTGGACATACACCCTTCATGCTGTGCAGGAGACTGGCAGATCACTGCTGTGACAATGTGCTGCCTTGTTACAGCAAGAGTCTGCTCTGTCAAAAGTGCCTATGTCTCATCAATTGGTATTTTTCCATATTGCCTTGCTATTTTCCCCTATAATTCATGCCATGCTTGTTTTTGGGATACCTTCTTTCCCTCCACCTGAATTGTTAGGAATGAGGTGGTCAAGGGAAGAAGGCTTCAGGAGAACTGAATGTTTTCAGGCAGTAGTGTCTGAATGAAGAGAAGTTGTACGTGTCTTCAAGATGCTGCTGAACTGGTCCACCAATATTTACTGAGAGGAAACTGGAGGGATTTTTCCTAGTTCTGCATGGGTTGAGGAGCCATGGAACTCCATTTCAGAGACCATGTTAAGCCTGATGGCTTAATTGGATCCATTTGAGTGGGAAAACCTGTTCTTCTGCATAGATTTCAAAGCACTGTGTGTTTCTGACAGATTCTTATCCAAAGGCTGCATAGTTTTGCCCATATGTTTCCAAATACATTTATGCTCTGGATGTCACTGTTGGGTCTTTTAATAGAAACTATAGAAATGAAGGTGAACAAGGTGAAGAAAAATAAATGCTTGCAACATACTTCAGTCTGATTTAGGCCAAACCAATCCAGTCATTTCACCATGTTCAATAACATCCATGAGGTGTGTCTGAGGATAGAGAGAGCCAAAGATATTTTAATAAGTGAAAGATGATTGCTGTTTCACAGGGATCCCATTGCTTCCAACTGGGATGGGCTTGGGAGAGCACACAGCAGCACCTGGTGGTGACCTAGTGATGGCAGCCTCCAGAGTCCCTTCTGCATAAGGAAATTCTGTCCTCCACTTGTGACTGCACCATCACAACTCTGCTGCTGTTCATGGGACACATTGCAGCCAAGATTATCCTGAGCTAGGGTTTGCATCCCCTGATGCAGGAACTCGGTTCTGAGTGGGCTCTTACTGCACTTCCCTTTTTCCAGTCACGATATCAGTAAAACACTACTCCCCTTCTTCCCCCTTCACTTGTTCTTTGCTGACCTCAGTCCATCAGGCATCTGTTGTTTTGGTTTTTTCTATCTCATAAGTAAGTCTCACCATGTGCTCTGTCGTAAACAACAAATTTTATGTAATTGTCTTGGTTTACATGGAACCCATCAGTGATGGATTTATATTAAATGCTATACGTTGTATGCAAAATGTAAATTTTTTTGTTATCAAGGCATAGTTTTGTCATTTTTTACAAGATCATGTGCTGTTTTACTGTGTGTAGTTTCAAATTATGTACTCGAACCCAGGTAAAATATAGATAAGAGATTAATATTTTCCAGATTTGTATCAGAGAATGTATTTTGTGGTTTAGTAATTGAAAAAAAGCCTTTATAGATGTATTTAAATGTTTTCTAATGCTTATAGGTATTTCTGTGGAATAGGTAACAATGTTATTTAAAACCATTACTTTCTCAGGAAAAAAGGTATCAAAATTTTGTCTGGGTATAAATCTTCCATGCAATGAAGGGTGAAAAGAAAAAAGAATAAATATCAGTGTGTGACTAATTAATTCAATTTTGATTTTTGTGTCTGTGTGTGCAGAGCCAGCTGCCCAGACTCTTTTCAGAAAGAGAAGTTTAGAAGCTTTCTGATGAGTGTTGGCTGGCTGAAAACTTGAGATGGCAAGAATATGCCCAAAGTAAAATGTTAGGGAGCTGTATATCACATTGCCTGCTGCTGTCAAAAACTGCCTTTTTCTCTTTTTTTTTTGGTTTAGTTTGAGATTTCTTTTGGTTTTGTTTTGTTTGAGATTGGATGCAGCTATTTTAACTACACTAGGAAGAGTGGCCTTTTGAAATGACTTCCTAGAAGTGAATGGAATCAATGCTTTTGCCTTAAAGAGAATTCAAGGACTACTCTCTTAGTAATGGCTTCATGAAGAATTTTTGTCATCTGCTGTTGACAAAAGTTGCTTCCTCTGCTTCAAAAAGCCCAGTTCAAAAGTGCTCAGTGACTCAAATCGTGAGAAATCGTAATTCTGATCTGATGTCTCACTGAGTCTAACAGACTGATCCTTTAAGGTGTTGTATGGAAAGAAGAAAGGAGTTATTGATTGTGCCAGAGAAGTTTCCCAGCATGGTGTAATTGTCCCCAGGGATGTGATAGCTGCATCATGAGGCAGAGCCAGGGCCAGTGGCTCCCTATGGAACGTGGTGCTGGGAGCCAGGAGTATCACATCTTCCCCTCTGTGCAACACTGCCTGGATATTTATCAGCAAAGACCTGTCACTAGCAGGCTCTGCTGCCTTAATAGCAGAGAGAGAAGCTGCTGGCAAGACAACACTCAGAAGGGGTCAGACTAATTAGAGGCCAAACTAATTAACTTTCCTGGGAGAGCAAATATCTTGCATTATTGGGAGTAGCTGCATCGAACATTGCTGAGGTTGGGTGTTTGGTGAGAAGGTTATGAGAGACATACCTGAATCATTTCCAGAGAGCTCCTGTCTCAGAGCGGTCACTTGTCTTGCAAACTTTTGAGCTTGGAGTCTGTCCCCTGTCTGCGGCAATGGGAAGGCAGGGTTGGGCGCTGCCTGGCATTTCTTACAGGCAATTCACACGTTTCGGGTGTCAGCTCCAGTCAGGAAAGAATTTCTTGGCACCTAATTTGCTTGTTGTATGTATTTGTGTGTTGGCAGATAATGTTGTTGCGAGCCTGGTTTATTGGGGCATCTCACTGGTGCTCAAGGGGGTGAGGAACTGGGGCTGGGAACAGCCTGGAGGTGATGATGTAAAAGCCTGAGCTGCCACCCTGTTCCCACCAGTACCTTCTCCTTACTGCATGGTGACACATGCTGCCTGGGTAAATGGGTATTTTCAGAACACAGCATCTGGGCAAGATGTATTTCAGGCTACGTTGTAAATTCTGAAAACATCTACCACGTTTGTTACATTGACATCCCTGCGACAAATATCCCAGATGACAATTTACAGTTACTGTCAGTAGTATTTTCTAGAGAGGTTTTCACTACTTTTCTATCAAAATTTACAAAGCAAAAATTTGTCCAGCTTTTTACAGAATGTAAGCTTTTTTAACTCTTAGGAAGGTGTGTAGTCAATATCCAACCTTTTAGGTTTTCTTAAATGTTCTTATGTTGCTTTTTTATTGAGTCCCATTGAAATATAATTTTTCTCTTTCTGATGATATTAGATTAGCAACCTCTAATATTTACCCAAAATAATTAATTGTTTTAAGGATGCAAAAGAAAATGTAGTATCAGCATAATATAGTGACAGTCACATGCATCTCTACATTTTCATATTTTCAAATACTGGTTTTACTATGGTTGCTTGATTTTCATTCTCTTACATGTTCCAGAGACACTGTCCTAAACTACCTAAGGGAGCAGTGTGGTGCAAAGAAATTAGGGGTCATTGGTTTTTGAGTGGGTGGTGTTGATGTAGGTCACCTGATGATCACACACTTGGAATTAAAGGTTGGTGCATCTCTCTATGGTAAATCCAAGAATGACCCACAAGCAGGTACACATGCATAAGTGTGTTGTGTAGCCTAAGCACTTGATGTAGCATCAGCTTTACAAATGAGGCTATCACCTGATGAAGAGAGATATTTTTAGCAGAGTTGGAAGGATACTGTGCAAAGAATACGGTGGTGAGGATATTGGTTCCTAGTTTTGGAATGGGTCATAGCAGCCACGTCCTTATTTTGGAGCTGGACAGACAAACATGTTGTTCTTGGGTCACTTTCCCAATTTAGCTTCCTTTTTCCTGTTTACTACTGCATACTGCAGAGGAGAACTTCACCCAGGAGCAGAGTGTTATTTCTGTTGAAGCTGCTTTGTAAAGTTAGATTGCAGTTATTTTAACACCAGCTTTCCTTCTGTGCTCTGCTCAAGAAGCTGGGATAGCAGAGCTGCCCTTTCCTGATGTTCTCAGACTGTACATTTTGGACTGCTTACTAAAGCATTGCTTTACTCAGATAGTCTGAAAGAACTCACAGGAGATATCTTTGAAATCTTAATTCAGATATTCAGTCTACACTACGAAACTGTCTTAAATAGAGTTTTAATCTAGAAAGGTGTTCTTTGAGAAGATGTGATACCATTAGCTTCAAAGTAAAGCTAGTACATATGGCTGCATACTGTGTGAGATATGAAAATTTCTCACTGCAGAGCAGGACGCTCTATTTGAGTCTGGATTTCCCCTAAAATGTCAATCAAAGATTTTGTTTTCATCTTTTCTAGGACTAACCAAAGTTTCCAATGATATATCCAATCTCATGAACCCTAAACTTTTCATTTTTGCTGAAAAAGATGACTTCATTCCTTTTCATCAAATATGCTAATAGCCTCCATCATCTTTGATTTCTGCATGTTTTTATTTCCATCCTAAATTGTGAGTTAAAACTCAGCCTCCTAATAGCGCTTGAAGATCAATAAAAACAAGGAGAAAAATGGAACTAGACATAGAAGGGCTAAGGTAACTTAGGCAAAGAATGAAATCTCTCTCTCTCTCAATCACTCTCTTTGTCTCTCTCTTTTTTTTAAAAGGTATGGTTACCAACCCAAGTAAAAAACTTTTATCAAAATCCCACTGCTGTTTTAGAGGAATCTACACATGTACCTATCCTTTGCTGTGTGCCAGTTTTTTCTGTTGGTTCTAGGAATCCATAAACCATGTAGGATGTGACAAATTGCATCCATATGTGTCTTTTAGAGGCTTTTTGTTCAGTTATAGTGTATGTGGCACTGTTATATATTTCATATACAGGAAATACCTTTCCATGTCTTTGCAATTGGGAGGCCTCCTTTCAACAAATTTTCTAGAATCTGACTGCAAAAGTGGATGTCGTGCTTTATCATGTTTTGAAATATTCTCCAGCTCTCGAGATTCATATCAATGTTTGAAGTTTGACTAATGATAAATTAATCTGTGTATTATGGCCCTTGGTCATCTATGTTCCAAATAAATCACAAGCCCGAAATTTAGGAACGCAAACACATTGTTTGGTGAAGCTCATTTAGAGAGATGAAGCTTTTTTGTAGCCTGGTGGCAGATGTGTATTTAGTAGGTGATCTAAGGGAGCATGTTTTGTTTCAAAGTTTGTGGCTAAGGTTATTCAGAGGGGGTTCTACTTTCTTGGATTATCTGTGGCTCTGTGAAACACAACAGTGTTCTGATCAGTTTAGGAATTGAAAGGTGCAATGCAATGTGCAGACAGAACATTTTAAAGTGAGGCTTACAACCATGGCTGCAGCCCAAAGAAGAAATCTCACATCTCAAAAACAATCCATGTTTTTGCATGATGTACCTTGTTCCTTAGTTTTTCTGTCAGTGATATAAAATTGTCCATGTTGCATCAGCTCAAGACTGCATCCACATTTGCACCATTTTCTATTTGTGGCCAGCAGTAGGGAATATCCCCCCTTGCTAAACATCCTGGCAACCTGTGCTTCAGGGGATTTCTGAGCTAGAAATTTCTAACACCACTCTCGCAAATGGCCACTGGTGGACCAAGAGTCTGTGGATTTGCCAGACCCTTTGGGAACTTGCTTGAACTTCTGAGTTCTAGCACACCTCGTGACAGTGACTTCCATGGCCTAATTATGCCTCATAATTAAAGAGGGAGAGAGGCTTGTGATCATTAGTTTGAAACCAGCTGCCTCATATCTTCATCAGGTGCTGGTACTTCTAAAGTTATAAGAAAACCAAGTATGGGTGTACGACCCTTTTCAGTGCTACCGATAAAGACTGCATGTCATTTAAATGGGGAGAAAATGGGAGGTCTTAATTTTACTAATGACAGTTTGTCAAATTAAATATACTGTCAGAGAAATATTTATTGTGGTATCTCTCATGTAAAGATAGCCAACAGTACTAATGATCTGTATTTCTCTTAATGGGGCTGCTAAGTTTTTCCTACTTTACATGCTGCTAATAGCCCTCCATCTTTCTGATGGGGAGATCTTCAGAAAATTCTGACCTGAAACTGCTGATTAACTGCTGATTTCCATGTGACACCACCTACATGTAATATCTAAATGCAGCTGTTTCCTGAGTGATACAGCTGTCATAACACATATTTTCCAGAAGAAGAATGCAGAAGTCTGGAAGTGTATAGTGCCTTAATTGCCCCAGTGTCAAATGCGGATAACTTCACATTAATGGTGTTCCTTTAGCTTTAGCAGGTTTGTTAATGTGGGAGAGGACGATCAGGACATCTATTTAGAGAATGGCAGTCATTCATAAATTCTGGAACGGCATGTGAACTGTAACACTAACACTGTGACTAAGCAAAAAGGAAAAAAAACAAACTGACATGCTGTATTTTTGTGAAATGAAAGGGTAGATAGCTACTGAACCATATTAACATTGTTATTTTATAAATGTGTATTATATGCATATATATGTAATATATATATTATTATAGTTACTACAAGTACAGCCAAATATTTATGATAAAACTGTAAGTCTCTGAGTAAGAGCTGGAGATGTGAGATCTGAAAGAGGTGCATGTTTACATTGTGAAGTGCAGCCAAACACCTGTAGGGAGATCATGGATGCATTGAATTAAGTTTTGACTTCTAAGTGAAAAATCAGCATGGATTGCCTAGCAAGGAACATGAAACAACAGGAAATCAAATTAAGAGCAGTTTAGTTTCCAAAGTCTAGCCTTTCTTTTAAGATAAAGTGGAATAGTCTTATGTACAAAAAATTATTTCCAGGACCACATGACTAAGAATGTGGAAATGTGGTGTGCTGCTCCCTAAAGTAGATATGGAGTACCTAATGTCCTTATATGCTATAATTTGTGGCATACAAGGGGGAAGAGCCAAAAAGATAAAACAAAAGGGCTAGGTTCTGAGCCTTATGACTTTGCTCTGGAATTCTTGGATGGCTTTTTTTTATTTGGTTAACTTTAATTTTAGGGATTGCAAACAAAGAGCACTAATGAAGTTACTTAGAATATGAGCAAACACCTTACATATGAGGACTAAACCTCTAAAACAAAAGTCTGTTAGACTAGTGTTCATTAAGTCTACTTTATAGGTATACTTCTGAGGAAACAGGGAATTTTGGATTGCTATTATATTTAGCTAGAGGTCTTTTAAAAATAATCCTAATAATCCCATAAAAAAGAAAATCAAGAGAATGGAAGAATACAAGAGTCAGCCAGAGACTAAAAGCAAAAAAGAAAAAGATGTATAAAATATCCTGTGATAGAATAAAAATGTCTGTATTTTAAACACTTATTGTATGGCATGGAAGTACAGCAATCTAAAAGCTATTACTTTCTTACATGCAATGTTTTTCGTTCTGAAGAGAAAATATTTTTCCTGTAGTGCATAAGCTTTGTCTAGTATAGAGCTTTGAAATGATGTTTCTACTTCATTACCTCACCCTGCTGATGACTTTAAATATGGCTTTTACCCATGAATGAATAGACTAAGGAACTAATTATGCCAATGTAGTGTTTAAAAGTGGGGCGACCCCAGCCTTAAAAAACAAAGAAACACCCTTTAAAAAAAAATTATTTTTTTTCTAGATGGATTGCTCAGCTAAATCAACATGTTTTCAAAAGTGAAAGAAAAAGCCCTCGGGTGAACAGCATCTCGTGTGAGTTCAGGAGAAGGCTCGGTGCTCAGCTGCCCATGGCAGCACACCCCGCCTGCGCTCGCAGTGAAATGAACAGCTTTAAAAAGAGCGGCCTCGTCACTGCTCCCGACACAAAGATAAAGGCACGGGCTTATGTAACTCTCTTTTAAAGGAACCCGATCCTCGCGCTCACCCTCTGCTTTTGTGAGTTAACGCTTTGTTTGGATCCCATTCCTCCGCAGCCACCCAGGCTGGGCTCTTGCATCCTGCTTCTGCTGCCTGGCACACCTGCGGCGCACAGGTATGTGTGGGTCTGCTTGGGTTTTGTGAGAAACTCGTGCCTTTTTCTCCCAGAAACGCAGAACAAATGCTGCCGAGGTGTGACTCAGCATGTTCGGGAGACTTTCATTTTATTTGCAGGCAGAGTGCAAGCTCATTTAAATGCACTTGGGGGTTACTTTCTTCCCTTTCTTTTTTTTTTTTTTTTTTTTTTTTTTCTTTTTTCTTTTTGAGATGATGTTTCAGAAAGCTTTTATTTTCCCTCCTCTGAGGAGGAAGACTCAGGAGAGTGTGTTGAAGGTGATGGTGCCACACTGCAATAGCTATATTTTTAATGGTTGTAGATTCAAGTATCTGAAAATCAACTCTTGTTTGCTCTTCCATTTAATTCTCAAGTGCTTGCAGGTGGAAATGATGGTACACCAAGGCTATGGGTTTTCAGATCCTCTTAAAATAATAGATAGTATGAAATATGTTTATTTAATATATAATCCCTGCTTTTGTTATATATTTTTAGTCTAATTAAAAGGAAACACTTTGTGAATGGAAAATTAGTTATGAGCTTCTTCCTATTATACATTTGCACTGTATTTTGCCTTATATGCTCATTTGTTCATTCGTTTTTTCCTGGTAAACTTATTTTAAATTAGAAGTCCTATATGTGAGACCACAACATGTAGGGAAAAAAAGAATGCTCATGGGATTGGCTTATTTAGAAAAGAAAAGGTATAGTACTAGTGTAGATGTGCGCCCAGAGATAATACAGCTCTCAAATATGACACAGCTTGTCTTGAACTGATCTGAACTGATCTGCAAAAGTGAAATCTCCTCATATCTGCAAATTAGCCCTGGTGATACTGCTTTGGAGATTCTGGATTTTAAAGCCCGTGACTCCAGAAAATATTGGCCTCTGGAATTCTCTCCATTTGTTTGGCTGCCGAGTTGTCTGTTGGCGTTCCTAAAGCTGTCCCTTTACTGCCACAAATCTTTAAGTCCCACATGTCCAGGGACAATTCAGTAATCTGCTTTTTTCCTATTTCTCTCTGTATTTTTGACACAGTCAAATTTGAAGACCCTTGTTTCTTTACTAGCAAAGTTTCTGTGGTAACATACGTGATTTATCTGTAGAGAGCTTGGGCAAAGCTTTATCTAAATTCTTTCCATGTTCTTGAATCATTCGTAGATGCTCTGTGAACATTCAAAGGAGTTATTCAGGTCTGTTCACTCAGTTGGTTAAACTAAGCTTGATGGCAGAAAATCATTAACTTGAGTCCAAGGAGCTCCATACAGATGTGTTAGATTTTGCAGGTACTTTTTGACCTTTGTGATTTACTTGTTTACTTTCATTTAAGCAATAGTTTGAAAAAAATTAACCATACCCTATTCTTACCTTCTGGATAAAAGATTTGGCTCAGCTTTAAGTTTTTGGGTTTTTATGTTCAGTTTTCTTTTTTCCTCTCTTGAGTCCTAATGCATTCTTTATTTAATATTCAAGAAATACAGTTTTATACTCTGACTTGTCCTGGTAAATTTTTCTTAGCATGTTTCTTAAGTATCCTTTTTCAAAAGTCTGCAACATCTGAGGCTAAAGCCATTTAGAAAAAGGATTTATTTACACTGAAAATTTCAGTTATGTGATACTTTAAGTCCCTGGATGAAAATATAATGCTTAATCTACGTGTAATTATATCTTTCTACACAGTAGCTGCTGTGTTGTTTTGTCTCAAAATGCTGAGTCTTGTATTAAGCCTTTACTGTCTACTAAAGACAGCTATTCATTCCTGACAGAAAATCCCCATGATGAAGAGTGGAAGGACTGGCTTTATCGCTATGTAAATAGTTTGTGATGGTTGCTTTGCTGCTTGCTCATAACTTTATTTTTATTGTACTACTCACTGCAGGGCATGGAAATCCTAGCATGCACCAGGTCCCTGCTGAAGACTTCATAGCATGAGAAACTCTAACAAGAATCTTATTTATGTTAAATAACCCAATGGGCTTATTGACTAATGCTTAATTTTAGACCAAGCAGTAATGAGCATGTTCATCCTATTACTTCAATAAATTCAATAAATTCAATGATGGATGATACTGCTGTTTTCTGACATTTTTCAGTGTGTCATGCTTTGGCTTTCTCTACTGAATATTTTTTGTTCTTTAGCGTCACACATGGCCAATGAATCGAGACCCTGCCCATGTGATATTGGAGACAGGTTTGACTATGGAGGCCGTGGGCAGGAGATACAGGTTGGGCACATCAAGGCGTACGTCAGCAAAACTTCTGCCAGCAGCGACAAAGCCGTGATTGTGATTCACGATATATTTGGATGGCAGCTCCCAAACACCAGATACATCGCTGATATGCTAGCAACTAATGGATACACGTAAGAAATACTACTCTTTTCAAAGTGTCTTTTTAATAAAAACGTTTGTTAAACCATTTTCTTTTCTCATATAAACCATACAAACACAAACAATATCACAGTCTTTCTTTACCCCTTTCTCCAAGGAGCGTTCTGGTAAAACACTGGAAGAAGTCTAAAATAATTGAGTAGTCTTACCATAATGATGTCTTAGAGTTAACAGTCTTAGTAGGTTAGCAAATAAGAAAAGAGTGGAAACAGAAAATTTTCTTATTCTGCATCTTTCATCCTTCATGAGCCTGAAGCAGCCTGCCTCCTCCTTTCCTCTGTGCAACTTGGCTGTTGTGGTAAAAATTCCAAAGAAGCTGAAGGTCTTTCTATGAAGGGAAAGCGTACTAGCTTGTGTCAAACAGAGAAACAAATTCTCAAATACGTGAAAAGCATATTGAGTATCCTCTTTCCTGTATTACTGTGTAAGTGTTCCTTCTAGGATAAACGTACCGTGTAAATTGTAGTTTGTTTGGTTTGGTTTTGGATTTCTTTATTTAAGTTTAGTAGAAAACCACCAAGGATTTTCAGTTGCAGTTAACTATTTATCAAAATAAGCAATGAATTTTAACAAGGAAAAATGTAACTGGAAATTATATTGAGTCTTCTTAGATGTAGAATATTTTTGAGGATGGCTGGTAAAATGCTTTGGCATGGGTTTAAGTTCTATGTATTCAGCAAAAGGAATTTGTTGTGTAGTACATATGGTCTTCCCTTTAATCCTTTTCCAGTATTATTTCATGGACATAAAATATTTTTCATTTTTCTTGCAGAGCCATCTGCCCAGATTTTTTTGTGGGACAAGAAGCTTGGAAACCTTCTAACGACTGGGCATCTTTCAATGACTGGGTGAAAACACGAGATGCTGGCAAAACAGACAAGTACAGCCATTTTTCCTTGTCCACTGAGGGGACATCCGTGTTTCATAGGAATTTCTGCCTCAGTAAAAATATAAAATTAGATCCTAAATTATTAGTGGGTCAAATATAGTTGGATGTCCGCAAACAGAAATTTCATGCAGCTCATGGGACAAACTCGTGGTTATGCGAGTGGTGCTTTATGGATAAAAATAGATATCTGAAGAATAAAAGTGCCCAGTGTTTGTTTGTACAGAAAGTAGAAGCAAAATGAATGATTCAAAAGAAAAGAACCAGCAAAGGCTAGAAAATGCAGCTCACTTAGGCCACTTTGATCCCTCAGGAAGGAAAATTCAGTGGATTTTAGATAGGGTGCAAATGCACATACTGTATTTTTTCTGCTCCCCATCAGATCACAGCTAGTTCAAAGCATACTACTTTCCCACTTTTCTGTATTTTTCCCATTTTTATCTGACACATAGCTTGATTGCATAAAGTAACTGCTGATTTAGAAAAAAGAATTTGAAATTTGCTTCCATAATTTTATAAAATATTTGTTGTCTTTGTGAGAGATACCTTGCATGTAAGTCACATTTGTGATAACAGGATGCTCTTGACTGGCTATGTGTTCTCAAACTTTTATTTTTTTAGCCTATGTGATAACTACTGCTGTTTGGGAAATTAATTGGCCTGCTGTTCATAAAATCATGTCATGTCCTAGTAATGATCTAGGAAGACTGATTTCCTCCTTTGTCTCCTCACCTGGAGTTTGTCTTGTATTTTAGAATTTAATAATAGTAAAGTATTAAATAGTGTAGTGGGTTGACCCCAGCCAGCAGCCAACAACCTGGACCACTCACTCGTGCCCACGAGAGGAACAGGGGAGAGAATAAGGGAAACAAAGCAAGAAAACTCATGTGTTGAGATAAAGACAATTTGATAAGTAAGGGAAAAACCATGAGTGATGCAAAGACAGTCACTCCATCCCAGAAGCAGACTGAAGCCCACCCAGTCTCTGAGTAGCAGCCACCAAAGAGGCCTGAGAAACAGGCTAGAGCCTTAATTCACTTTCATTTGCATGTCTCAGAGAAGTTGATGTCGTCCTCAAGTATCTAAAGGACCAATGTGGTGCAAAGAAGATTGGTGTCATTGGGTTTTGCTGGGGTGGAGCAGCAGTGCAACATCTGATGCTGAAAAATCCTCATTTAAAGACTGGAGTGTCTGTCTATGGTAAGCCTGAAATACCTGCTGCATTCTGAGCAGAATACCAGTGCAGGATGCAATGCTGTAGGGCTGTTGCTGCAACAAAATTCAGCGTGACATCTAGCAGAACAAGGTGATTTTATTATAAATAATCTATGAGTGATTTACTTTGCCCACTCACATTTTTACACTTAAGTGTACGCAGCAAGATCTGTGTATTTAAAGAGTGGCATGACCAGGATGAAGGTCCATGAAGGTAGTGCCAAATGCCACAGCCTCCCTGTGGCTGAGGTTCCTCTTGGCTGGTGATGACAAAAGGGCTTCTGGGCACATCTTTTACATCTTTTAGACAATGGTCCCTCATTACTAATAGGAACCATTTTTAACTCTCTGCTTTAATCTTGTACTCTCACATATTACTCAATGCATTTATGCTGCCTTTGATATTTGTCTTATTAACTTCTGTACTTCTACAGAGCCCACACCAACTTATATTAATTAGAGGGGAAAGCAAATTGAAGATATTTTTCCAGAAAGATTATTGGGATTGTTTTGCTGAATTGATATGCTGATTAGTTGAGTCGATTCAACAGTGTTACTTGTTAATATTTTATTTTTTGTTGTAATAATTTCAGGAATGAGAAGAGTAGCCAGGGTGGCAGCTGGTTAAGTCTACTGTAACTTTTATTTAAATATATTTAAATAGTCAAAATTACCATGTCAATTTGTTATGAAATCATATCAGTGTAAATATATGTAACCATGAAATCATAACCATGTATGTGGAATGATGAAAATTTACAATTATCTTAAAAATGGTTTTCCCAAGCCAGAGATGAGCAGTTCCAAAGTATCCATCTCTCAGAGAACCCTGTCTCTGACAGTGTTCAGAAGCAGTTGCTTAAAGCAACCCACAAAAATGGGGCAAGTATAACAATTCTTCCTTGATTTTTTTCCCCCAGAACTGGTCTCTGGTCTCTTTTTCACACAACTGATTTTATCTTTAATGACACTGCAAACATTCCACAACAAAAGGGACTTTCAAGAAAAGTATGTTAAATTCCATTACAGACTGATTAGCTGTAACTGACGAAAATGTTCTGAAGCTTCACTGTATAGATTTTGCGTGTTTTAGCTTCTTTAGGTAGCATAACTCATAACTCATATTTTCTTCTTCCTTAGGAGTGATCAGCCGTTTTGAGGACAAACACAGCTTGCTGCATCCTACCTTCTTCATTTTTGGTGAAAAGGATGACATTATTCCATTGGAGCAGGTAAGTTTCCTATCACAGATGTTTGTCTTTTTAATGGTTTTCATGCTTGTTTTGTAATTTGGTTTTTAATGAAAACAAAATCAAAAAGTATTTTGCACTTTTCTTTCTCTTTCACTAACTCTTACAGTATTTCTACACAAATTTATGTTGTTTATTTTTAAACCAAAAAGTTTTACCATGGCACTAAAAATATTTTCTGTTTGAAAATTTGGATTATGTTCATCAGTTCCTAGGAAAAGAGCAGGAATCCAAAGAAGGCCTTCTGAAAAGTTTAAGATAGGAGATTCTTTTTAGTGATACCAATGGTCTATAAAATCTGTCTGTGACAATGGAATCACTTGTTCCAGGAGAATTAAAAAGATCCTGAGGCTATCCTTTTCCTTTCTCCATTGTCCTGCAGAGATTCTCCTTTCTGTCTCTCAGTCAGCAGCCTTTCTCTAGAGCCTTAGTAAGGAATGATTGGAGAAAAGATTATTATCTGCCAGGAGGAACAAAGGGAAACAAAGTTTTATGTAGTGATGTTGGCTTTAACTTTCCTAGCAAAGAATTCAGTCATTTTGAACTGCTGATTTTATTTCTGCCCATCCTTCCTCATCTTCAAATTACAGTAATTTCACAATTATAAGCCGCACCTTTTTCATTGAAGAATCCAGCCTACCCCAGTAGTGCGGCTTATATTCAGGTGCGGCTTATCTATGGACAAATCCCGTGGTCTACCCGGCTACCGGGAGGTGCGGCTTATAACCCTGAAATTACTGTAATTCAAACTCTTGCCCCAGTTGTTTTTATGTGAGGTCTATAAGCAGCAACTCATACAGTATTCACTATTTCTCCTGATGCTGAGCAGTGGGGCTTTTTTACCCTTACAGATATTAAAAGTATTTAATATTATATTTTTTTACATTTTATACATTACATGCTGGGGTTTCGGGGCGGGGGTGTGGAAAGCCTAGTTAAATAAAACAAGTGCAGTAACAGAAATGCATTTAGGTATAAAATTAGTAGAAGAGAAAACAGTGGCAAGGATAAATTGTCTTTGAGAAAAGTAAAAAAATGAGGACAGTTTTGGGACTGTAAATATAGAACGTGTTAGCTGTACTCAGCCAACATAGAATGTTCTGTGTTACAGGTCACCTTGCTGGAGCAGAAGCTTAAACAAAACTGTAAAGTTGATTATGAAGTTAAAATTTACCCTGGACAGACACATGGGTTTGTGCATCGCAAAAGAGAAGATATCAATCCTCAAGATAAACCTTATATTGAGGAAGGAAGAAAGGATATGATCAACTGGCTGAATAAATATCTTTAGGTTAAATTAATGGTAATAAACAAAATCAATTGTTGTAGGAAATCAGAAAATAATACAGGCTATATTGTTTAAGATATTCTTACAACCATAAAAATATTTTGTAAAACTCTTCTGCAATAACACTGCTTATTTGCACTTACCTTCTAAGTAGGGGCTTAGAAATGGCTTTTCAAATGCTGAAAGCTATAAATGTAAAGACGATTTTTAACACTGGTCTTGTATGTTTTAAAATTATTAGAATTTCTTTTGCATATTTTCTGACACCTGAATTTTTTTATATCAATGTTAACATGATTAAAAATCATTGAAACTCTGTACACGCTTGATAATTTCTATCCTTAAAGCTGTGTTTAGCCTTGTTTAGCTGTGAGATTTTCAGCTCCAACATTTTCAGCTTTTAGGTAAATATAGTTCTGGGTTGGAAGGCTGGGAGATTTTCTTGGAAACAGAATATCCTATTCAGAATTCGTGAAAAGAGAGCTAGAAAAGGGAAGGGGAAAGACAATGAAAAGAAACGTGTGTGAGCAGAAAGGTAACTGCAAAAAGTTGGGAACCATGACTGAAGTGAAGAGATTAGAGGAAATTACATCATTTCACTATTATCTTGATGCAAATCCTTAATCTCTCATGGTTTCAGGCAGTTGCCCTACCTACTGGGCCTAGTTCAGAGTTTAATCTAAACCAACCTTCAGCATTACTTCCTCACCTCCACAAATCTTTCCTTTATCATCAGGTTTCTCTCTGCTGTGATTTAACTTGGGTATTGGTAAGGCACAGCCCATTCCTAGTGACTGGGGGAACATTACCCAATTTCAGCTCCTTTGGACCCTCCCAGTGTCATTCCCAAAAACCGTGTGGTGAGGTCCTGCCTGTATTTGTGATGCTGAAGGAATAGATGTGGCTGAAATATTGTCCTGAACATTGCCTATTTACCTCTCAGGCAAATACCTGTGAGTCCAGGGAGCTTTCACAGAATACTGCCTTTCAAGTTGCAGCCCTTCTATGGTTTCCATTGACCCACAACATTATTTTTCAGTTTGCTGCTGCCAGCAATGCCTGATAGCTCCCTCAGGAAGTCACATTCTCTCTGGCTTTTTCCTAGCTGGGGCCTAAGTAGTCTGTAGTAGAATTGTAGCTGCATGTGTGTCTGAACTCCAAAGCATCTCTTCAGAGTCTCCCACCTCAGGTCCCAAATCCCCAGCAATGCTTCAACCACCCCTCCATTTCAACCACTTTCTTCACATCATTCCTTCCCTCCTGCAATGCACTCTGTATGTCCCATGAGAAGATGTTTCTGCAGCACACTGGTTGATTTTAAAGAAAATCTCCTATTTTTCAAAAAGATTTCATGTGAACCTCTGAGGCAAAAATACAAAATCTTCCTTTGCTCCTTGGTTCATGCCCCTGGTCAGTGAGTATTGCTGTTCTGTGGTTTGGACACTGCACGTTGTGTTTCCATCTTCTTGCTAAACGATTTGAGGAGAGATGAACCTTCAGCTCTTACTGGGTCCAGCCAGTGCAGGGAAAGCCTCTCCAGGTCTGCAGGGCATGGTTTCCACACTAGAAGAAAAGGTCCCTCCGCACTGAAGGTGAGAAGCTCCATTGATGCCTCCCCTGGTCCTGCCCTAGTGCTCAATCTGCACAGGTTCCCAGTGACTTATAGACAGAGGGAAGGGCCAGACAGTGACTTCTGTGCTTCCTGCCAGCCCTGGCATGGTCCTCAGAAGAGGAACAGTTTCCCAGGAGAGAACTGCAGACATGTCCATGCACTGATGTGTGTGCCTGGCCAGCTCCAGGGAATAGGAATATAACAATGCATAAAGCTGCAAGGAAGCAATGCAGGCTTGTGGTTCAGGTAATCTGTAAAGTGTTAATTCCGTGCTCAGCTGTGGATTCATGCCAAATTTATCAGGGTTGCTATGAGAACAGAGCGAGATGATGAAACTGAACTGTCTACAACTATTTTCTCATGTGGATTTTATAAATGAGCCTTGGTTTCTCTGAAGGTAATGTTTTGGTTGGCAAGCCTGTCCAACTCGGTTTTTATGTGAATGAACAGATGTCTTCGGAAATAGGACTAAGGTGTTCCCAAATTTTCCTAGAGATGGAAAAAGACTGTAAAACTAGAGTATTTTGCCAAAATTAATTTTCTTTGGAGAATTCAGTCTCTTGCTGTAAGACAGGTGTTGTATTTTATTATATATATTTTTATAGGAAAAAAAATGCATTAGAAAAAGTTATTGCTAGCAGTTCAAGGGAGGTCATGCTGCTCCTCTACTCAGCCATAGTGAGGCCACATCTGGAGTGCCGTGTCTAGTTCTGGCTTCCTCAGTACAAGAGAGACATGGAATTCCTGTAATGAGTCCAGTGGATGGCAAAAAAGATGATGAGGGGACTGTAACATCTTTGTTACAAGGAGAAGCTGAGAGAACTGGGCCTGTTCAGCCTCAGGGGAAGATGGCTGAGAGGGGCCTCATCAGTGTCTGTCAGCATCTGAAGGGAAGGGGTCAGAGAACAGAGCCAGGCTCTTCTTGGTGGGGTGGTGCCAAGCAACGGGACATGAGGCAATGAGCAGAAACTGATGCATGGGAAGTTCCACATGCGTATGAGGAAGAACTTCTTTGCTATGCAGGTGACCATAGACTGGAGCAGATTGTTCAGAGTGGCTGGAGAGTCTCCCTCACTGAGGGATGCAATCCTGTGCAATGAGCTCTAGGATGACCCTGCTTGAGCAAGGAGGTTGGGCCAGATGACCCACTGTGGTCTCTTCTAACCTTACCAGTGATTTTGTGATTCTGTAAAATACACTAAGATGAAAAACTCAGAAAACTCAATACTGGCACAAGCATTTTGACAGCATCTGCTATCTTTAATCTGTTTACTATTACATGAGCTTAACTTGTACTCCAATTTGCTTACCTTTTTTACATGCTGAGTGGGAGCTTTTTTATGAGTTTCAGTTAAATCTTTATGGCAACAGATTTTAATCCACAAAATGCTTCTTCCACTCTATTCCTTTTTCTGCACTGCCCACAGTCAAGTTCACATTTATTTTTGGTTGTTTTTTTTTTTTTTTCACGGTGGTGTCTAAACCATATAGCCACTGTTTTATCTTGTTAAATTTTCTCAGCTTCTTTGACTCCTAATTTGGAATGGGCCTTTAGTGCAGAGGCCGTAGTCAGCAAAGACAAAGAAATGCACTCCTGCTTCCCTCACACCCCCCCGGACATACATACGTAGCAGTGCCAATATTCCCATAAAAGAATTTGCACTCATTCAGTATTTAAAATACAAAAAAAGTGACCTGCACTTTCTGGCCTGCAGGCAGGAGGGCATCTACGCTTTATGGTACATAGTAAGAGACTTTGCACTTGCTTTAGAAATGTGTTCCTCTATACAGCACCAACTGCATGGATGTGGGGAGCAGTTCTTCCTCAGTTGCAACCTCTGACGCCAAGGAACTATGCTGCTAGGTCTTGAAAGAGCTTTTTTGTTTTATTTTTTTCTTCAAAGAAGGCCCTAGGGAAGGAGCTGAATGATTGCCATGCTGGATTATTGAGGCTTCGGGGCTAGAAGGCTGACCAGAATTTGAACTTGATGGAATTTGGAGAATTGATGGAAGATGTGATAGAGATGACTACACCAATAGATTCAAGTCCAGCTCATCTGAATGCCTTGTTGTAACTCATTTTTGCCACATTCACAGGAATGCTAAGTTTGCTATTTAGGACTGTAGCTGCCTACATAGTTTGTGATGAAACTGGAGTCCATGCCTTTAACTAATGAGAATTCAATGTGTTTTGCCACAGATCAAGAGTGGGAGCTTAAGCACTAGAAAGGTGCACTGAAGACACAATTTCTGAGGTAGGTTATTTTGTCACAGGAGCAAAGAACAATCTAGTCTCATTTAATTAGAGCTAAGAAAAAATAAAGGTAGACCCACTGAAAGCACTTTAGTCAGAGCTCCCATGGGAATTTGGTACCTACTTCCTCTTTATATCCTCAGAAGACTCCAGCACACTTCGCTTATTTTCTGATTTCTCATGTTTGGCACTCAAGTTTATCAAAGCCCAGTGAATAACAGAATGCTAAATTTCAGAAAGTGAGGAGTAGAATGGGCTAATGAAGCTCCAAAACAAAGTTCCCCTTCCAGACCATCAGTGGAGCAGATGGTGACACCTGTGGCAATACATTTCCTTTCCTTCCCTCCCTGCCACTGCTGCACTAAGAGCTCATGAGGAAATTTCACATCTGGGCTGGTAGTTTGCCCAGAACTTCAGCAAAGCTATGCTAATGTTATTTGTTACGGGGATTGCAAGTTATTCCAACTGCACTAATGAACGGTTCTTCAGTTTTACTTCCAGGTGTTGAGCTCATAGATTGTTGATGATTTCTTTAAAGTTCTTTCTTTTTTTTTCCAGAATCCTTAGAAAATTAAGGAAGTTGCTAAGAAACTTTAGATGAGTGGCTAAGCTAAAGTAAAAAAACCTATGTCTTTCAATAAAGAAAAAAACCTTTTATTTCCCTTTGACTGCTTTGAGCAAAAAGCAGAAGGTAATTTTTAGGTTTGGGTGTTTGCAAGAAGAAAGAGATGCAGGGGAAGGGATAAGCTTGCATGTTGTTGTATATATTTGCAAGAACTGTAGTTTGCAGTGCTCTGTGATGCTGCTTTGGAGAGCAGTGAGCTGTGAAAGCTGTCCCTGTCAGTAGGCCAGCAGTAGGGCAGCAGCTTAGGGAAGGTTAGCAGTGCAAGGTAAGTTGATCCTGTTGGATAGCTTGAATAAAATGAGAGCTTGTTATTGTCCTGCCTGTCATCTCTGTTCCTCACCCAGCTGGTTTAGCTCCAAAATCACTCAGAATTTTTCTTTCTGAGACACATTTTCACCCTGGGTGAAAATGAAAGGGACAGACTCACTTGTATGTTATCTACTGCAGATGAAAGCAACTTCTGGCTCTAAGGACAAGGTAAGGTAGAGGTGGCCTCCTGCTCAGGGGTGTTCCTGCACTGTACAGATTATATATCACACCTGTACTTTCAGATGTGATAACCAGAAGAATGTCCTCTCTTTATAGTGGTGTATAACAAATAGTGATAAGAAAAATGAAATAAATGAAATGGCAGTATTCTTTGCTGATATAACTGTGAAATCACATCATTAAAATCTCTCCAAGCTGAAAAAAATGGGAGTTACAATGTCCTGCAGCAGCTTTATTAGTTGCTGCTCATCTCCAGCCCACACTTTGCTGATGCCCCTTTGCTGTGTAACACCAAGGCAGAGAGCAGCACTGCTATGCTTGCCCATCTCAAGGCTGTGGCAAGCAAACATGAACTTGTTCTGCTCACAGCCCAAGCTGGGCTAAAGCTGCATAGCCTCGTCAGGTGGGTGCTTTGCTTAAACGATCTTAGCAGATTATATCAGCTTGAAATCATTATTCATAGCAAAGTGGGCTTGTACTGCAGTGACTGGCAGCAGGGCTAGAGGGCATACAGCTCTGTCTTTTTTGCCTCTGCAAAATACTGCTGAGGCCCAGACCTAATTATCTGTCTGCACAACATCTCATTCTTGCACATTTGTGACTTTTTGCAGATTGAATATCTGTGAGCAGCTACCTATGGCTGGCTACCTCAGTGACTCCAGCTACCTTAGTGACTCCATGCAGAGCAGCAGAGACCACAGAACGGGAAGAGTTTTTGGATCTTTCCAGCAGGCCTGGGAAGAAGGAAGCAGAAGGAGTCTGATAAAACTGGAACAGACAAAAAGTGAAGAGTTACCTGGTGGGATGAAGAGGGAGCACACAGTTGATTGTGAAGAGGAAAGGTGTGAGAGGTGGTCACTGAAGAGAGCAGAGAGTGGTGATGAAAATCAGAATTGGGGCAAAAGTAGAGTATTTCAGAACTTCAGCACAAAGCAAAAGTGACACTGTGAACAGGAGAAAAGGAGACCTGAGACTGACCCTTGAAGATCACTTTCACTAGTCCATGTTCATCCATGTATGGCTTTCTTTACTAATAATCTGTGTCTCTGTGAGGACAGCCAGATGAAGAATCAAATAGGTAAATAAAAGGTGGTATAGAAAAGAAAATAGAAAAGCAACAGGGAGAAGTTAGGCAGGAAATTCAGATGTGGGGTTGGGGTGCTCAGGTGAGGAAAAACCACGGGCAGTGATGGTGCTTCCTGAAATCACAGGTATCCCATGCCTCTACTCCACTTTCCTGACTTAATGAGCCAGAAACTGACTGAACACTATATAATGTCTGCATTAAAGAGGAGCAAAAATTCAGCAGTACTAAGTGAAAGTAGAGCCTCTCTGTGGAGAGAGGTAAAGGGAGATCTGCTTCAAAGGAGAGACAGTGAGTCAGCACTGGAGAGGCAAAGCAGGGGATATTTCTATTGCCAGGTGCCCAAGAGATTTAAGGAGATAAATACTTCTGACTGTCACTAAGCCTTTCTCCATCACACTGTGAGCAACGGCACTGTAGGAGACAGGTGGCCTTCTGTTGCTTCATGGCTGTTGCTGGGTGATTGGTAAATCGTATGTCAAAGTTCAAAGTTAAATTCCCAGGAATTGCTCAACCCAAGATAATGCCAGGAAGCAGTCAGCAAAATCAGTGAGAGGATGGAACTTACTCCTCAGTAAGACAAAAGCTTCTTGGGGAAAAATCGCCACCTTGGATTTTTCTCACCCTCCCCTTTCCCTTGCTGAGCCCTAGTTTCATTGCCTATCTAAATGTACTTTTCTGCTGGGCTGATGCCAAGTGGTACATGCAAAGGAGGCTGAAGAAAAACATGCCAGGATGTTTTGATAGAAAGTCAAGGTAAACAATTCAAAGCAAGAGGTAAATCAGGAATTAATAAAGAGGAACAGTTTCTTACCCCCATGTAAACTGGGGAATGGTGAATCTGAAGTCAGGAGAAGAGCTGGAAGAGCAAGGAAAAGAAAGATGTCTGTATTGGTTCATGCTATACCAGTAAGAGGGAGGTGGGGAGGGCTTGGCAGCTCCCTGCAGGCTAATGGGGTGGAGAGGGTACCATTCCAAGCCTTACTGCTTTCCAGCTGGCTCAGATTGATGGTGTTTGCTATTCCCATGGTATCTCTGATAGCATCTGTCTAATGTACTAATGACAAGATGCTTCATTCACCACTCAAAAGAGGGATTAGGGCTCAAATCACCATTCCAGCTTGTCACTCACCAAGGAATTAAAATCTTCTTTGAATGTGGAATTTACTGACCCCGCAGGAGAGCCCAAGACTAAGGAAATGATGCTTTAAACATGAGATCACTAAAATAAAATAACTCATTAGCTGGAGAGTGTTCATCTTTCCAAGCTGTGGCAGAGAGCCACTGAACAACACGACACAGGCACCACTCTCATGGTCCAGCCAGATCATCACAAATACCTCAGACACGTCCTCCTCTGAAGAAATAGCAGAGTATAGTGCATGAAAACCAAGAGATAGCTTTTAAGGAGTTTATCTGGTTGTTATGGAAGAGGCTTTGTTCTGTGTCTTCCTTCATGGAGAAAATTATCTACTTCTTGTCTTGACTTGTCACTGACAGCTGGCCATGGTCACAGATCTGAGTCAGGGGCTGTGAAGAAAATGACTTTGAATTTCATCTGAGCAGAAGACTGATGCTAATAGCTAGGCCTTAAATGAACTTACATAGATGTGCCCACATGGGAAGACAAGTGTCCTGTAGCCTGTGATCTCTGCTGGCTCAGCTGTGCTATGAGGTTTTACAGTAGAAATGAGCTGGTATTGAACTAAATGTGCGCAATGGTGGAGAGCAGCAGTATCTCAGGAAACTTGACTGTTGAGCAATGATACACAGTCACTCTAGGTGTGCTGGGTTCTTCCAGGAATTACTGACATCTGTAGTTTTAGAAAGTTAGAGGACACTGCCCTCCTGCTCCCCTCCCTGCTCTCCTCTCTCGCCCCCCCAGTTTTTTGAAAGCATGTCTTTAGAATTTTCTAGGAAATAAGATCCTTTAATAAATTAACATTGAATCCCAGGTCTTACTATTTTGAATTGGTTGGGGAGTTTTTTGATTGGTTGGTTGTTTGGTTTTTTTTTATTTTGTTTTTATGGGTTGGGGCTTTTTTGCTATGCCAGGTCTAGCTTCTCTTCATACTACACATAATTTTGTTGGAATCATTCTGAACTTATCTCCTTTGGAATATAAGTACAATTTGAGTCAAAATATGCTGCAAGTTGAAGCAATTGTGTTGCAGTTGGAGTTACCATGGATTGATGGACAAGCTATGACTGAAGGTCAAAACACTTTCCTTTTTTTGGCTCCTTTCATCTCTGGAACAATCTTTATTAACATCTCCACACCAGTGGCTCTCTCCAGATCTCTGATGATGGAAGGCTCTCAGCCTCCCTCAAGAGAAATCTCTTTCCATGTGATCAGCAAAGCTGATGAAACCTTTTTAGAAGACTTCAAATGTACCTGTGCTCCCATAGGAGTGAAGCACAGCTGGGTAACCTAGCTTGTGTCACGTCCACAGATCATCCCTCAGAAGGCAGTTCCCTGGATTGGCTATGCAACCTGAAAAATCTCCAGAACCCACAGCAAGTGACAGCTCCTACAGCTCATACAGGGTAGGATAATAAGAAGGCAAGCCCAAGCTAGCAAAGATCACAGTCCTCCTCAAGTCTGCCACAGCTGCTCTGCCTTCTTGTTTCTGTGTGAAGAAGAATTGTGGTTGCAGGGATGTTGAACTTGAAGTCCCTACCCCTGCCATGTGCGTCCACCCAGGTTAAGGAGATTTTTCTGCTTTTTCAGATTTCACCTGTATGTCTGTATATCTGCCTGCTGGTCTTTGTTGTCCCAGGTCCTCAGCTATTTATAAACCTAGGTATTCACTTAGTGTCATCTCACACCAGAGATTGATCATTGGACCACAGTGGCAACGGAAGCTGAAGCTCAGACTCTGTAAGGTCCCTGGTTCAGAAAAATGAAGTCTTGAAGGTCTTGAATGTAACAGGTCACTTCTGTGGAACCAAATTTCAAACTGGCTAGATGAATCTGTTCAATTAATGCACTTTTCTTTAGTTTAATATCACCCCCTAGTGCCATTTGAATCCAGTTTCCACTGTTACATTTTTCCAAACCAGTCTTGATTTCTTACCTCTTCCCTCCAGTAACCTTGCAGATGTAGCAAGAGACACATCATGGTCCTGAGAAAGTGACAAAGATGTATTTAGCTCAAGGTGTGAGTTTGCCAAGACATCAGACTTTAAATGTTTATCCCAAGGAGTTAAGGAATTTTTAAAGCTTTCTTTTACGTCTGTCTGGAAGTCAGACATGCAGCTACATACAGACAGTGACACAGCTGCTTCTTCTACCTTCCAGCAACAGAATGCAATGTTGATGGGAACAATTTCACTCCTGATGCCATATTTGTAGTAGATTGGTCAGAGGGAACAACTTAGCTGGAAGTAAGACCAGACAGATTCTTAGAATGTTAGTAAGTCACTTGGACTACATGTGATTTTCCTGAAAGTCCTGAAGGAATTCAAATGTGAGACTGCAAACTGCTGTCTGAGCTGTATAATCTGTCTGTCATTTGTATCTCTGTGCCTGAGCACTGATGGACTCCTGGTGTCACCCACTCACTATAAAAATTACTGGTGAATCTGATTTCCATCCATAGTAAGAGACAGGTGTCTATTATAAAGGGTAAGACTGAAGAATAGCCTTGGTAGTAGTCTTGTGATGAAGACTTGGTGGGGCTCCTGTAAAGGGAAATCCCACATCATAAACTTGCTGGTTTCTGTGAGCGTCTCAACAAGCACAGGGTGCAACCCTTAAGGGCTGGAAGAAAGGTCCTTTTATGAAATGAAAGCTCAGCAAAGGACAAGAAGCAAAAAGGGAGCATGGCACACTACTCAGGGGAGAGAAGAGAGAGGAGAGGAGAGGAGAGGAGAGGAGAGGAGAGGAGAGGAGAGGAGAGGAGAGGAGAGAAGAGAAGAGAAGAGAAGAGAAGAGAAGAGAAGAGAAGAGAAGAGAAGAGAAGAGAAGAGAAGAGAAGAGAAGAGAAGAGAAGAGAAGAGAAGAAAGAGAAGCGGAAGAGAAGAGGAGAAGGATTATCCAGTCCAACTGCCTGACCACTTCAAAGTCAAAGTTAAAGGATGATATTAAGGGCACTGTCCAAATACCTCTTAAACACTGACACGTGTGGCAGCACTGGCCACCTCTCTAGGAGCCTGTTCCAGTGGTTTATCACCTTCTTGGTAAAGAAATGCTTCTTCATGCCCAGTTTGAAGCTACCCTGGCATAGCTTTGAACTGTTCCATCACTGGAACCAGGAAGAAGAGACGAGCTCCTCCCCCTTCACTTCACCTCCACAGGAAGCTCAAGAGAGCAGTGAGTTTTTCCTCCAAGCATAGCCCATGTATTACTCCTAGGAGTAGATTTTATTCAGCATCTTCATGGATGACCTAGGGGAGTGACTGAACTCCCTGCCTCCCTTCTTCTCAATTTTTTGGACAGCCCTAGAAGAGACAAGTGTAATGCCTTGACATTAAACAGAACAACATCCCAGCAGCTGTGGTTCCTAGCAGCTGGTTGGTGGAAGATGTTTTGCAGGGTGCTGGTCTTCTTCTCTGTGCAGATGAAGCTGTGGGGATGAGCTAGGGTAGTACAGAAGGGGTTAGCCTTCCTCAGGGAATAGGAGTCTTTGCCTTCCAGACTAGAGGCAAGCAAGAAGCTACTGAATAATTGAGAGATAGGCAGGAGCCGTAATTTTGCCTTGCTTCAAAGGATACTGATAAGTTTTGATGGCCCTGACCAGCTTCTCCCGGATCTCCCATTGCAGCGTCTTCCCTTGGGACCAGGAAACCCATTTCACCTCAGCGCTGGGCTTTTAGTGCCTGCCTGAGCTATAATGTGATCTGTCTTTCCCAGGTATGTTCATACCTGCCTGGCAATCCCTGCATTGTGACTGGCACTGACTGCCATCACCAGGAGCAAAACTGACCTACAAACCAACTTCTCACCTGGACCTTGGACCCGCTTATTTTTTTTTTTCCCTAGACCTTCTTGTCTTCACCTTGTAGGAAACTGGGTCAAGACTTGGCTGGAGAGACCTTGTCCTGCCAGCCTTTTCCCCCTTGTTTCCTGGATTCCAGATGCTTAGGAGCAGTTGTCCCATCTCTCTGCCCTGACAGAAGAAAACTTTTCCGGTAAAACGTTGTCCCTGCCCCACCACTCAAGTCCACTGTTCTTCTGCAAGTCTATCCTTTTTTCCTGCAAGACCTCACTACAAGTCTTCCCTTCTCAATATCAAGCCATCTGGAGTCCCAGCCAACTCAGCCTCCTGTAATGGCACCACCTTACCAGGCTAGGGTGGGAGCTGCAAGCTGAGTTGCCTCCTGAACAGTCCCTACCTGTACCTGTGATGACAAATAAGCCATTAAGTTTCAGGGAGAAGGCTAATGTACACCATGGTTATGGGATATTTTATATTGTTTTAAGTCCTGGAGGACAAGCTGGGAGATGTGGAAAATGTTAAAAATACAGCTATTGTGGATCCCTGTGCCTGTGCTGGGTTGGAAGGGCACTGCTCCAGCATTGCTCTGAGGCACTGGGATCAGTCCTCATGGATTCCATTGGATTAGCACTGCCTCTTGCAATCATTCTGCACCCAATGCACCTAACAGCAATGTGAAGGGAGAAGCTTGAAGTGGGACTGAGCAGAATGCTTTGAAGCAGGTAAGGTGTTCAGTGGGTGACCAGAGGTTTCAGGTGTGAGAGCTTTGACAAAGATGGGGAACATGGCTGGGAAGCACTTCTGGGGAGCAGGGCCCAGGCTGTGTGTGACTGTTGTGTTAGCTGGAAAGTGAGGTGGGACACTGTACGGCATTGTCAGGAAGGCGGCCAGCAGATTCCTCAGTGATGGGGTAGCACTGAATGACCTCAGAGCACAAATGGTCTGTGCAGCTGGTGGACTCCTCTGAGCACCCTGCCTCTGCCAAGGAGAGCTCAGGGCCTCAGCAGGCAGCCCACACCTTGCAGTACCCTGCAGATTGGCTTTGCCTGCCTGCCTGCCTGCTGAGGCTGGGGGGGAAGAAAGGGTTGGCAGCTCACAGAATTATTAGCAGAAGAAGCAGAAGGGCAATGGGGAAAGCCAAAGAGTGATTCCCCAGCACAAAACTAGATCTGAAAAAGGCTGAGCAAAATTTAGTGCTGGAAATGAAGGGACTGTGATTGCTCTGAAAAGCTGCTATCACAGATGTTCTCAGTAAATGCTTGTGGTCAGTTTGAAAATATAGAAACAAACTAAACATTGCCATAGACTACAAAATTAAAAGAACAGTACCGTTTTAGGCCCTTTAGGAAAAGAAACTTGATGTTCATATTTCAGCAGCTTTGTCTCATACATACTCCTGCTGATAAGCCTCCATACCTTCAAAGAGTGCTCTGTTGGGTTCAAAGGGCACCAAATCTTCCATCCCTCTAGATGCTTTTGGTGCCTCTGACAATATAGAATGGGAACTAAAGAACTGTGTGGGACTGTGTAGCCCTGAAACGAGTACAGACCTCCTTATCCGTGGAAATCATCAGAGTCATTAGCCAGGGATATTGTGAAAAAGGGTTCCCACTAAAGCCAACACTTGGGAGACTGAGTTTACTGCTGAAAGTGTGTTGGTATAGCTAGTTCCCTCTGTGGTCCCTAGGGTACTTGCTGGAAGATGGCGGATTTCTCTCTGTAGAGGCAGTGTTCCTTTGCAACCATACATCTGGCATCATCTGACTACAGAGCACTCTCAGACCTGATCCATTATAGCTGTGTGTGCCTGTACTTGAAGAACTGCTGCTGTTCTGATGTGAGTGATACAGTCTGCTGTGTGTATACGGAGGATGAGAAATTAGGGAAGAGAAAGAAGGATGAAAAGAAAAGCCCTTCTTGACTTTGTCCCTTTACTGCAGTTACTTCAGTCCAGCTGTTCCTCATGCAGTTGCCACTGCTATGACTTTGTGACACTGTCTGCCATGTCTGCTTCCTGGAAATTTTCATATTCTGTTATTTTTCTGTGTACTGCCTATTCCGAGCCAGACAAGCAAGAGACAGGATATTTGTCATGCTAAACCAACCATAATTCAGTGGAGGAAAATAATGCATTTTCATACAGTATTTGCTAATATCATAGGCCATCCCCAATGCTTGTGTGGGTGTCACTGCAATGGGCTGACCCTGGCTGGATGTCAGACAACTACCAAAACCCCTCTATCACTCTCCCTCAAGTGCTGGACAGGAGAGAGAAAATATAACAAAGGGCTCATGGGTTGAAATAAGGACCAGGAGAGATCACTCACCAATATTGTCACGGGCAAAACATGCTTGAATGAGGGATATTAATGGAATTTGTTGCTAATGAAATCAGAGCAAGATCATGAGAAGTGAAATAAGACCTTGAGAAACACCTTCCCCACACCCCTTTCTCCTTCCTAGCTCTACCTCCTCCACAGCCTGGGACCAAACTTTCCAAGACACTAAGGCAGTTTTGGTTACATCATGTTTCCATATTCTGTCAGCGTTGACTTTGACCAATATCTTGGTTGCCAGCTGGACAAAATGTGTGTGCAGTGTGGGTGAGAGAGGTGTAGGTGTTGAATTATGGAGCTCCTGAAATGCACTAGTGTGGACTTCATTAGTAGTGCAGCAGCTCTAGGGCCTCCAACAGCTGTCCTGTGCTCAGTGCTCAGGGAGTGGAGGTCAGGGATTCTCAAACACACATGTGATACACAGTACGTGACATTCCCTGTCAATGAGGAATGCAGGACAAGCCTGCAGATGAATGGCATATCAGGAGCAGGCCCTCAGTGAAATTGCTACTTGCCAGTGCACTCCAGGTAAGGCTGTGGAAGAGGTCTCTTCTCTAAACCAAACCCATAAGCAGGTGCCCATCTCAATAGAAATGGATAATGTAGGGATTCTGTCTCTCAAAAAATTATCAGGGAAATAAAGAAGTTACTGTATTTTGTTCCTATATCTGGAAGCATGTTTAAGATAGGAGAGAGGGACTGGGGGAGTCAGGGAACCTGGGCTGCTTTCCCAGCAATGTTGTTGTAAATTATAGCAAGTCCCCAGGGACGTTTTTCAGTTCTGACTTGTCTTTCAAGTAGAGGCCATAGTCTCACACTTTCCACCAGAAGACTAGATTATACAGGGTCCCTGTTCCTGGAGAGCAGTGGTTACACTGCACCATTTATCCCTGAGCTCTTGGATATTGGATAGGTTTCTTTGGTACACTCGCATCACCCCTAGCTGAAATATTTCTGCCTGTAGGGACTTAGCACATTGCAGGCTGTTCCAAATCACACCTTTCAGAATGGGTGTGAAAGCACAGCCTTGAATGGCACAAGACCTTTAGGTCATCAGCAAAACAATCTCACTCCCTACCTCTTATCCAGAAGCACAGGGACATCTGGGAGCCTGACTGCTACTCCTCTTACCCTCTGACTTGCACCATCTGTAAGTGGCAGCAGACTGGCTCTTCACAGGCCTGTGTCAGCAGTCCAGTGCATCTCACCTCATTGCCCCTCTGTGAGGGCACAGCACTGAGTGACAAGCCCTTGGCATAATTATTCTTCCTTCTGAGATCAGGTGAGATGTTTCAGTCCTGTGCTGGAGACCCAGAGTATTTACATTTATGGGGGCTGCTCTTTTCTCTTAGACTGTCTTTCACCTGTCCCAGCCTTCCTCCCAATTCTCTGACCCCAAGGAGTGCCAAGGCTCATCACTACAAGTGCCCAGCATGGGCTTTAGGCAACAGGGAGGCCAGTGCTGTGACACACCCATGTCTTAGCTGCATGCACTACTGCTTCAGATACGGATCCACTTCCTTGAGAGAAAAGAAGCAGTGTTTTAGAGCCCAGATCCAGGGCCTGCATGGTGTCCATGCACCCTGGAGCTGTTTTTCATCTCCATGCTCAAGTGGAAGAAGGAAGACCTTGGCAGAGGAGTATGCTCTGGGGGCAGGTACTGACAATAGATGGAATGCTTGCAAGTCTTTATAGCTATCATTAATGATTTCAGCTTCACCACGATGCTCTGCAGTACTGGTGTGAGGACCCTGACCCACTGAGCCCCAAGAAGAGTCCATGAGCCACCATGATCTGTGCCTGGCCTCTGATGCTCACTGCACAGGCCCCTTTGGTAGCCAAGGACAAGCACTGGCAGCCCATGGTTGTTTTGATCCTGCCATCAGGAGCGGAGTCCTACTTGGCACAGCCCTGGAGCAAGGACCTTGTTCCAGGCCAGGGAGCTGCTTTGCTCCTTCAGCTGTAACGAGAGCCCAAGCTGGAGCAAAGGGCTGAACGAGGTGGGCCTGCCAGTGGGTCCCTGGGGGCTTATAATGCTATGGCCAGAGCAGAAACAATCCCACCCCGACTCCTGAAACACATCCCCCTCTATTAAGAGGGCAGACGAGTAGCCATTTCCCACTCTTTCCTCGCCTCCCGGAGGTCACCTTCAGCCGGGAGGCAGTGTCCCCCAGGCCCAGAGCCATGGGTTCGGGGCGGAGCGTCACGCTGAGCCCCGCAGCTCCTGGCAGCCCCGTCCGGCTGCTGGCGCAGGCTGAGCCCGGCGGCTGCGGCGAGGGGAGCGCGGCAGCGGCGGCCGGCTCTGCTGCGCTGCTGGACAAGGTGAGAGGCTTAGGACAGCCGGAAAGCCCCGCAGGAAGGGGGCTTACAGCGGTGGCAGGATGGAATGCACTGGGCAGGCGTCTAAAAGAGCACCCAGCCCTGCCAGGCTGCTTTTGGGGACTCGAGCGTGGTGTGTGCACTCCTTTCCCCCAGGGCTGATGAAGAGCTCGTTGGTGGCTTTGCCCTGGAAGGTCGCTTTGTGTCCACTTGTGTTGGGTGGGATGGTGCTGCCGTCCTAGCGGGTTGGCTGGGAGCAAGGTGTGATGTGGCTTGGTCGCAGTGGGATTGCTGCGGGTTTGTGTCCGAGGAGGCTGCTGTGCGGAGGCTGGGGAGTGCTGCGTGCTGCCGAGAGCCGTGCGGGGCGCTCCGGGAGCTGCTGCTGGGTGTCCCTGCCCTGCACAGCAGCATGCAGCTCTGCGAGCGGCACAGCCATCTCTCTCTGCACAGAGATTAAGCCTAACTAGCCTGCTGACCAGTTTTAGAGGGAAGCCCGTAAATCTACGAGCAACAAGGCCACAAGCAAACATTGCAATAATCTGTTCTTATCCCGTGCTGTATTAAACGTGGTTTGCACCAGATTGGACCTTTTAGGGAAAAAAAAAAAAAAGAGATGCTGTTCTTGAACCAAAAGTTACGAAGATGGAAGGATATTCTTCCATAATGTTTGGTCAGATTTTTTTTTTTGGGAAAATATCCTTCTACACAGAATCTGCACCACAACGGAAGTCTGAAATAGCCTCACTTCAGCTTCATCTATTGGTTTTATTATAAAGGTTTTACCGAACTTGGGAGAGCCGTTTTTAGTGAAATTCCAGTACTCGGAAAGGTGATAGATGATAGAGTAACTTCTTCACTATCTGCTTGATAAGCTATAAAGACAGCTTCCCTGGAAGTTTCCTCTTTAGTTTTCAGTCCTCTTGCCATTGTCATAATTTCTCTTGTCCTTTTTCTGTCAAACTGAGGATACCAACGGTAACTTGCTGAACTGTGGCCTCACTGATACCATTAAAAAGGTAGAAACCATCCAGTAACTGGTTCTGTTGGTCTATTAGCCTCCAGGAGATTTCAGGAAATTTATCCAGGTATTTTCCGTATCAATATATTTTTAAAATTCCAAGAAACATCATTAAAAGGTAGATGAAGAATACAAAGCAGAGCAAAGAGAAAAGTAAATTTATTATAAAAATACAAATTCCGCTGGTCTGTGATAGTCTCAATTGTAGTGCAGAAGCTGTTAACAGGTGGGCAGCTCTTCAGAAATACAGCTTCCCTAACTCAGCTGATTTTCGGAGATTAAATTTCAGACTGTCTCATGGCATCTGTATGTAGGAACCTCTGCAGAAACTGGAGTTCACTGTAAGAGGCACATCGCCTCTGAACAGATCTCTTCTTTTGTTACAATCATCTCAGCCTACGGGGAAACTGAACAGCTGTCTCTATTTTTTGTTTTGTTTTGTTTTGTTTACAGTGAAGCTTACTTTCTTAATTTAGCATGTGGAAAATGTTAGTTTGACTCTCACTGCTGATGTCTTCTGCATCTGATTCTTTTTGGGCATTTTCTTTAGCAGAGTGAATGCAAAAGTGGAGTCTGTAACATCAGTAACCCTTGTTCTGTTATGCTCTTAGACTTGGATCTGTAACATTAAGATGTATATCTACATCACTGTAGATTGTTTCTACTGCAATTCTGTATCATTCAGTGTCTCACTAAAAGTAGTGAGGCTATACCAAATCTACATTTCTGGATTTATATAGTGCCCATTAAGCAGCATGAACCTAGATGTGTCTGATTAATATGACATTTTTTCTTTTTTTTCTTTTTTGCTGCCACCCATCCAATGCCAGAATAAAATCCTGAATTCTTTGGTCATTTGAAACACTTTTGTATGTGTATATGTGCATGCATTGGTTTTACCAAGCAACGCATTGTCTACCCAAACCCTTTTTGTGCCATTTACAAACATTTTCTGGATGATTTCAGTGTTTTCTTCTAGATCTTTGACAAAGGTTAAAGTATTATAACAGAGTTAGGATTGAAAAAAAATGTTGTAGAGTGAGAACAATAAAATACGGTCTTTTCCTGTACCATATGCTTGGCTTTAAAAAAATCAATTAAAAATGTGTCGTGATGAAGACTAATGCCAGGATGAATTTGTACAGATAACTTTCAGGAAACAACCAGTGAATGGGACATTTCAGGCAGGTGCTGTATAATCCAATACCAGATGAGAACTGCTTCAAACCAACAATTTAGAGGATGATAGGAAGTACCTGCAGATCACTGGTCCTTACACAGCCCCTAAGCAGAAGTGTGAATAACAACTGAGTGATCTGAATTATTTGATACACTAAATCCAATTGAGCAAAATGTGCTCAGCTACACATGGTGCAACAATATTCAGGTAGAAGCCAGGCAGCACCAATAAAGGGTGCTAAAGAGGAAGTTAATTTTCCCCCCAACATTCCCCAGTAATTTTAAAAAACTGTGGACTCATAATGGGTGTATAAAGTAGTGCAGCCTGTGTGTCATTCCTGCAAAAAGAGATCTTGAGGCCGCAGCATGAGGCAGGGGAGAGTTCTAGCTGTATGTGTGACAGGAGGACAAAACCCCCCCAAGGCAGTCAGGTTTAACGTGGAGGACGGGAGGAGAAAAATGATAAGGCTTTAGAAAAGAGCCAAGAAACAGATCTGAGAGCTGGACAATTGGTCTGGACAATCTGAGAACTTGGTTTGACAATTAGACAGAAAGTTACTTGAAGGCATTGAACCAATCAGAAGACTGAGAGGTGTCTTGATGAAGGAGCATAGAGATGCTTATTCTCTGTTCAAAATGTGACTACATTTTGTGGCAGAATCACATTTGTTTTTCAGCTAACTGATGCAGGCACTACATAAGTACAGTGTGACAGATGCTTTGTAAAGCCTAAGTATGCATCGGTTAAATGCATAGCCTGAGCTTCAGTCCGATGGTTTTACACAATGTAATTAACTGAAAATATATTCTCATAGCCTGTGGTCATACCTCTGACCACAGTGCATATAAACCCTGAAAGAGTCTGGAGAAATTGAACAGGTATTAGAAACCTCTTTTCTCTATCTGAGAAACTTCAGCAGCAGGTTTGGTAAATTCAAATTAGGTTCTCATATGAATACCTAGCAGCAAGAATGTTCACAGTGTCGTTTATAATTGACCAATTGTCTTTGAATCAAGCCTGAATGACTTTTTGAAAGAGATGCCCCAGATGCTATTTGTTATTTGGTTTGTGTTAAGGCTCTGTAGAAGGTCAGACAAGAAAGTGGACCCCACATGCCATATGCTCAAGGCCATTTTTAATAGAGTATCTTTGATATGAGAAGAGGCTGAAACAGCTGAAACTCTTCAGCTTGAAAAAGAGAAGGCTCAGAGGGGATCTTATTGGTGTGTATAAATATCTGATGAGGGGTAATGAAAAAAAGGGAGATAGACTCTTCCAGGCAGTGATCATTGATGGGAGTCTCCATCTATGGAGATGTTGAAGACCTGGCTGAACACCTTCCTAGAAAACATGCTTCAGTTGCTGCAGCTTGAGCGGGGGAATGGGATTAGATGATCTCAAGAGATCCGTTCCAACCTAAACACCTCTGTGATTCTGTCATCATAACACTGTGTGTTATACAGAGATCATACTGTCTTTGGTTTTGGACATGTATTAAGTGCATTATTATTATTATTATTATTATTATTATTATTATTATTGTTATTATTACTATTTTGTTGTTGTTGTTGTTATATTATTATTATTTATTTTATTTTTGTATTAATCATTTTGATTGAAGAACCAGAACCAGAATAACATTACCTGAACATTGTATCTCCATAGGCTAGATCCCCCTCAGCTTCTCAGGTGGTTCAGAAGTATCTCATGATGGTGTAAAAGATGTGATCTTTTTGCTGCTGTAACTAAAGATTCTTTTGAGGAATTACAGTTTCTCACAGTCAGCAGCCTGGAAACAATACCTCTAGTAGGGATGAAACAGAAAGGATAGTGGTGGAAAGAACAGTTTTGAATAGGACTCTGCCTGCTGCCTTCAATACAGCACAGCCTAATGGTGAATGCATCCTGCCCAGGGTCCTGGTGACCTCCTCTTCAGTGCTTGTCAATCTGCAAAGGGAAAATGACACTTTAGAAGGTATCAGAAGTAGGTGAAGAGCACTCAGGCACACTCTACTCAGCAGTGACCCAAATTTGATCTTCACTTATTTTCCTAGATAGTCACCGTGTCATCTCAAGGAAAGACCTGATAACATTAGCTATTTACTCAAGTGTGGACTTTGTCTTGTAATTAATGACTCCAAGGGCAGCAAGGGCCAAAGTCTGCAAACTGTTCTGGAGTGACTACATCAAGGGCTTCCTTCATAAGAAGCCTTTATCAGACCCACAAGTCATAGACCCTCAAGAAACTCTACCCACATCCTCTGGATTATCTGTTCTTCTAAGCTGGCTCGTTCACTTTATTGCTCTACTCTGAACCTGGACCATTTGTCCTCCCATGCCAGTGAGGCCATGGATGGAAATATGGATCTATTCCACCTATGTTGCAGTTGACTTGAGTAGTAGAGTGAAAGGATACAAGAATTTTTGAGATTTGGGTTGTTCTGTTTTGATTTTTTTTAATTGCAAAAGCTTATAGACTGAAATTTGACTCCCTAAATTGATTTGAGAACAAAGAATATACAGAAAAGCATCTCCTTCTACTCACAAAAAGCAATTTTCAGGAGAGAAATAGGAGAGAAGGAATGAATCGTATCAAACGGATGAACCATGTTGTAAATAATTCAATGCAAATGAAACATATTAATTAATAGATATTTGAAGAGTATATAGCTTTTGAATAATACTTTAAGTTGATGCAAGTGAGAAGATTCTAATCTTTAGGCTAAATTGCAGTAACAAGGGGCCAGCATACAAGGGAAGAATTTTTAGTTAACTCAGGTTTGAGAATTTCAATTACAGTAGTTTCACGATTATAAACCGCACCTGAATATAAGCCGCACTTCCGGGTAGCTGGGAAGACCACGGGATTTGTCCATATATAAGCCGCACCCGAATATAAGCCGCGTTTTTTTTTTTTTTTTAAACTCACACGGCAGAGGGGGCGGGGCGCTCCGGCCCGGCCCCACACAGCCCGGCTTCCCAGCGGCAGGGGCCGGGCCGCCCTTGCGCAGCCCCCATTCCCAGCCGTCCCCCGTTCCCACTGGCTCCCGGTGGCACAGGGGCCGGGCCGCACACTTGCAGCCCCCGTTCCGGGCAGTCTCATGCTCCCAACGGCTCCCACTTGCCACTCTGCTTGGCCGGCTCTCACTTCCGGGTTGGCGTTTCGCTGGGATTTGTCCATAGATAAGCCGCACCTGAATATAAGCCGCACCACTGGGCTAGGCTGGATTCTTCAATGAAAAAGGTGCGGCTTATATTCGTGAAACTACTGTATTTAAGAAAATTGCGAACAATTATTTGTAAAGAATTGTCATGTGACCATTAATTTGATATAGGAAAAACACTGTCTTGCAGAAAATATTTTCTAGTACCTTTTTCACAAATATTGATATAATGTGTTCTTCAAATGTCAAGCAGACATCTCTCCTGTTTTTCCACACTACTATTTAATGTGGCTTTAGCTGATCTAATATCAAAGGGAGGTGTATGCCTTTCCCAGGTCTATTAAATTTTAGATTTTTTCTCTATATTTCACCTATTTTTTTCTCTCTAACACCTAAATAAGGAAGCACCAGTTTGGAAATATTTTTAGCAGAGTGGATCCATTTGTGAGTTCTGAGATGCCCGTGCTGTCTGGAATTCCACAAGCCTCATTGGCTGGGCAGCAAACAGGAGAACTTCAAAGCAAAATCTCGAAAATACTTTCCAGATCCTTTTTCCCTGTAGGTTCTCCCCAGCCTTTCATTTATCCTCTCCTGTGCAAACACTTGCTCATTGTTGCACTCTCTCTGGAATGTACTAAATTTGACTGCTGTTGACTCTTGCATCAAGCCAAAGCCTTTGCAGAAAAATAGGGCCTATTTCTTGACACTTCTGAATTGGATAAGATTTCAAAATGCAGTCTAGGAGAGAGGGAAGGGAAGAGAAGGGGAACTTTCCCACAGTAGTCTCAGGCTCCTGTAGAAATCCAGCCTTGTTGCAGATTTCCCAGGTTTACATAATTTTTTTTCCAAATTTCTTTATTTTGAAGAATGACTGGCTTTAGCAGCAGTGGGGTTCCTTTTCAGAAGAGAGATGTGGACATACTGGAACAAATCCAGGCTGTGAAAACAGTTAAGATATGGGAGTATTGGTCATAGGAAGAGGGGTTAGCAGATCTGAGACTGGATCAGCCTCAAGAAGAGGAAGCTTGAGGGGAATCATCTGATTGATGCGTATGAGTACCTGCTAAAACACAGACCTCCTGGTTGTGGATATCACTGTGGATATCTGATACTGGATATCACAGTATCAGATGATACTGAGTGACAGAACGAGAGCCAGGGGGCCTGAAACAGAATTTCTATTTGAGCATAAGTTGAAATCTTTTTTATCACAAAGGTGATTGGACACTGGAGCAGGTCACCCACAGCAGCTGTGGAGTCTCCAGCTTCTAGATATTTAAAACTGGGCTGAGCACAGGACCACCTGCTCTAGTTAACCCTCCTCTGAGCAGTATGTTGCAGTAAATGGTCTCCAGAAGCAACTTCTCCAATTAACCATCCTGGGACTCTGGTTTTGTGACCTTGCCCCAAGGCCAGGAGGAACTCCCAGGCCCAAAGTGCCTTGTTCAGGGCACAAGGAGGTAGACAGGAAGAGAATGTTGCCACATAGGCCTTAAAATGCTGCCTTGTAGCTGGCTGAGAAAAGCGAAAAAACTTCTGTGAAATGGGTCTGAAGCAGCTGGCTATAGCTCAAAATGCCATTGATGTCCTATGTTACTTACTGTAGAAATTACTTGGCTGCACAGATGCGTGACTTTTGATCAGAAATGTCATCAGGCATGTGAGGTACTGAGCTCCCTTTGGCTTCCTCAAGGCACTTTGCCTTTAGTCATGTGCTAGCTGTGCCTCTGCCTGAGGGACAGGTCTGTCTCATCCTCAAGACTTTCTCCAATAAGCAGTAGAGGTGGAATTCTGAGTAGAGAGGTGAGGTCTTGTTGCAATAGGCTCAGGAGAGTAAGCGGGGGGTGACTGGGTCATACTCGAAAATCTGGGATTCTGCTGATGTTTTGCCTGTGGTGTAATATTAGGCAAAAGGATTAGAGGGCTGGAGGATGTCTCCTTCAGTACGGAGGGAATGATGATGAGGGGCTTTGCCCAGAGGTGTGCTCTATAAAAGTGCAAATTCAACTCTAGCACAGCAGCAAGAGTGCTCAGGCTCCAGGTGGCAGAAATAAGCCCTGCCATGGCATGGTTTGCATTGCATGTCTGATCTGGCTTTCTCTGTGTGTGCTGTGATGTTCCTGACTGCAGCTGTTTCTGCAGAGCTCAGCGATGGCCGAAAGCTCAGCTGTGATTGCAGCAGTGTCAGGGAGAGCAGCACCAACCAGGCTAGAGGAGCTGCTGGAGATCACTGCTCAGAGCCTGGTGCGTGCCGAGGTGGCTGAGCACTACGAGGTTATCCGGGAGCTGGGCAGGGGCAAGTATGGCCACGTGATGCTAGTGACCCACAGGCAGAGAGGTAAGGAACTGACTGTGCCCTGTGAACCACTGTGCCTTGTCTCCTCTCCACTCAACAGACCATGGCGTGGGCTGGTGGTACCTCAGGGCCAGACACCAGGCATGGCGAGGAGGATTCCCAGGGAGACCAGCGGGGTGGGGACCTCTCCAGCCAGGAACCATTCCATTACATCCAGCCAGGGACCAGGTGATGCTAGGGAGCAGCCCAGACCATCTGGCAAGGTTATAGTGATGAGTCAGGTCCAAGGTCAAGCTGGGAAATTAATCCCCAAGGCAGGATCTAGAGAGTTCACAGATAGGCTGGATAGGTACCAGCGTGGATGTGATATAAATGGAAAGCAGTCCCACCACAAGGTTCAGTCAGGGAGCCCCAAGCCTGAGCTGGCGCCCTAAGGCCCAAGGACAAAGGGTGTGAATGAAGGTCCTGGGTTGGCCATATCAGTGCCCTGACACTGCTCTTCCCCAGTAGTCCCAGCTCAAGGCTGATGGGCTCATGTATCCTGAATGTCCCTACTCTGCCCAGGGCTCAAAACTCACACTCCTGGCAGCCTATTTCAGACCTGGTGTCCACACAGTATATCCACACAAACTTTGCACTAGGGACCTCCCTATGGCTGTGACTGTCCAGATCTATGTCTGCTCTGTCCTGCCGTGGTGTGTGACTTCCAGAGGAGTCTAACTCTCCTTTCCCATCTCCAGGGACTCCTATGGCTCTCAAGCTGCTACCCAAAGCCAGTACGAAGCTGCACACCTTCCTGTATGAGTATTGTATAGCACTGTCCCTTGCCACCCACCCTGCCATCATCGGGATGTTTGGAATTGCCATTGAGTCCAGCCAGTACTATGGTTTCCTCTATGAGCCAGCGCTGCACAAAGACCTCATCTCTATCATCAAACCCCGTGTGAGTGTTGCTACAAGGCCATGGGGACCAGGCTGTGGCATTTGGCCCCTCTGAAGGCCGGCTGGGTCAGAGGGAGGGAGATAAAGGCAGTGGCTGTGGGTCTGTCTGGGGTCCATAGCATTGAAGCAGCCTTGGGCTGGCGAGGCAGGGAATGCGAAGGTCTTTCCCAGCACAGAGCCAGGTGGGAGGCCGGCTGGCAGGGCTGCTGAGGTGCCGTGTGTGTGCCATCCCCCTCTCTCCATGCAGGATGGGATCCCTGAGCTGGCCACCAAGCAGTGTGCCAAGCAGCTGGTGAGCGCGCTGGAGTTCATCCACAGCCGGGGCCTGGTGTACCGTGACATCAAGCCCGAGAACGTGCTGCTGTTTGACCCCGACTGCCGGCTTGTCAAACTCACGGACTTCGGGCTCACGCGGCCCAAGGGCACCAGGCTCAAGCTGGTGGCCGGAGTAATCCCCTACACCGCCCCTGAGCTGAGCAGCACTGCTGATGCCCAGGGGGTCCCCATAGACGCCAGCATGGATGCCTGGGCCTTTGGGGTGCTGCTTTTCTGCCTGCTGACCGGCTACTTCCCCTGGGAGCAGAGCCTGCCAGAGGACCCTTTCTTTGAGGACTTCATGCAGTGGCAGGAGACAGGCCTAGAGAAGGACGTGCCCCGGCACTGGAAGCGCCTGACAGCCGAGGCTGCCGGGATGCTGCGGAGCCTGCTGGCCCTCGATCCTGCCAAGCGTGGCCCCGTCAGCGGCGTGCTGCACTACGTCGACTGCCCTTGGCGGCTGGAGGATCCTCACAGTGAGGAGGCTGCCGTGAAGTCCTAGAGCCTGCTCCCCACAGCAGGAGGGAAGGAGGGTCTCAGCCTGCAAGGGGTTTCAGGGTTTGGGCACCATGGTGGCCTGGGTGTGACAGACCATGGTGACCCAGAGAGTGGCTTCTCTGCAGCACTGTCCCTGCTGCCACAGCCAAGCTCCTTCCCCAGCTGATGATCCTCACCATGCCTCAGTGCTGCCCAGTGCCACCTCCTCGTGGCTTGAGAACATCTTCCTATTGGAAATGACTGTGTGTGTGAAGCATCCACTTGTTTCCTAGTCACAGGGAGTTATTTAGGCTGCGGCACATGCTGTATCTCAAAATAGAGCAAACTATGTACTTCTGTGTTTCTGTATGTGGCTCATTTTCTCTCATAATAAATGCCTGTCGGGACCCACTGTTGGGTTGGAAAGCAGAGAGCAAGTCAGACCTTGCAGCTATCTCAGGACAAGCTGTCCCAGGCAGGGGCCATCCCTGACTGCTGCTTGTGCCTGCAGCAGGACCCCTGGAGGGTGGCTTCAGGCAGCTGGGGTGGAGGGGCTGGGCAGACCTCATGGCTGGGGAATGGTTGTGGTGTTGAGGTTATCTCATGCCAGCCCAAACACATCTCTTCCCTTGTACTGCCTTCAGGTCCTAGAACAACGTCCTCATGCTCTTTTCCATGCCTGGTTACCCTCTAGAAGACCTTCCTTCTCCCCTTTCCTATCACTTTTTTAACCTTTCCCTAGGCACACACCTCTCTAATGCCCAATATCCTCCTTGATGCAGATTTTAATCCTGAAAAGGAGTAGTAAAGGGGGAATTAGGGGTTAATAGCCCTTACTACTTTTCTATCTCTTTTCAATCCTCGGGGTTTTGCTGTTAGTAATAATCTCTTCCTGCACTTAACCTGGTCTTTGGCTGAAAATAGTCACAGCTCATTTTCCACTCTCAGGAGCTTCATAACTTCTAAAAATGCAGTGTCCCAGCACTATACTTTCTAGCATTTCAGCTCTGTTTTCATGTCAGACCTTTCCTGCACACACACTTTCTTCTATGCTTCCCCACCTTCCAGCTCTTTTTTCCCAGATTCTTTTCACCCATTGGCATTTTAGCATTACTTAACTTCTCTACTAACACTGCCCATCGCCTTTTGCTCACTCCTCTCTCAGCAACATCACCTCTGTACTATTATTTTATGCTGTTCCTCTACCTACATCACTTATGCCTTGAGTCTTCCTTCCAGTTCCCCAACCTACCTTAGCAAACAGCATTATGCTTGCACTGTCCAATACACAGTTTTCTTCTGCTTACTTCCATCTCTTAGAATCTTTCATTACTTGAAATCATAATAAATGCTGCTCAACTCCAGACTGCTGAGATTTGGCTTTAATTACTCATTAAGCAGAGGAATGTTAAGGTGCCAACACAGTCCCTGTATTTAAAGTGGAGAAGGCTTAAGACCAGTGGACCTAAAGCCCAGGTAGCTGGCTACTATCCAGTGAAAAATAATGGAAAATTTGTTACAGATGCTTGTTAATGGAGAATTACAGAACAGGAATGTGGCTTTTTGGAATGAGACATTCAATTTTATGATGAAGTTGTGTTTGATACAGTAAATTCATAGTGCTATGATACTGAGTTTTTGTAAGGCATGACCTATTGTTAAAAAGAGAATTGTGGCATTAATTCAGAAGTTGCACCATGCCAAGTCCATAAAATATAGATCAAGTGGATTGAGAACTTTCAATAGGGAGAAAAAATAACTGTCTGCTAGAATGCTCTATTTTGTTTGGTTTCAGAAGGGATCAGTTGTTAAAACATTTCCAACCATGATTTTTCAGGAAAGTACAAAGCAGGTAAAACTCTACAGATGACACAAGTATGAATAGGGTGGTAGCAAGAGGAGCAGGCTACTCAAAGAGATCTGAATAGCTTGGTAAGTTATGTATATTCAAACAGAATTTTCTTACAGGCAGGAGAAACAAAATTAGATAGGAACACATAGGAATAGAAGCCATGGTTACAAAAGGATCCCTAAAAACTTGCCAAGAGGATACACAAGATTACATGAGTTCTTATGTGTTGTCTGTTAAAAAAGGCAAATGAGCTCCTTGCATAGCTAAAGAGAGGCAGAGACTAGACATGGTCAAATCTTCAGCAAAACAGCTAACAAGATTCCTCTGGCCTAAATATGAGTGTGTGAAGTAGAAGTGAGTGATCAGTATTTGATACTCCATGGGGAAATCCTCAGTATGGTGCCACAATTGCAGACAGGTTGGAAAACTAGAGGCATCTCAGAAGAAACCATGGTGGGACTGTGATTTAAGGCTGTAAGAAAGCCTTAAAGAAACTAATAAGCTAAACTATCTGAAATAGAAAGACTGGATGGTGAATTGATTGTGGTATAGAATACTGAGAAGAAAATACCACCTCTACTAATGACCAAGAGCAACCGTGAGCTGTTGAAGCCAAACATTCCAGTGGTGAGGTTCTTGCTGACTGAAAGCAATTGTCATGTAAGCAGAGGCTGAGAGAATGTGGAATGTTCAGCCTGGAGAGGAGAACAGTGTGGATCTTAAATGTCTTTATACTTCCAGGCACAAATATAAACTGTGAGAGGGAAGCAACTAAACAAATGAAAAATGGCTTTATAGTGATGTTGGCCAAACTTTGTAACATTGGTTGTGTGTCTGTGGCTTTGGAGACATTCAAAAGATGATTGGACAAGGCTCTGGTAAACTTTCTCTAGCTGCCTCTCTTTTGAGAAGAAAATTGGTGTAGACAATCTTCACATGTCCTGTCTGGTATCAACCATACTGTGATTCCACGACATTTTTTATTTTGAAGACACTCCGTGTTGTAGCTAAGGATGTTTACGTTTCCCAAACGTCTCTACTTTGGAATTTCTCAGCATGGTATCAGCAGACCTGCATGCCAAATGCAAAACCAGCTTGACAAGAAAGAGTTAGCAAGATTTTAGGATTTATTCCAAATTAAAGTAAACCTGAACTGATGGAACTCTGACATCTTTGGGGAAACAGATCAAGCTGCCCCATGTCATCAGGGCCTGGGCTGTTTTTTTGCAGGAGCCAATTATGCCAATGAGGATCAGGGATTCAGTGCTGCCTGACAAAGGCAATGTGACAGGTGAATGGAAGTGAGAAGTGAAAAATGACCAGGATTGTTTCTCTGTCTTCTTTGTCACAGAGCCTTGAGACTTTGGTAGAAGGGGTTTCTGCTGCCAGAAAGTTATGTGATGCATAGTGAAGTGATGAAATCAGCACTGTGACTGCACTATGCATGTGATGGTGGTGGGTGCAGGACTGCAACGAAGCAAGCAGAGATTTGAGCACAGTGGCAAAAAGCTCTGTCCTGAGCCAAGTCCCCAACTCAGGCTTCTTCTCTCAGTAGCTTGTTCATAATTACAGCTGGATTTCTTAAATCAATTAATAAACAGACCTGGCAAAGACTATCCCCAGGGGGTCTGGAAAAGGATCTCGCTGCCCCCATCACCCTGGAGCAGCTGTTGGGAGAGGCTGAATGGAGCGGAGCTGTGTGCAAACACTCCGGCCCTTTGCACGCCCAGCCTCTGGCTGCAGAAGGGCTGGCCAGGAGCCCAGCACAGTAAAGGGCAACATTTCAGCTCATGTAGGCACGAGGGATGGGGTGGATCTGGTGTCATCCCCAAAGGGGCATCAGGTGGCTCTGAAGAGGAGGGAAAAATGCGGTACTTCGCTCCACTCTGGGATGGAATGAAGAGATAAATCAGGTAATGACCGAGCTCACCACACTGTGTGAGTTCTGACTGCAGGTCCAACAAGTGTGAATCCAGGCCCTGGTGCCCTGATGCCTGCAGCACACTGCATGCACGGGATGGGAGCATGGATCCCATGGCTTTTGGTGGGATGTATGCTCTATGTTTCTAGATCCTCTTGTCCACCTCAACATGGATTCTGGTTCCACTTCTGCACTGTGCAGTCCAAATGTCTCCTCATTAGTTATACTCAGCAGCAGCCTGGGGAATGTGGTGCAGATCAGAGACTGTAGGGTGTAGGGAAAGTATGGGCCAGTACTGCAGGTGGAAGGATGATGGGATGAGCCTGGATCTGTTAACTGAACAGTTTGGTTGTAACTCTTCTCCCAGTAAGAAGTGTTGTCAACAAGAAGTGAAAGCTGTTTGCTAGACAGAGAAGTGAAAATTCAGGCAGATTTGAAAGTGATGACCCAAGTTGTGATAATGTCTAAATAGTGCCCCAGAAGAGTCATCTGAGAATTAAAATACTGAATGTTAAATAGAGCCTTTAGGCAAACTGTTTGGGCTAAACACAGGTCAGCAGTGTCCCCAAAATAGAGACTGTTTTGTGATGCTGGCTGGACCCAGGACACAGAAGGCAGGGTAGGACCAAATTGCACTGTGAAGTCAATGTAATCTCCTCTTTCTACAGGAAGAATAATGAAAGTCACTCTGTTGGAAGCTGGAGCAGTGATTAAAGACAGGGTAGAGACCCGGCCGTCAGGGATTTAGCAGTTAGGCTTCTGGAGTAGTTGCTAGAAGCTTGCATATAACTTTCCTTCTGCCTTGTCAACTCCAACACTGCATTACTTCCATCCCTTCCCACTTAAACTCACCTAGGTATCATTACTGTGACTAGGTATCATTACTGAGTCAGTTTCTTAGGAAGGGTGGCATTCCCCAGCATTCCCTGAACAAGACCGCATATTGATCACCCATGTGACACTTCCCATTCTGCATGTAAATGTCAGGGCTTGAGACTGCAAAAGGACTGAGCACCAGTTACCAAAAATGAGTGGGGTAAAGCATCTCAGGACAGGGAATTTGTTAGGGCAGATGCAAGACTGCTTGATGTGTGAGCCTAGCTCTTCCCACACTGCTTCTTCTCAAGTTTTGACTTTCATTTCAAAGACAAAGCAGCCAGAGCTTTGTTAAAGTCATAAAAAACAGGGCCCTGTTCTGAGCAACTCTCCGTCTGAGCACAGGGATGGGAAGAAAAAGTAACTAAGGAATAAAAATGGTGGGATTTGTTACCTTCCGTTTTTACTCATGTAGGGGCATTTTGGTGAAAACTGCAACCCAGCTGATTTCTTCTAGAGCTGCCTGTAGCTGAAAAGCCATGAGAAATCATAAAATGCTATTGTTATGCAAAAGAGTTGCAGGATTGAAAGTGACTGGAGCGCAAGATACCTAGTCCCTGACATAGAGTTTTAGCTTTTAGCCTTTTTTCACCTCTATCCTGCATCCCTGGGTGGAGATGCAGAAACAGCAAGATCAATGGAACTGCCTCGGTGCATTTCACATCCTGTAGGTTGCACAGTACCTTGCTACCCATACTGTAATTTTAGTTCCCCTTGTGCTGTGCTGTGCTGTGCTGTGTTGCTGCTGACCACAAAGAGAAAGTGACCACTAGTAAATCCCCTAATGGCTAGTATCAGCCAGCATCCTAAACTTAGGATGCACTGAGGTCTGACAGCCAGGCACACCAACCAATGATCTGGGCTTGCCCATATACAGGTCTGCCTGTTGCTGTGGTGCATTTGTTTTCTTTTTCCCCTGGGCTGACAGGCAGCTGGGCATGTTTATAAGCCTTATGCCTTGGCTCAGCTTTGTGCAAGAGAGGGAGGAAAGGGGATTTGGCCTGGCCCAGGGTGGTGACAGAAGGCAGTCACGGCTGTCACACAGACTAATTGCACTTCTAACCCACTCTGCTGTTTACAAGCTGCCCCCCACCAAGGACTCGTGTCTCTGGCTGGCACCTCTGTCTCAGGGTAGACTCACATAAGGTTTCAGCTACCCTGGTAGCTACCTTCTGTGTGCTAACTCAGATTGCAACTTCCACCTATACTTTGCTGACATATTTCTTAGGGGATAGCAGGAAAAATCTGTTCATGGCTGAACAGATTTATTTAAGTGAGATGCTCAGGAAAAGAATTATCTTAAGTGGTGAAACACTAAGTTTTTTTTAAAGTATGTATGAGACATCTAGATATACAGAGCTGACTTCAAGCAAGCAGCCATGTTACCATGATTAGAGGTGGTGCAGATGTCTTCAAACCGCTGCTTGAACAGTCCTGTGTCTTCGACCCCAGTGTTGCCCTGTGCCTGGCGCAGCTGGTTGTCTTCCCTTCCACTGGCAGCGTGCACGATGGAAACAGCGCAAGGACAGAAACGTCCAGGCATTGGTTGACATCTGCTGAATCTGCTCTTTCCAAATTCAGGTAAAGTGGCAGCTTTCATATCCCCTTGTTCTGTCACTAACAGTTGTTGCAGCTGACATGTGCTTTGAGTTATTCTTTTACCTTCCTCTTCAGGACAGTAAATCTCACACAGATTGCCAAATGCAGAGCTAACTCACAATTGTCTTCCTCAAGGGCATCCTGGGCAGGCTTAACTCCTGACAACTCCTTCAGCAGATCCTCCCTCTGCTTTACCCTGCACCCCTTTCTGCAGTTGCTTTATGATTTTTGGCTGCTGAGCCCTCTTGGAAGAAACCAAACCACATTTAATTGCTCATACCTTTATGATTGCTAAGCCCTTTGTTGTCTACAGGTCAATTCCCTGAGGTGTGGATTTGTTTGCCTGTCCAAAGCCCTAGAAGTGAGCAAGATGAGCAGATGGTAGACCTACATGCCTTTGAACTGGACAATATGGATTAAGTGCAGGAATTTTACAATACACCAGATTTGCATGATGGATCAAACTACAGACAGACAAATGTCTGTCCTAGTCTAGGACTCAGCATTATGGCATACAGCCACACGTGTATCATAGAGACATGACCGGAATAGATGTGCTGTCCTCACAGGTACACATTATCCCAGGTGAGTGGTTAGAGCTGCTCCATGGATATGAGGCTTTGGTAAAATTACAGTGCTCACACTGCTGTGGACTAACATCTCTTACACTGAAAGAAAGGAAGTTACCAGGGACTCCTTTCCTCCTTCAGCTCTAAGGAATTTTCAGGGATTTTCCTTCTATGGTACAGTTTATTTTCTCCCCCTTTCATGCATTGTTTCCAATCTTTCTCACTCTTTCAGCCCTGTTTCTGTATCACTTATCCAACCACATTTTCCCCTTGCTGGGATCATCCTGGTACAAATGAAGTACCCCTTTGTACCAAACTCTGGAAGAGTTTATATTCTCAAAAGCAGCACAGGGCACTCACTGTACAACTCATTGTCTCCTTTCACTGATTTGTTAGAGTTGCCACTCATTTGCATCAGTTCACCTCTTTGTACCACTGCTCTGGGGACTGTGGCAAGAAGCAGCATGCACTCATGTCCTCAGGTTCCCCTCTCTCACATCCACACTGCTCGTCATACTTCAGAGAAGGCTGCAGTGCCTTTATCCCATCAGGACTGTTTATCCCTCAGCTGGAGGTGTAAGAGGACACTTGCACAAAGAGCAGCTGCTGTTTGGGTACTGCTGGTAGAGGGGTAGGAGGGGACTTCAGCAGGCAAGTTGGGTGGCTTCTATTCCCAGTACCGGAGGAGGTGAGTGCAGAGGGAAACTGGACCTCCTGGTGATTCTCTGCATATCTTTGAAGGTATGCATTGCCAATCTCTGTTTGAGTTTGCTGTTGCTGGGCTTCCTAGGAGCTACTGAACTGATTGGTCTCTTCTGTACAGCTCCATAATGGAAGTCTGGGGATGAAGTGGGACCATGATAGGCAGCCATTCTGCCCTACCCCTGAGCAGCCTGCCACCCTCCCACTGGTTCCTGGCTACACAAGGGCATGTCAGGAACTGGATAGGGCTGGCAGAGACCTGGCTGTAACTGGATGCCCCTGTCCTTTCCTTTCTTTCTGTGACGGGAGAGAGAGATGAGTTTATGGCATGTGGTGTGTGTGGGCTGCCAAGTGGCACTGGCGGAAGGAATGGTGGCACATCAAGAGGATAGCTTGCCACCATCACCACAAATCTGTTTAGTTCAATGAGTGGAAACCTCTCTGATAAGCAGTTTGGATTCAAAGCAAAATCTTGATCTGCAATGTGGGTCACCCAGCAGGCTGGAAATGATATTTTAGTAATCCTGACCTCAGTTCTCATTAATCATTAGACATATCACCGTTCTTCCAGAGTTAGGTAGAGAATTGCAAGTCCTGACCCTGACTGCTCATTTTCCTTTCCACTCATTCCCTTCATACCTCATGTTAGGGAAAGTAAGGGCGATAATGTCTGTATGGACCCAGGTCCTGTTTCATGTGTTTCCAGTTTTTGACATGGCTACTCATTTTGCCAAGCTCTGATACAAATTTTGTTGTCGTTGTTTAATGGCTCTTGGCATTGTTTTCATCTTGCTTGCAAGGAGAAGAAGGCTGGGTATGATCCTTATGTTAGAATTATGCAGAGGAGAGTAACAGGTCAGGACCAATGCTCAGGTTGAATTAGGCTGGAATTCACATCCCTGCTTCTCAATTTTCAGCTTCTTCTTAAGATTTGAGGAAAATGGCATGGAGAAACTGCTATTTTCCCATAGGTAATGCTAATCAGATGGTAAAGAAAAAGAAAGAGAAATTAGAAACTCTTTGGTAGAGGAGAGGAACTTTTCCTTACCAAGAGCAAAACAAGAGCATTTGCAAAGCTGGCTCACCTTAAGTTGGATACTGCTCCACTCTTTTTTTATGGCTCTTCTCCTTTATTATGGGGTCTCATGGGATACTGGAAGAATTTTCCATGCTGTCCACAAAGCTGTTGCTTTGCAAATCTCCCTCATTAGCCTTAGCTTCATTGTCTTTGTGATTTGAACATGTATTTACTTCAGAGATAAACCTGGTTACCATTTCATTGACAGGTAATTTTCTTGCAGTTAGGAGCAAGGGCTACTACCTCAGGCTGCAGACAAGGGAAGAGCTTATGTAGACACATATTGCTCAGACTAGATGAGTAAATCTCACCCTTCTGTATAGCTTGTCAGGCAAGCATCTGCACACCTGTCATATCTGGGCAGTCACTAAAGCAGACAATTTCTTGCCTGTGTCATGGGGCTGAAAAGAAGCATTTAAAAACAGAAAATCAGGCAATACATGTGTTGAGACAGACTTCACAGCCTCAGAAAAGAATTTATTGGATTTTCTTCACACTCACACATTTTATGTCCTTACAGTGATGTCACTAGGCTAGTGATAAGAGAATAACTGAGAATAGTTCCTGAGAAAGGCGTTTATAGCCTTCTCAAAGCTTCTCAAGTTTTAGGCCTACAGTTCTACTCCAAGATTTAGTTATGTCAGTATGCAGAGAGGATAAAGGTACATGTTTACTGTAGGTGAGTAAATTGAACACTAGATGAATTCAGCATTAGATTAAGAGCTGGTAAATCATGGTAGCATGTAAACTGGGGTATGTGTAAATGATTTCCTGCCCACCCTTTCTGTATCCCTCCTCCCTGATGGAGCACAGCCTGAGTGTGCACTGTTACTGGTCACCCAGGTCCTGATTTCCACAGACATCCTGGACACAGGGCAGAAGCCAACAGGACCAGGTCTCTGGTGTGGACAATCAGGACACCAGACCCACTGAATTATCCTCTGTGTGCTTGACAAACTTCTGCTATCTCATCATACTTTAACCCTCATAGGAGCTGGTCCAAGTTCCTTTAATGACCTAGAGCAGAGACTACAGGTCAGATCTGGAAGAAGGGATTATACTCCCACACTAACTACTGATGGTGTGTGGTCCCGTCCCCATTCTGCCTTATCTGCAGAGTAATTTCTCGGAGGAAGGCATGATCTGCTTTGTGCATTACCTTAAAGGGACTGTTTCACTGCAGGAATTCTCACTTCCACATCTCAGTCCCTTGGATGCTCACAGTGCTGCATTGCAGTAGCTGAAGCTTCCAGTGCTGGGAGGGTGCCAGAGATTTAAACACCCATACCCACTATAACTCCTGCCTCAGGAATCCAGATTTGCCTGGGTCTTAGTAACATGACCTGTTTTCCACCAGCTCTAATGTGTCCCCTCCAGAACTGAGTTTCATCTTCTCTCATACTTAGTTTAAGCCAAGGAATGAAATCACTGAGCAGCCTATGAACTTTGTTGTCCCTGTTAGCTTCTGCACGTTTACTCAGAAGCATTAATATTCACGGCTGAGTTTTGTAATGGGTACATCCTGTGTTCTCTGCTCTTCCTAAACAATCAGGAGCTGGAGGTTACATACTTTCTATGTAAAAAGAGAAGAAATTGCTGCAAACTTCCTTTGTCAAAGAAAAGAAGGTAAGGCTGTGATCTGTCCATCTCTGGGCACTTGCATGATCCCTACACGAAATAGCAAGAGAGAGGGCTTGACTCAGATCCTGGGGAGTCAGAAATGGAACTCCCATGGGATTTGCAGATGTAACTTTTCTTGGAGCAAGTCATCATAGCTGAAAAGCGAGGCAGCATAGCAAGTATAAAGAAGATGTGCCATTGCAGCCTTGTGCTAAAGTTACTTAGCTAAGGGTGTTTCCTAAGTGGATTTTCAGTCATTTCAGTCACTCCTGCTTCCCCACTGCTCACCACACATCACCTTCTGCCCCTCTGTGCCCACTCTGTGTCACTAGCAGTTGCACTCACTTAACCTTAACTATTAGTGCTGCCCTTAAATCAAAGGCAGTGCTGGATACTTGCCTTTCCCAGCCTTTGGCCTTCTTCCAATTACGGCGGACGCGTTAACGAGAAGACCTCATATCTAACTGTCTAGTCAAGGCACTTGCAAAATGCCAGCCAGCACAGTAGCTGGATGTGGAAAAGAGAAACCAGCTAACGTCAGCTCAGAGCAAGACTCAAATTCAAAAAGCAGCAGAGAGCAGCAGAGTCCATGACCACCAGGTAAGCACATCAAGACATGGTTCAAGGGTCTTTGGACAAGTGTTATTTTCATTGGAAAGCCCAACTGAGGATGGGAACTATCAGCTCCTGCTGGTGGGTTTTGGGTACACACACCTGGAAGCAGGCAGCTGGGGAGTCAGTGGTACACACAGGGCAGGAGATTGCAGAGGACTTCTCACTTGAGCTGGGTGATGAGAACAGTCAGTGAGTGATGAGTACGAGCAGCTGGTAGAAAAATTCACCTCGAGACACTCCAGCTTAGAGTGGGAACTCAGCAATTTTAATGTTAGGCAGTTTTTTTTTAATGATACTCTGACAACTAGGTGTCATAAGGCACATAAATCACATCTTGAAACTGAGACAGTGTGAGACCCTGATGCCCTGAGATCTGAGCAGCTGAGGTGACACTAGATAGTCCCCTGTGTACATGGGCTCTGCTTGTGCCAGCAGGGAAACCACTCCCTCATGATCTGGGGTGAAAAGGTAAATGACATTTTTTAAGAATCAGCTTGGTTACTTATGAGTTTTAGAGAAACAGACAGTTTTCTTCACATGGTATAAAAAGGCATCATACTGCATCAGAAATCACAAAATCTTTACATTCAAATCAGATTTTAAAATATTTGAGTTAGACTTATTTTTCTTTTAAAACCAAATAATTTCAAATTAAATGTGAATTCAAGGAAATCTTTTCTAGACTGTTCATAACATCCAACTAATCAAAATATTTAAAGAGGGAAAGCAATGCTGCTTTTGTGCCATTTCTGTAAATTTTAATTGGTTAAAGTTTTTTGTTATTGAACTTGTGCAAGATTGACCCAAATATAATTTTTTTTTTTTTCCTCACAGAAATTAGGCTATGGGCAGAATGTACTCTTCCCGTAACTTTGGACTGTCTTCCAGGAAAAGAGGTACATCTAAAAGTCTTAGATGCACCTCTTAGACAGCTTCATAGTTTTGACAATTGCCTTGTGAGAATCAGAAACTATTTGCCAGTTCATCAGAGTTAGCCAGTTACTCCTTTCTCTTTACATCAGCTAATTTTATGTATGGCACAAAGTTTGAAGAGCTTGTCTCAGCATAGTTGTACTTCCACATTAGACCAATGGTTAAACCTAATCCAATATCCTGTCTCTTAAAAACAGGTATAAGAACAGGGCAAGCATATAGTCAAAATTCCTTAAAGACACTACCCAGCTTTCAGCAGATTTTGATTTGGGAGGAGTCTGCAGATAGGTGGAGACTTTAAATGTCACAGTCCTGAGTAGATTTTTTTCTCCCCCATGGATTTCAGACCCTACATATTGCAGTCCAGGGAGGGGAATATATCATTCTTGGCAGCACAGCTGGTTCATGCAGAGGAGGAAGTTCCTCATTGCTACTCCCTCTTTAGCCACTGCAATAGAATGCTTTGAAGATGATATTGAAGGACTCATTATCTTTTCTTGTTGTCAAAAACCACTGTATCCCATTATGGGCCCTACTTCAAACAGAAAAAGTTAGAATACACACCAAGTATTTAAAATCCTGTGTTATTCAGCTGCTTGACTTTTCTGGGAGGGAGAGAACGCTTCTGCTAGTGCCCCATCCCTCAGAGGTGATGCCTTTAGCAGTCCATAATAGCATTACTCAAACTGAATCTATTTTCCTAATTCTAATATATTTCTTTACATCCTGACTTAAGTTCCAAGTGTCCACCATTCCCTGTGATCAAGTTAACAGATCTTGATTTCCTTGAGGTTTCCCATCTTCCCTTTGTTCACACTATTTTTGCTTGAATAGACCTTGCTTGTACACTTCAGGAGAGCTGCTCATGCCAAAGGGCGAGGACTCATTTAATGCCCTTCTGAAATTCTCTTTCCGGACTTCTGGCCACTGTTCTCTTCCAGAGCTCCTTGACTTCAATGCGCCCAGACAAAAAAAAAGCAGAGTAGATTCAGCCACAGTGACTAGGGTCAGTGGAAAGTCAAGACCACCAGGCAAGACTAAGGACAAGCCAGAAAGTCAAACCAGCACCAGTATCATCAAGGCACAGGCATAGCTGTGACACAAGCTCAGCCCATGCCCTTTCTCCTTGCCTGAACTAAGTGCAGCTCTGGAGGAGAAGAGGGAGAGCTTCTTCCCAGCTCTCTCACCCCCAGTATTGTCCCATGTTCAGTGAAGCACCCAGGTACCAGAGAGCTGGCAAAGACTTCTCTCTCAGTGTCAGCACTGCTGTGAGCCAGGAGCCTCAACACAACACAGCTACTGGTCCCAAATAGGTTAGGGAGGAATTTCACAAGAAACACAGATTCTAGTACATGAACACCAGGCAGGTATCACAGAGCCCATTTCTTACAGAGAATGTACTACAGTTTCGTTCCGTAGTCATTTGAGTTTAGCGAAGCGTGTCTCTCTTGTGTTACAGAGATGAGTTGCTTATAAAGCAAACACTATCAGTCCATTTAATTACTCTTTAATATGGTGAGAAATGTTCCCTGGCAGAGAGTTCCTGGGAAACCCTCCACGACATGACATGGAGAGGTACTTCTGCACAGGGAGGACAAACAAGGCTAGTGTCCCAGATCCAAATCTCACAACTGAATCATTACTCCTCAGATGATGATGTGTCCAGAGGGTGTAATAACCATCTCCACAGCCTAGGCAACAGCAATTTTTAATGCTCTGAGGGACAGTCCTACCATCCTGCCACAGAGGAGCGCAGCTACCATGGTGCCCCCTTTTCTGTGCAGACTTAGCATGAGGACATACAGCCCAGGTAGGTTCTGGAGCCACTGAGATTAGATATGGTAAGTAGGTATCTTAATATCCAAATGTCTTGATATTAGAGGGAGAGCAAACAGACCTGCGGATTAACAAGACCTGCATAACTTGCTCCATCTAAGATCCTATCCATATACCAGTCACATTGGATCATTGGGATGGGCACTGTTCACATCATAAGGCATGTTTCCCCACACAGTGTACAGAAATGATCAAAAAGCAAGGTTTTCCCTCAACAGAGGAAAAATGCTTTTGTATTAAAAAGTGTCTGTAGAGAAACAAGAAAGTTGCTTCACAGCTCTGCTTAACCCTATTCCTGAAAAAGATCCGACTGTGGTGCACCTGAAGTGAAAAGCTCAGCCCTGAATACACAGTGCCCCCAGTCTGAGCACAACGGCGAGGAAGCGAGCGGAGTCTGTGTGCTATGCTCCCGGCAGCCTTGCCTTGTGCCCCTGCAAAGACAAGTGTGTCAGCACAGAGGTGTGAGATCAGAGAAGGAAAGGAGCCCAAGCTTGGGAACGCAGCAGGAAAGACCAACAGATGAGGCTGGGAAAAGGCAGCTGGTAACAGGGGAACTAGAAGGACATCCAGGCAGGGCCAGGTTAAGAGTCAGAGGAAGAAGAGAAAACTTAGACCTAAGAGGACACATGGAACTCAGTAATGAAATTAGCACAAGTTACTGTGCCCTTGAGGAGAAGTAGTGAAGATTGATGTCTAGCTGATGACATCTGTGTGCCATGTCAGTGATGCTGGGAAAGACCTGCTGGCTGCCTCAGCTTGCTTTTAAAAAATCCAGATGCAGTCTGCTATGGCAGCAATGGGTGGATGTTGCCCTCGCGTGGTGAACCCTGCATCTTCCCAGGAGTCATGGAGCAGTAAATACTTGTCAGTATTCCTGTTTTGCTTCCTGTTTTGTTTGACTGGAGCCAGACAGCACACAAATTACCAATATGGGTATTCCCACTGTTCTGTCAAGCACAAATGTAATTACTCATGCTGTGAAAGTGTACCAGTTTGAGCTGCAGTTGTTTCATTAATTTGGTTTAACAGTTCCAGTTGCATGTTGTGATGAAAGCCATTTATCCTCCAGCTGCCTCGATGCAGCACTGACAGTGCTAATGCCACACATATATGTTGAAACCCCTGAAAAAATTAACTTCCATTTCTTACAATTTTATAAAATTATTCCATTACCAAGCTTCAGACGTCCATACTAAGATCTAGTTGAACGTTAACAAATATGTATAGAGCTCTACATTTTTTACTTCCTCAAATCAGATCAATAAAGCCGTAATTTCAGTTTCAAAGTAATCTACCCTGTGTTCCTGGAGGCTTCTGTAATAAGCAGTAGTTTACAGCCAAAGCCTGTAACTACATGGGGCTTAGATGGCAAAGGAGGTTCAACCATGCCAGGGGACAGGTGAAAAACAGTAAAATTGGAATAGCTCTTTTCTCACTTCCTTTCTGTCACATGCACAACTTCACTATGAGGTGAAAGGGGTACATTAGTGCAAGTATACTGCTCCCTTTTAAGTTCTAGCTACAGCTGTTTTCCTTTTGAATTAGCAAACAAAGTAAGAGATAGCTCTACATGAGCCCAGGTTTTAGTTACACTTACAACCCTGAACATATTCAGAATGCCAGAGCTTGGCAGCAGTAAAACTGATAGACTGTTGTTGTCCACTGAACGGCATCTAAATGAAACTAATTTGGGAAAAGACAAAAGACTAATGATGAAACACCCCCTACCAATATTTTATCAATGACAATAAAGTGTTGCACATTTATCCTCAAACAGTTCTAGAAATAAAACCAGTCCTGTAATTTCTACCCTTCTTCCTCTATCAACAGTCTCCGAAGGGTGAGGTAGTCGTAGCAAAAATCAGTCAGAACATAACCTGCTAGGAAACAGTGGTCAGTAAAGAGCTTCCTCTGCCCTATGTAACACAAGTAATGCCAAACTGGTATCTGTAACACTTCCCTCCCTTTTGAAATCCTTCTAAGAAATTGTGCATTAGTTCTAGTCTACCACTTGTTTCTTGCTGATAGTTTCACAGGGCAAGGCATCTTACTAATCAGTTTTATTCTACCACTCTAAGATCATACTGGGGACCTTTTGAATAAGTGCATTCAACTGTGGTACTATAGACAAAGTTCAGGGAAAAGCCCTCACTTGGCTGAATGTGCATTACCCTGGGAAAAAAACCCTCCCTAACCCTCATAAATCAGAAACAGGACGAAAAATAAACTGAAGCAGCTGGAAGCATGGAATACTTCAAATCTTCAGATTGAAACTTCATACTTAATATATTTAACATATGAGAATTACTGGAGGCTAAAATAATTAATTAATATTTAATTAATTAAAATAGTGACAGACCTCTTAAAATGAGAATCTGTGGGCTTTCTCCATAAGGAACAATGGAAAACGACCTAATAAAATTTATTGCTGCATTATTTATGTTTTTTTCCTATACATTCAGAAACTATTTTCTATGAGTATTCCCACCTGTTTAAGAAAAGATGCAACAATACTTCTGAAACAAGTTTTGAAATCACCAGTGCTAAATTGTTTTATTTCCAACAACTAGCTGTTACAGTATGTGAAACAAAAAGTGTCCAGAATAAATAGCTGAAGATGAAGCATCAGAATACTACCGTCTTCGCTACTGCTGTGGCCCCTTAATGTTTCCTGCTTTTTCAACCTTCACTCTTCAGATTCTCCAGGCCTACGGATATCATCAATCTTCAGGATCATTCTAACAACCTGGGTCGCCAGAGAAATCTGCTGTTTCTTACCAATCAAGGTTTCTATAACATGCTGCTGCTTCATATCTGCCAAAAAGAAGTAGAAGAATTAGATGCCCTTTTGAAATCTAGATATAACACTTAACCTATAAGTGTTATTAATTAATAATAGTAAATTCCACATTATTTCAAACAATATTTTGAAATTACTACTCCTGGCCACTGTAGTTTACACACACAGTTTAAACAAACGGGAGTTTTACATCTGGGTTCTTACCAAAGATCTTACGATATTAAGATACAACTCTCTTCCCCACTAGGTTGTGCTTTTCAAAAAGTAACGCAGAATGGTGAAAAGTAAAATTTCCATACACACATGTTAAAAGCAACCTAAAGGCTGAGAAAATGCTAAAGAAGTGAAAGGTCAAATGCCATCAAACAGGAACACCTAATCAAAGAAAGGTTATGAATGTACAAATTATCACATTCTTTTCTGAAAAATCCAACAGAGTAAGTAAGAAGATAGTAGAAAAGTGTAGATCCAGTAGAAAGTAAAATTTTGTACACTGGCTTCTTAATTTTCACATATTTGCTCCAGGTTTATATATGCAGACATACTGGTGTGAACATCATTGTCTGCACAGATCATCCAGCCTTTTGTTTACTTCCTCACAGGCTGTTTCTCAGAACAACTGTTTTTAGGACTGCACGGTAACCTGGATCACTAAAACTGCATTATTTAAAAGCACTGCCTGCTTGCTTTATCCTTAGAGCAGCCTTCCTTCCTGTATTACAGTATCAGTCCACCTCTTCAACTAATTTTGGCACCAAACAGGTTTTCAGACAATTATGCATTTTCCTCATGGTAGACATACATATACTCTCCAAGCACATTCCCATTTATTATGGCAAGGCACAAGAGTTAGAATAATTCGAGCGATGCACAGGTTTAAAAATCCACAGTGAACATTTTGAGCTTGTGAGAAAGAAAAGCTTTTATGCTTCTCCTTGTCTACACCGCAGTTCTTACCATTTGTTCCTTTCTGCAAACAGTCAATGCCCAGGGCAGGATTATTTTCCTTCACCTGCCTTGCCCGCACTTCGGTCATTGTCTGTATTGGATTCATACCGCTGTTCTCCGAGAGGGCCATGGGAATTACCTCTAGGGCATCTGCAAAAGCTCTCACAGCATACTGTTCCAAAGATGGGCACTAGAGGAAAATAAATTCCAATTCGTAAGCTATTAAACTCCAATATTAGTAAAAGCAAGTTTTCATACAAGATATAAAATACATACACACAACAAGCAGATTTTATCTGGAATGTAGTAACTAAACAAATATCTCTGAATGCCAACTACTTGAAAATTAAAAACAATTAGACTGCTCCTAGCACAGAGGAAAAAAAGTACCGGTAATGAGTTTTATAGAGACAAGAAAGATAACTTCTACCACTAATTATCAGGGAACGTCAGAAAGTGCATGTTACAGAACTTTCTGGAAAATATTTGAAGTTGTTCTGGAATCTCCTAAGGCAGGCTAAATCCTTCATGCTTTAAAGAAAATTTTAACTGTTCCTTTCTTACCTTATCTGCTGCCTCACTGACTGCCAAGGCACAAGATATTTCAGCTGCACCACCACCATACACAATACGATTATCACGAACGAGATTCCGGATTACACACAAGGCATCGTGAAGAGAGCGCTTTGCTTCCTCGATGATCTGGAATTACAGAACAGCATGTCTGGCAATACACACATCTGAAGGCTGTGAAGATGTAGTTCCAAATACAGACAAGCAAACTGCAAATAAATCTAAGATTTTTTTTTCATGGCTCCAATGCAGCTCTACTATTACTGTGTTATACTACTTAAAAATCAAGAATTCTAGACATCCAGCAGCAAAGAATAAAATTATGCACAAAAATACCCTGTTATTTGTTAAACCTGTAATTTGAAATAACACGCACATGAAAAAACGTTTTTAATCTTGCATATTTACAAGACACAGAACACTGAACTTTAAATGCCAACATTATTGTCAGACTGCAGTTTCTGTCCACCTCTCACTTGAACAAATGTAGGAGATTTAACAAAACCACTAACCTTTAAAGCAGTATTTCTGCTTTCATAAAAGAAAATTTCAGACTAGAGTATGCTCTTTTTTTTCCAATGATTTTTCATTAAAAGTAGGACTTGACCTATAGTAAATACAATTTAACACTAATAGTGCAATCAAAACCCAGTTTAAGTACATAAGCACTTAAAGTGGTCTCAGTTCAGGGGGAGTAGGGGATATATAGTTTGCAATAGTTTAGGGATTTTATTGAAATTATTTTAACAGGGCTAAATCAGAAGTGATACAACTAGGTCTACAATAAAACCAAATCTTGCAAAGATGCTAATATGTCTTTACTCATAAAAGTGACCACAAGAGCATCTACAGGTAAAATTATTTCAGTATTTATGAACGATAGGGTCTAACAGAGAGAACATTAAAGTTTTCGCTTCAAAATACAGGATGTAAATCTAACAACTTCCTTCTGACACACAGTCCTGACTGCCTACAAGCCTTACCCCTTCCTACTTGCCCACACTGCAAGGAAGATGTAGAGGAAGGTGAGAAGAGTGTACTAGTATGCTTTCCAAAGAAACTGCATTCAGCAACTACGTATCAAACAAAGCCAGCGTCTCACCATTTTATTTCCTCCTCTAATGAAAATGGTGACAGCTCTGGAGTTCTGACATTGCTCGATGAGGAGCATTCTGTCCTTGGTTGTTCCAAAGGAGATCTCCCGGACGACTCCTGCAAAGCCCAGTTTCTCTGCTGTGAGCTCGCAGAAGCGAGGCACGATGCGCCCTCCCGTCGCAATGGCGATTAACTGAAGTCAAACAGACATGACTGATTTTAACAGGATTTTTCCATGGTGTTTATCAGAACATAGAACTAGTGGAAAAGCATCTCTCAAATGCCTACTCCAAAAGGTTATCTTGCTATCACTTCAAAGTACTTCAGCCAATGTTTTGTTTCTGCAAACACAGAACTAAAAAAACTTTCCTAGACACCTAGAACTACTAAGTAATATACATATGCTCCAATTATAAACCATAATCCCCCTTCATGGTAGTTTCTTCTCACAAATCCCCAATGATTTTTCTCCAATACCCACCCATATACACAATCATGCAGTGATACACAGAAATCCTGAACTTTCAGCTGATACGGCCTATTACTTCATAAATGTTTTAACAACTGGTACAAATCCCAGTTTTACTTACTTCTATTTCAGGTCCACCAACCCAACGCACAGCAGGCAGCTCATTCTGGAGCAGCAAGTGATTTGCCTCATCATCAAAACCCCACTGGCAAATGGCAAGGTTTGCACCAGTGTCTTTTATCTAAAAGCAACGCAAATTATCAACCTTCTGATCAGATCTAACAAAGGAATGAAAAACATTCTTCATGGTTTTAATTCTCGCAGTTTTCTCAAAAGACAATTCTCAAGAACAACCCTCTGGCACACACAAAGATCAAAATATATCTTAAACCAAGCTGGTTTCTCTTTCTTACATTAAATTAACTTTGATTCATAGCATTACAACTGCTTATATGTTGCTTCCCACAAGGATTAGCAGCTCATTTACAGGAATAAATCAATGCCCTATGCTGTTTGTTTCTAAAGGCTATGAAAGACAAAAGACAAATAATCCTAAAGAATACCTGCTTCACCATCTCTTCAAACTTCTCTTTTTCATATTTCTGCAGTGCCTTGTAATCATCCACAGATGTGACATCAAGCTTATGTTTGGTTTTAGGCTTAGGTGGTTCAAATGGACAAGTAAGGATTGCAATTTTAGCATCTTTTAGCTCCTGGGCAATTAAAAAAAAAGGATTATTTTTGACCTTATTAATATCTCTTTCTTGTACTTGCAAAACATGCAGATTCATCTTTATAAACAGAAACATAGGAGAAAATGTGAAGGCCATTTGACTTACTCTAAAGTTAACTAAGTATAACTAAGTAATTCTGTCAATAATCTCAATAAACCACTTAGAACAAATTCCATAGCTCCAAGACACTGTTTAAGTCCTTAACAATTTTTACCAGTCATGCCTTTTAATCATTTATTGTTTAAAAAAACAAAGGAAAAAGTCAATTAAACCATCCCTATCAACTGTAACCACTGAGAATACAACCTGTCTTTAATAACTTTTCAGCTACTACATGTCTTATCTTTCACTGGTCTTCTTTTTTACAGGATTAACATTGTTACCCGCTAGATAAATATTTTAGAATAGCAGAAGTTTTCTTGAAGTACACTGCCCAAAGACTTGGAGACCTTACCTACACCAAACATAAAGCAAGGACAGCTTCTGGAGTGTTCCAAACATGGCAACATGGCAATTCATAAGGGTTAAGAATCTTGACACTGCATTGCAGTAAGCATATTAAGCATATCACACACCAGGGATAATTATTTCTACATAACACAGAATCCTGCACCTGTCCTCACTTAGCAGTATAGTAATTCCTCCCTTCCACAATTTGTGGAAAAATTAATGCTCCTCGCCCCTTCCTGTGCTGATATATGAATGAAAAGCCAAGCCAAAGCACAAGACTGCGTAAATACATAACGCATGCTAGGGCGACATTTGAGGTAGGCTAGAAATTCTTATTTAAGCCATTACACACAAGCGACACGCACAAGGACATCACTTACTTTAGGCATCTGTGGATGACTGAAATCTTTATCCACAATCACTCCTTTAACCAACTGTGTATCTTCCAGTCTACCACCCACTTTGCCTTGCACTTTGATCAGCTCAAAATCAACATCTTTACGTTCCATGTCTGCTACTGTCAGTACAGCATTCACAGCAATCTCTGCCATTTGCCTGTGGCAGCGATTCACTCTAGGTTGGAAAAAAATAAAATCAAATCAAGTTGTACTCCATTTCCACAACTTGGAAGACAAATATGATTCTATCAATCAATCTTAAACAGCAAGAAGTATCACTATAGCAATCAACTTTTGCCCATCGTATTAAAAAAGGACATCCTGCTTATTTGTTCACAGAAATAGAAGCCGCTGGCTATGACAGAAAACAGAACACACAATATGGTTGGTGCGATGAACCTTTGTCAATGGAGTCTCAACCCAGATTTTGCACAAGTCAGGAATATTCTTTAGTAACTTAGTTTTCAAGAAAGAGAAACCACTTGTAAGACAATTCTGCAAAGGAAGCCCTTTCAATGTCTAAATTTATAAACTACACATAGAACCCATAAAGGAAAATTAACTTACAGAAGTATCCTAAGTTAAAACTTTTTTTTAGCATAAAAAGCCCCAAAAGATTGTGTGTTATTAATTTTAACAGATTTACATTACTTTTGGAACCTGTTATGATGCAGAAAGCTGGAACTAACTGATTAGAATGAAACTGATGCTGCAGCTGTTTAACTTCATGGAACTGACCCTTTGGAGAAAAAAGATTCACAATTTCTTATCCTGAGACAGGAGTCCACTGAGGAATTAGCCAAAACACAAAAGAGACACTTCAGTAACACAAACAATAATCCACCAAAACACCTGGATTTCACCTTTCCATGCAGAGGTTTTCAATGGAAGGGTAAATATTAATTCAATATTCAGTTTTTGTGACTTACACTTTAGAGCCCAGAGTTGTCTTTGCAGTCTGGATCAGAGGCTCAATATTCTGTGGATCAACTGGGAAGCTGTCACTGATTTTGTCTAGATGCTCAATAGCAATGCGTGCTGCCTGCTCATAACCGTCTGCTATTCTGATGGGGTGAATGCCTCGGTCTAGCAACTGCTCAGCCTGTTCCAGTAATGCCCCAGCCAGAACTATTAAAAAAATAGATAAAGTAAGTTTTACTCTTGATTAGAACATAATTTTAAGTACATTATCAACAAACTAAAAAAAGCAGTTTCTGATTTTTCTGCAATATTTTAGGAGTTCAAGGTTTCCTAAATAAAAAAACAAACATGAAAAACCCCTACTTGCTTTGTTTAGCAAGAAAACCACATCATGTTAAGAACAAAATTAAGTACAGGCATCAAGGCAAGACAAGACTACAGAAAAAAATAAGGCAGAAGAATGTTGAAAGTATCAAGGAGACTCTCAGCACTACCTTAAAATGTAACCAAACTTCAAAAAGATACACAAGACTTCTTCCTGATTAGAAGACTTCTAATACAAGAACTGACAAGAATAGCGCAAGAATAAATACTCCAAAGAAGTGCTACAGAAAAGCTACTGTTACTTGTTGTAAATTTTTTTTTAAACAGCTGAAGCAGCTTGATTTCAAACCTGAAAAATGAAGCTAAATTTAAAATACTTTCTTACCAACGACTCCAGTAGTTCCATCCCCAATCTCATCATCTTGAGATTTAGCCAGCTCCACCATAAGTTTGGCTATCTGGTGATCCACATCCATCATATTCAGGATGGTAGCACCATCATTTGTCACAGTTACCTCACCATCCTTGTCCACCATCATTTTATCCAAGCCTGAAAAACATATGTTCAAAGGATGAGTAAAAACTTTGAAAATCCACCCCCCTCAAACAATTACTGAGATAGAACAACTAATGTTACCATTGGGCCCAAGGGATGTTCTCAGAGTACTTGCTACAGCCTTTGCTGCCATTATGTGAGACTGTAAAACAAAGGACAATAAAGACAGAAATTAAAACACTGTCATGCATTCTGAAATCACAATATTAAGCTAAGGAAAACACAGTGAGGAGTGCAAATACTGTAATTTAACTGACAACAACTATGAAAAAGAATCAGTATGTGTTTTATGACAGAAACATTTCCTATGCCTTTTCTTGTATTAATTACACTGGCTCTGCTAAAGCATGCAACAGCAGAGCAGCCAAATGACAGCCCTAAAGCTCAAAGCAAGCAGCAACAGAAGCCGAGAGAGCTAAAAAGAGAAGGCAGTGCAATTTTACCCACCATAGAATCATCACAGGATCGCCTGGTTTAAAAGGACCCTGAAGATTATCCAGGTCCCACCCTCCGTCAGGGGCAGAACACCCACTAGACCAGGTTGCTCAGTGCCCCATTCAACCTTCCCCTGAACACCGCCAGGAATGGGGCATCCACAACCTCTCTGTTCCAGTGTCGGCTCCCTTCTTCCGTCGGAATTTGTACCACCCGCACTCAGCCCCGGCCTTCCTTCGGCGGATTCCCAGCCCCGGGGCGATCCTTTCTCTCTTCCTCCATCTTTCCCCCGGTAACGGGCCTAGTCCAGGCTCCATCTGCCCTGCGCCTCGGGAGCGGCAGCGCCTCGCCCCAGGAGCTCCATCCTCTCGCCCCTCGCGGCGGCACGGCACGGCACGGCACGGCACAGCACGGCACGGCACAGCATGGCACGGCACGGCACAGCACAGCACGGCACGGCACGGCACAGCATGGCACGGCACGGCACGGCACAGCATGGCGCGACGCGGCCCAGAGAGCGCGGGCCCGCGGGCGGCCCCGGCGGCCACCTCGCTCGCTCACCTTGAGCGCCTCCAACCCCATGAGGCGCGTCTTGCGCTCCTGGTCCTTAAGGATGAGGAAAGGCCGCCCATACTCGTCAAACGCCAGAGTCCCCATAGCCGACATGGCTGCACCGCCTGCTCCGACCGCCGCCGCCCGCGCGCGTGCACCCCCCGGAAGCCGCCGCGCCCGCCGCGTCTCCGCGCACCACCCCGCGCCTGCGCAGCAGCCACCCCCACGCCTTATTTCGCGGGCGGGACCTTTGTGGCGCCCCCAGCGGAGCCTTCTGGAAGCCGCCCGGCGCCGGGGGAGGAGCGCGGCGCTCGGGCCGCACCCCCGCCTCACGGGGGCGGGGAGGGGAGGAGGGTGCATGTACTGAACACGGCGGAATACGGGCGGCGGCGAGGCGGCAGCGGCCTGCGCCGGGTGATGTGAGGGCAGAGGAGGGAAGATAGACACACGGTGGAAAAAGTGTGCGCGGCGCTTCTCTCCGTAGCCCCTTCGGAAAGGTTTCAGTTCCCCCACCCCTTGACATTGAAGTGGTACGGCCCTTCCTGCAGGCCGAGCGTGACCCTGCGTTGGTCACTGGCGAGTTGGGGTGTGTAGTGCGGAATGTTGCTGTGTCCCAGGGAAAAGTTCCTCCGCAAAGGAGGAGCAGTAACTCCTGGACGTGTCCCCGTTGTGGCTCCTGGGCTGTCTGTGGCGGGGAGGTTCCTGCCTGCGCCGCCCTTGGGCTGTTCTGGGGCGCGCTGCTGCCCGCCCGCGTGTGGAGGGTCAGGGGTTTCAATGGAAACCGCATTTCTGCCCCCTCGTGCCTCTGCTTTTCAGTAGCTGTAGTATTTCCCTGGGATCGGCTGGTGTTGTTTCTCCCTCTCTTACGTCCTAGCTTTTTGCTACGAGATGCAGATTTGTGTCAAATGAGCAAAACCACTCTGTCCCTCCTCAGGCGCGATGTCCCAGGCGCTGGCGAAGGAGATGCCGCGGGAGGAGGGCCACGGCGGCTCCCGCAGGAACAGCTGTGGGCTGCTGGTCACGGCCGCTGTGGGAGGGACCCTGGTGGCCCTCTATGCTGTGGCCACCCCCTTCGTGACCCCGGCCCTGAGGAAGGTGTGTCTGCCCTTCGTCCCTGCTACCGCCGCTCAGATCCAGAATGTGCTGAAAGTGTTGGAGAACAGAAGTGGCTCCCTAGTTGACATTGGTAGCGGGGATGGCCGCATTGTAAGTTACGGATGTTGTCTTCCTTTTAGATCAGCTCTTAAAAAAGCGCCAAGGTGCCGAGGCTGCGTTTCCTCACACTTAAAAATGTATTGTGTCTGGTGGTTGTGTCTGAGTCTTACAAAAAGGATTGAAGCTGAGAAAGGTTTACCTTCAGTTTTGATGCATAATAAATAGTTTTTGCTGCAATCTTACCTGTAGCTTGACCAAAGTGATGGACAGAATGTCATTGTGGAGGAAATCGCGGTGCATTCACTTGAAAAGATGCAATCTTTTGAGTCTTGTTACCGATTGACCAAGACCTGAGCTTCCACAAAGAGTGTAGCTGCAGCAAGCGAGGCTGTGAGATGCTTAATGTATAAATGTGATAGAAGTGCAAAAAGAAACGAGCAATGAGCATTTGATTACAAAAATAAAAATCTGGTGTGGTTAGAATTGTATTCTTCACACCTTTGTGCATTGCTGGCTTCCCCACTTCCAAATCCATGTGGTGAAACTGGAATAAACATCAAGAGAAATGGTGAAAATCATGAAAGAAAAAGTGATGCTGTGTTTCCAGGATATTGTGAAATGTGGTGAGGATATAGTGGAGAATGCTGTGGTTTTTTCCTTCTGTTGCTGTGACATTTTGTGTACTTTTTCATAACTATCTGTTTCAGGTCAGATTTAGCAACTGGGTGGTAGTTTTTGATGGAAACATGCAAGTTCTTGAATGTTACCTTTGTCCATTTTTTATGTGAATGAGTCAACTATTTGTCCACTATTTGTTCCATTTATTTGGAACCTCAAATCTGTGGAGATGGCTTGAATTGTGCGTGGATAGGAAAAAGACCAAAAACTTAGGCATGAGATAGCTGCAGTTTCTGATGCCCTCTCTGTTCTTCATTCTGGCTGCTGACTCTCATCAGAGATTTCTAATTTCAGTAGGTAATGTGTCATTAATTCTGATATATAGGTGCCTAAATGGAGACTGAAGACTATTTGGAAAGCCAGCTGCCTAAAATTGAATGCTTGTTGCTTCCATGATGCATCTGTCCTGAAAAAAGTCTGTTCAGATGCTTTAAATTATTTAGCACTTACTCGGGTCTAATCAGTGGATAAATATGAAGATACGTACCACATTTCAAAGTGTGGTAGAAATGTCAGATTCTTTCGGTGAATTTGCAAGTGTCCTGTGTGTGATGGAAGATGCATTATTTTAACAGTGTGAAATACACAGTCCAGGTAAGGCTGTTTGAGAAGTTCTGTTAAGAAATGTGTACTTCCTAATTTCACCTTGCTTGTTTTGTAATTGATAGTTCATCAGGCGATTCCTGATTGGAAGTTGGCAGTAACCTTTTAAATTATGTCTTAAACCTTTATTGTAGAAATCAGTGCATTTTAATTTTTTTTAAATGTAGATCAATAGATTACTTTTAGACTCTTTCTGTTGGTATGTCATTTTGGTTCTGATTCAGGGGCTGCTCAAGTGCCTGTCCCTCGCCGCTTTTCAAGTAAGTAGTCTGACTGAGCATTTGATCACTGTTCTTTCCATAATCCATGTTGATACCCTTTAATTCCAAGATAGTGTCATGAATGTGTTAAATTAAACTTTTATGTAAAGCACAGATGTACTGCAAGTCCCAGCTTTGCCCTGGGAATGTTTGTTTTCATTTTGTATGCCTGACTATATTTCAGTTGGACTAATAATAGTAGTAAAATGTAGTTTTGAGGCTTTGTTCACTCTACGGGTAATCTGTTGGGCATTCAAACCAGGGTGACTTAGAAAAGTGCTTTCCTTTGATTTATATTTTAAATATAACTGTGTGCTCCTGGTTAGGTGAATAGACTGTTATGTTTCTAAGTGAAGATTTATTTTCTTCCTTGCAGGTGATAGCAGCTGCAAAAAAGGGATTCCAGGCTGTTGGTTATGAGTTGAATCCCTGGCTAGTCTGGTACTCCAGATATCGTGCCTGGAGAGATGGGGTACATCAGAACACCAAATTTTATATTTCAGATTTATGGAAGGTAGGTAGTGAATTATGTAAGAATGAATTTGGGATGATTGAGAGATTTTGTAAGTTTGGAAATACTTTCCTAAACGAGCTAAGTACTGTCTGACCACAAGGTGCTGTACTGGACTTTGAGCAAACTACTTGTGCTGGGAATCTGGTTTCTATGGGCTCAGTTCTGTTGCTTTTGAGCTTTATTCAAGTGTTTTCCTTTATCAAAAGAGACTCCTTGAGCAAGCCTGGGCCTGATGAATTATGTGGGAGGGGTTTTTTTTGGCTGTAGGGGTGTTTGTGTTCAGAGAGGAGTGTAGAAGAACTTTATGGCACTGAGTGGAAGAACTCAGTCATTAGAATGCCTAGAAAGTTTTTATAACTAGCTAACATTTAACAAAAGAAGGGACAAACTTGAAGCATATGTGATTTTATCACATACAGGAGTTGTGAAAATAATCCTTTAGTTATTAACGAAGAGATGTAGGTATTTTCTAAATTAATGCTTTCTATGCTTCTAGAATTGCTATTCCATATTCTTGGCCAGATAGTAGAAGTTTTTGCTGCTCTGCAGTATAAAGTTTTCTTTATGTGGAAATTTTTGTGATGAAAAGTTGGTAAGGGATCTCCTTACATATTTTAGATCTAAATCCCTGTTGAAAGAAATGCAGCTAGAGGGATTAGGAGAAAAGAATGGTGAGAATTTCTCCAACTGTATATGCCATTTTCAATGAGATTTATTCTCAAATTTTATTTTAGGTTTCTTTTTCCCATTATAGAAATGTTGTTGTTTTTGGAGTACCTCAGATGGTAAGCTTACTGCTTTTTTAAAATTTTTGTTATATTATTGTATTTTATTTATTGTACTGTCTAATTATTTGTTAAAATGTTTAATTATTTTAATGCTGAGGCATCCAGTGTTAATACATTAATTTGCAAAACAAATCAACCTGAAGATGGTCAAAGGTAGTCAGTAATAATCATAGAATATTAAGGGTTGGAAGGGTCCTTCAATATCATCAAGTCCCAACCCCCCTGTGCATGGGGTGCTTCCCACTAGCCAGGTTGCTCAAGGCCTTATCCAGCCTGGCTTTTAACACTGCCAGGTTTGGGGCATCCAGAATCTCCCTGGGCAGCATGTTCCAGTGTTTCACCACCTTCACAGTAAAGAATTTCTTCCTAATGTCTAACCTAAATTTCCCTTTCAATTTTTATCCATTCTCCTTTCTCCTATCTCTCCAGTTCCTGATGGAGGGACCCTCTCCAGCTTCCCTGTATGCTCCCTTCTGATATTGGAAGGTTGCTATGAGGTCTCCATGCAACCTTCTCTTCTCTAGTTCCAGTGCCCCTGCCGTGAGCAGGGACACTTTTGACTAGACCAGGGTCCTCAGAGCTCCAATCAACCTGGTTTGACCAATTCCATGGCTGGGGCATCCACAGCTTCTCTGGGCAACCTGTTCCAATGTCCCACCGGCGTCATGTGAAAAATTTGTTCCTTATACCCAATCTAAACCTACAGGTCCCTCTCCATATTTTAGGTTCCCTTCAGGTATTGGGAGTTAGGTCTCCCTGAAGCCTTCTCTTTTCAAGGCTGGACAAACCCAATTCCGTCAGCCTGTGCTTCTGTGTTGCTTGTTCCCATGCTAAGGCAAAGGTGTGAGATGAGTGAAGAGCTTTATGTGATGCCACACCATATAGCATACATTGAAAACATTTCTGCAGCAGTAAGCACTTCCTATTCTGTGCGATTTTGTATGCTTGTTTGTTTTCTTCAACAGCACCAGAAGTAAATCTCACTTCCGATTCTAGTTGTAACCCGTATTGGAAAGTGAAGTGGATATGAGTGGCACATTAGTGAGCAGCACTGTGATGTTCCTCGTGCTGCCAGCCCTGGGTGTTAGGTGCTCCCTTGCCTGAGTTCCAGCAGGGGGCACTGGAAACGTTTGGATTTGCAATCAGGAATTCTGTCGGGGAAAGGTGCTGGTGAGGAAAGCTGGCTTAGTAAACTTGAAATAACAAATGTCCTGGGAAAATTTGGAGCAAACCCAGAAGACATACTGAATTAACTTTTAAATGTAGTAAAGTGGGATATGTTAGTAACAGCTGTGGTAGAAAGTGTAGCTATAGGGCTCAGAGTAACTTTTGTAGATCCAATAAACAGGTTAAATTCACTCAGCAAAAGTTCTGTCAAAATGCAACAGATGCAAGCATATGAACTTCTGTGTTTCCTGAGCATTTGTTTGCTTATGGATGGCCCCCTTTAAATTTACTTTGTAAGTTGTTAATGCTCAGCCTCCTGAATGCCGAAATTAATTTTCTAGAAACCTTAATGCATTTCTTCTTTGTTACTGAGGAACAATAGATCTCTTTTGCTTTTTTTAATAATGCTGTCCTGATTTGATGCTTTCACACAGTGCTTTTATTTCATATCCGAGATTAGCTTTAAAAACCTGAATTTATTGATCTTCAGGGAAGACTAAGACTTCTTTTGTTCTTCCGAGCATCTGGGAGGAAGGTGTGTTTGTTTCTGAGTTATTGCAGAGAGAGACTTACTTGTTCAGGGTAGGATGATGGAATTCTTGCCAGGTGTTCATGTTTGCAGCTCCTGTGTATTTTAACTGATTATATACTGTACCAAAGGTTTACTAAGCTATGTATCTATGTTGACACATCAAAAAATTCCCCCAACCCCTGGCTTCACATAAAATACAGTATGATTGTAACACCTAATGGAACTGATATATTTAGATTAAAAACTTGTTTAACTGGTTCCAGGATATAATTCTTTTTGGTTAAACTTGGCTGAACTATTAATAATGCTTTCTAATTTGTGCTACTATGGACATGCAGTGTCACTAATTTTCATAATTACTTCTAAAAAATTAGTCCGTGTCTATATTTATCTTTCCTGTAACAAATTTTTCTGGTGTCTCAACTCAGTTTTAGATAACAAGTGGGCTTATTTTTCTGGTTTGTTTAAGGTGCTAGTAGGCTTATTTTTCTAGGTGTTTAGGGCAGCAAAAGTGTTTCAAAGCATTTGGAGTGTGGATGAAATCAGAGCTTTAAAAATCTTTGTGGGTAACCCTTTGGTATATTAGATCTAGCACTGTAATTTTCCTAAAATATTCCAGTGTTAGATTAAATGTAGCTATAATGGGATATTACATCAAAGGCACACCCTGCATGTATGTGATAGTGGAAGCTCTTTGCAGCCTTTGGAAATACCTTTTCTTTAGTCAGTCATATTTTCTAATAATGTTTTTTTGGATTTTGTTTATTTTATCTTTTTGGTGAAATTCTATGTATTTTTGTTTTTATGACTTAAATTCAGTTATATTTGTAAATAACTACTGCCTTTTAAATTTTTTAATATTTAAACATTACATCATGATAGCCAAAGTAAATAATTTTTTACATGTAACATAAGTAGCCTGTGCAGTTTTCTGTTAAAATTACTCATTCAGATACAGTATGTAAGATTAAAATGAACTCCAAATGAATGTGCACTGCTGATCTGCTTAAACATATCATCAAACTTTTCCAAAGGACAAAAGTGTCTGAATCTCTTAGGTTTCTTTTTTTTATTCCCCCTAGGACATAATCACTATCTGGGATGGAAAAGGAATTCCTTTTAAGTCTATATGTATTAGTTTATTTCTCTCTTAATCTGTGGCAGAATTTGCAGAGCACTTATTAGAAAAAGAGCATCTGACTGGTCAGGGTGTTGCTCTGTTCTACAAAAGTAGTGATATTTCCCCTGACTTTCATATCCTCTCATTTTTTATGAATGGAGGAAAGCTGGACTGTAGGTGTTAACCAAGAGGAGTTGCATAGTAGTATGTGACATGGTTCCCCTCAGCATCCTGCTCCCTAAATTGAGGAGACATGGATTTCAGTGGATAAGGAATTGTCTGGGTAGCTGCATTCAGAGAATCACTGTCCCAATGTCCAGATGAAGATCAGTTAAAATTGGTGTCCGTCAGGGGTCTGTATCAGGAGCAGTCCTGCTTAATATCAGTGGGATAAAAACCAATGGGATTGAGTGCACACTCAGAAAAGTTTGCAGATGGCAGAGCTGTGTGGTGCAGTTGATGTGCCTGAAGGACAGGATGCCATCTGGAGGCAGTTGGACAAGAAGTGGGCCAAGGGAATCTCATGAGGTTTAACAAGATCAGGTGCAAGGTGCCGCACCTGGGTCAGGGTAATCCCAAGTACCAGCACAGGCTGAGGGATGAGCAGATCCAGAGCAGTGCTGGTGGATGAGAGACTGGACATGACCCAGCCATTGGCACTCACAGCCCAGAAACCAAACATATCCTGTGCTGCATCCAAAGCAGAGTGGCCAGCAGGGCAGGGAGGGGATTCTGCCCCCCTATTCTGTTCTGGTGGGACCCCATTTGCAGTGCTGCATCCGTCTCTGGGCACCTCAGCACAAGATGGATGTCGACCTGTTGGAGTGGGTTCAGAGGAGCTCCTTTCTATGAAGGCAAGCTGAGAGAATTCGGTTATTCAGCCTAGAGAAGACTTGACTTTGGGGAGACCTTATTGTGGCCTTTTAGTACATAAAGGGGGCTTGTAACAAGGTGGGGACAGACTTTTTAGTAGGGCCTGTAGGGACAGGATAAGGAGTAATAGTTTTAAACTAAAAGAGGGCAGATTCATATTAGCTATAAGTAAGAAACATTTTATGAATAGAATGGTGGAATACTGGAACAGGTTGCCCAGAGAGGTGGTAGATGGGGACTGGATGGGCCTCTGAGCAACCTAATCTAGTTGAAGAGTCCCAACCTATGGCAAATTCAACTAGATTACCTTTAAAAGTTCCTTCCAATCCAATCCAAACCATTCCATGATTCTACATTCTGTTTCATATAATGCTGCTGAAGGGATTCATGGGCATATGTTAGTGGGGTGTGGATTTGACTAAGCTCAATTTCAGTATTACTTAACAGTATTTTACCGTAGAGTGACAGCAGAATGTTTGCTTTGGGTTGTTATCTGTGTGATGTTCTGAGTTGCCCAGGATTGGTCTTGGGATTAGACTGTAAATTGTGAGTGGTGATGTCCTTTGAGTATCACACAATAGCTCATGTACTATGGGGTGTCATAAATAGCATAAATTCAGGGGGCTGAACTTTCATTCCCTCAGAGAAGAATCTCACTGAATAGAATCATGAATTGGAACATGCAAAGTCTATCCCTGAAGTTTTAGAGGAGTTTGTGGGTTTTTTTTTCTTTGTTTTGTTTTGTTTTGCTTTGCTTTTTAAATGTAAGAGATAATTTATGGGTTTTAATTTAATTTGTAGATCTTAAAGTATTAATGCCCTGATCTCACCAGTTGGGGCACAATACCCGTTTTCTTGTTTTAGATATTGTTTGTCAAGGCATCAAAGCCAAAGTATATATAATGAATACTTTACTAAGATTTTTCAAAAATATTTACAGTAATTTCACACTCATAAACTGCACCTGGTTATAAGCCACACTTCCGGGTAGCGGGGAAGACCACAGAATTTGTCCATAAATAAGCCGCACCGGGTGATAAGCCGCATTTTATTTTTATTTTTTTTTGCAAGTGAGGATCCATGTGCAACTAAGTAACGAGTTAGTAACAGAATCACACGATCTATCGTGGGGTTTGCTGTCAGATGCTCAATTTGCAAACAGTTTTCACAGACCGGCAAAGCCTTCAAA
>VRYO01001463.1:71558149-71589380 GCA_009812075.1 Sialia sialis | reverse complement strand
ACTGATAATAACAACAATAAGAGAGGAGTAAAACCCAAGAAAGATGAGTGATGCACAATACCCTTGCACACCACCCACTGATGGATGCCCCCCGCCCCCATCCCAGAGCAGCAACTGGTCCTTGCTTGCCAACTCTCCCCAGTTTATACACTGGACATGATGTTCTGTGGTGTGGAATATCCCTTTGGCCAGTTCAGCTCAGCTGTCCTGGCCGTGCTTCCTCCTGGCTTTTGCAGACCTCCTTGTTGGCAGAGCATGAGGAACTAAAAAGTCCTTGGCTTGGAGTAAGCACTGCTCAGCATCAACTAAAACCATTAGTGTGTTATCAGCATTAGTCTTTTCTAAATCCAAACTACAGTGCTGTACCAGCTAATGGGAAGAAAATTAACTCCCAGCTGAAAGTGGAATATGTAGTTAGTCAAAATGAAGAAAAAGTTCTTATAGAAGTGGAAAACCTTCAATATGGAAACGGGGTTAGAACATCAATTCACTGCAGTTAAGGTGAATATAGGTGTAAGTTCAAATGCTCAAATTTGTGAACTTAATAGATACATTCTTTCTGATCCTACAGAGCATTTGGTATTGGTATCCGAACGGTGTGCAAGTGCCTTTTCAAATGGGCTGTATTTCCAAAATGTCTGAGTTATATATGCCAAGTACATAATGCTGCATACTCAAAACTGATGGAGTATGATGATGACACCGATGTTTCACACTGCAGCCTTGAATGTGTTCTTTTAAGAGTTGAGTATGACAAAAGGGACAAATATAACAAATTGTTTGTTCATTAATACAAGTGCTACCTGTGATTGTTTTAATGTATTTTTATTTAACTTGGGATCTACTTTAGCATCACCTGGAAAATAAATTCCAAGTAAGCTACTGCCCTTCTCCTTTGCCTCTTTCAGTTAGGGAGGGACAAAACCAGAAATTATGGGTTGAGGTAGCAATTTACTGAAAACATACAGGAAAAATAAGACAAGGCACAGTAACAATAGCAATATTAATAGTAAAAGGATACAAAAAGAAGATACTTTATTGACGAAAATGGGTGTTCACCACTGGGAGCAAGAATAATGGTGGATACTTCCCATAGATCGTGTCTCTGTGGCTTCCTCAGACAAAGGCAGCATGGTGGCTGGCCAGCTCCCAGTGGAGCAGCAGTTTCCTTTGGAAACCATGCCCTCAGCAGATGGCATGTGTGGTATAAAATAACAACCTGGTCATGGCACTAAGCTCTGACCCCTCTATGCAACCAGGACAACTTGTTATGTGAACACAAAACTGCAGAAGGATGCTCTTACTGAACTCTTACTGATGTAAGCTGTTGCAGATGACCATAATTTTTTCTAATCTTTCTGATGTAGGAAGGGTTTCAAAAGTCATTTACTTCTCAGTGAAGTGCCACCATTTCTGTATGCTCAAACTTTGGATAAAGATGCAGGTGAGAATTGCTCACTTGAAATACTTGGAGGCTGTCTCTGGTTCCAGAGCTAGTTGTTCTGGCTGGTTTGGCTAAATCTGATTAAACTTCATTTAATTTACAGTGAGGTGACAAGGAAGGTTTTTAATCAGACTTGTTTTCCTTTCTATTTTTCCATCTGATGAGATCTCAGAAACTCATGGTATCGCAGTGTGGCTTTTCCCTTTAAGTGAAGCAAGTTCTCTCTGTCCTTTTGCAGATACTGGTTTGCAGTGGGGTACTGTCACTGCATAGATTTTTTCCTTTCCTGCCATAGTTACACCACCTTTCTGTCATGTAATGGTCTGCTTACTCGTTCTTTTTTTCAGGCTCGTAGGTAGAGTTTTACTGTTTTCACCCATTAGCAATTAGTGAAAGCTCATAGTCAGCCTTCCCTAGCCCCAGTTACTGTACAGCCTGTTTGTTAAGCAGTAGCTATGTAAGTTTTTCTGATCTTTGCATATATGTTACCCGTGAAATGAAGCGAAAACAAGCTGGGCAATTGTCACCTGACTTCAAGGCTGTCATTACCACAACTAAAAATAGCTCAGTCCAAGAGAAGTGCTGAGACCCTACAATTTGAGGTAAAGACAAAGTCTGACATTTTATCAGGTGTTGAAAAAGCAAATTTGGCTTGTCTGTAGATCTGACTTGAAGAGAAGTTGGGTGCTATTTGGAATGTCTACGATGATGCCTGTACCAATGCTTTTTGTTTTTGGTGTGATGGGACAGGAAGAAGTTGAAATACAAATCTACATTGAGGATTTGAAATAGAGCATGGTTTTGTCCTGAAAATGTACACAAAGCAGGAGAAGAAAGGGGCAAATGTGTCAGTAGTGTGCAAAGGAAAGATGATTCCAGCCTTGCATGACAATGCACAACTGTGAACATGGAGATTGGATGTACTGAAAAACACCAATGTCTGGTAAGCAGTCTGACAGCCTTTCTCTGCAAGAATGCATAAGGCATCTTGTAAAACTGCACTAAATTCTTTCTATAATGATTTAAGTGTTATGATCGTTACACAGAGATAGAGTGACAGGACTGGGATAGAGTGGCTTATCTAACATGCCTGAATTTAATATCCCAAGGCTATAAAACTGGAATCTCAGACAAAGTAAATCTGAAATTATTTCTAACATAAAGAGACTAACCAAGGGGAAATTAGCTAATTAAGCAAAGTTCTTCCCTGAATGATCATAAAGGTGGAGAGGCAAAATATTTTGATCCATTGAATCGTGCATGATTCATCTGCAGTGCAGTGCTTTGACCCAAGTTTCTACAATCTGCTTTCACTAAATTTAGTTTGTAGAGAATGAAGCAGTTATTTACTTTTCTCCTGTGTTTGGCTATATATTTTTCTATTGCATTAACCTTTGCCTGTTAAAAGGTAAAACTGAATTTCTCATTTTTGCCAGTGGTAAAGGTTTTGGGATGTGCTCTTCCTAGTTACCACCTATTGCTCCAGGAATACTTTTTGAGGAGGGCACAATAAATGATATGATGACCTGAGCTTTAGGAGTACTAAGTGCTGTCTTTCAGGCAAAGAGAGATTTATGATTGTTTTAAAGTAAAGCAGAGGGCTGTTTCTTGCTCTGGCTGTTTACTTTCAGGGGCCTACACTGAATTAGGCAGTAGTCTGAAGGTTTGGGATTCCTTATGATATAAGGAAATGTGCTGTATTTCCTCTTTCTGTGGCTTAAGTGTGAAATGGAAGGCAAGGTGTTCTAATTTACACAGGAAGACTGGGAAATCATTTTGTTGACATACTGTCCTTTTCTATCACTTGCTATGTTAATTTGATAGTTTTTAAGATTAAATACTTAACTGTGACTTAATTATCACTGTATGGATTATTATGTTGATACATTTCCAGTTGCTAAGGTGATGTATTATGATTTTGTTGATATGGTGTTTCAGAATAAAAAAAACCCTGTTTATTCTGAAAAGCATGAAAGAGAATTACCATAATCAAATTATAGTGTAGGTCTGAAGCTAAAAGGAGGAAAAGTTCAAGCTAAACATTTTGTTGTTCAATACCAAAAAAATTTAGATACACAGAAAATCCTGTAGTTCATCTTCTAGTAGAATTACTTCTGAGAAAGAAACACTTTTGGGAGTTGTGTTATTTTTTCCTTGCCCTGACAGATTTTAGCAAAAAAAAAAGGGTGTTGCATTACTGAAATGACTAATGCTTTTCTAAATGTAGAATTTAATTTGTTTGTAAGTAGTAAAGGTCAGGGTCATACTTACAAATGTTTTCTTTGTTATTTACCCCCTCCTTCTTTTTTGTACTGAGACACATTATGTCTAGACAGGTTTTGTGATGCAAGATGAATTGAACAAAAGCAGCGTCTTAGTGATGCAATTCTGATTTTTAACTTTTCCATTTCTTGGTTTATCATCTGGTCTGTTTGTATGTTGCTACTTAATCTAGTACTGCTCCAAGGAAGTTATAGTGCTCTTTTTCTGAGCTGCTGTTTGTTTCTGACTCAAGAGTTGGAGCCAGGTAAGAAGATACTGAATCCAGTTTCAAATTAAGCACCACACAAGCCAATTGAGTGAGCATGATCTTGTGGAAAAAAGAGTTCCAAAGCCCAGGCTTTGGGGAAGTCTTTCACCTTTCATGAAGGATACAACTCAGAAAGCAGCAGAGATCTCGTGAATTCTGCATAATTTAACAATGACATGAGCTTTGCTTTTCTCTCGTGTGTGTTCTTTAAAAAGTTTCACTGTAATATCATTTTGAGATCTGTAGGAGAAGTAAGCAAAGGCAGCATTTTGGTTGACATTTATATTTGGAGCTAAGGGAGGAAAGAAGAATGGAAATCTTATAGCCCAAGTAGGGCAATAGAATTTTATCTATTTCAAAAGCAGTTTGACAGACTTGCATCATCTCTGTGTACTTCTCACTGCATCAGAGAGTCCATGTCACACTGGGCTGTGATGAGCATTCACTCAGAAATGAGTTCATGTCCGATGCCGTTACTCTCAGATGAACACTATTGATAGATTACTTCTACAGTTTCACTTCTTGTAGTTTATAACTACTGAAGCATATATTCGAAAAAGGACATGAGTTCTTCAAATTTGTAGTTGAATTTTGGATTGTTTGTACAGGGCCAGGAGTTGGACTTTAATGACTCTTGTGGATCTCTTCCAGCTTAGGATGTACAATGATTCTGTGGTTGAACAGGGCAGCCTAACATCAGATTTAATGCCCGTAAATTCTGCTGTGAGTGAATTATTTTTCCTTTTACATTTGCCAAGACTGCAGTTCTGTAGTTTTAAAGTGTAGACCCAACTTGCTTTTCAGAAATAATGTACATTTCTTCTAAAAGATTTCTTGAGTTCTTGGTAAGACAGTGTGGCATCTGTGTTTAACTTAAAAATGACCCTTGAGCAAGATGACTGAAAATACTCATTCTGCAGCTTTTTTCTTTGCATGATAATCTTTCTGTTGATCCTTGTATGTTTTACTGAGGGAGACATACATGGATAACTACTATTTTCCTCATCCTTTTCCTGAATTCTCCCTTGTATTTAAGTGTTTGCTTTGATTTTTCATATTGTCTTTTTACAATTTTACTGACTTCGCAAATGAATCAGTCTTCTAATTTCCTTTACAGTTTTTTTCCTGTAAATTTAGTTTCCTTTCATTTTTTTTTCCTAGCCACTTTGCAGGAAGACTAAATATGCTAAGGAATGTTTTTTTTCTCTCTAACATTTTAAAATATATTGAACTAACCTTGATTTAGTTTGCAGTCTATGCTGACATAGCATGACTTTTGTTTCCAGTATATGAAAGAAAAACATGTGCACACCAATGGTATTTAGGCTGAAAAATAGCCTTGGTCTACAACAATTCTGGCTATTTAGTAGTTTTAAGTACCTAATTTCACATTTTTATTATATTTCATCACATGGCAAATGAATACAGGCCTTTTATCCCTTCAGTAGTTCTTGGGCTTTGGGTTATTTGTTCAGGTGTGACTTTTGCTGATTTCTTAGTATGATGTTGGTATTTGTATTAGAGGCTTTGGTTGAAATGTCAGATTAAAGTTTTTTCTGCAAGTTGGTGTGTAGAGCTGGAACAATCATGGTGGTATACTCCTATGAACTGCTGGCATTGGTAAAAATTATGTGAAGCCTGCTTACCAGTAAATGCACAAGGATATTTTTTAGCTTACTGCGTATGTTGAGGTTTTTAAAAGTAAAGGAAGTTCTTGAAGGTCACATAAAACTTGTGGCACAAAGAGGTCTTTGCAAGGTCAGAAGCAGTAAATTACAGCCTTTCAGCCTAGGGTTTGTGGCTGTCTTCTGAGGAATCCACAAAAAGTAATTTAAGAAGTAGCTCTACTATCAGCAGGTTTATATTTGCTACCCGTTCTTCCAATGAAAAAATTTAATGTGTCTAAAATGATCATTTGCGAATCCCCAAACTGAAAATACGGGTTTACGTAAGATACTAGCTAAGTGGAAATGAGGTAATCAAAATGAGGAAGGTTAGTTTTCCCCCTCTCTTCTTTCTGTTGTGGCTTGCCTGGATTGTTGAGCTTTGAACCTTTGAAGTATATTAGCCTCTCTGTCGCTTCTAATGAGCATGTAATTTCCTGTTCTGCTGTGTGAGTGCAGCCTCATGATTTTGCATGTTCCAATTGCATTTTAATAATTCTGGCTTTTCAGGTAATTTTATTTTTTTGGTTTAGCATCTGCTTAAACATTAAAATTACATCTCCAAAACACCTGATGAGCTGCCACTGAAGCCCATCTAAAAAGCCACCAGAGCCCCTGAAACTTCAAAACACAGCAGTTGTCCATGCCAAAGCTTTGGTTTGTGTCTCTCTTGCATATGCTTTCTTGATTCTTGACATTTTTTTGAAAAATGTAGGTGTGAGGAGAAGACACAAAAGGATTTATCAGGAGGAGGATCAGTGTGAGCTCTGTGAGACAAAAATGTGAGGGGTGAGTGATACAGCCAAAATCTGAGCCTTCTCTGTCCCTCCAGCCCTTAAGGTTTGATGCTGTCTTTTATTTCCCCCGAATTTTGTGCAGGTCTTCTTGAGAGTATACTTATTTTTCTTTTTTTCCTGTTCTTTTATTCAAGTTTTTCAGAGTGTACACAAATCAAAGTAATTCATATATCCAAATGTGCCATTCTCTAAATTGTGCACAGGAACCCTCATCATCTGTGTTCATGTATATTTTATTGCTGCTTCCTTCTTTTCAGTACACAGAAACCAGACTTATACTCTGAATACCTTTATATCAATACATAAATAAGCTTTGTGGGTGTGATCAATACCAATTAAGTTTATTTGCAAGCACAGGTCTTACACTGAAGCAATTCTAAGAAGAGTTTGAGCAGGAATGGGGCAAATAGTGATCATCATGGGAAAATGCTAGCATTACTTAGAGACAGTGATGGTAGAGTCTTCTGCCACTGTGGTACTTTTAATATGAGTGGACAGTCTGATGTAACAAGCCAAGTAAGGGAATGAAAGGCTAGTAGCAGGCAGCACTGTGTGGGGTGCTTTAAAATAATTTTATTTCTAAAGCTGTCTTCACTTAAGTTGTAAAGTACCGTTGTTGTTCTGATAAAGAGTGTGTTGGTGGGAGAGTATTATTGGTTGAGCTAATATAGCTAGTGAGCATCTTGAAGTGTTTATTCTGTAAATAAATAGATAAACAATTCAGATAATTTTTTACCCTTTCTTCCACCCATTTTGATGAAAAAAACTCAAAAAACAACAGCCCTTTAGAATGTCAACTTGGAATTGGAAACTACCTTTATGATCCTTAGAAATTAAATATAAAGAAACAGATTTTAATATGAAAGAAAGTTATCAGCTTCAGCAACTGGCTCTTATTTACCAGAGAGCATTAAATATAACATAGGTCAGACCCAGAATGACTTAACAAATGGTTTAAGTTACTTAGAAAAAGTTACTGCTTCTTGTGAGTCTCCTGGACATACACTCTGAATTAGGTTGTTTGCTTATTCTAATAAAAACACCGATCAAATAACACTGTTCTCAGGATTATTGGTCTACTGCAGGAATATAAGTAGTCTAAGCGCTTTCCATGCACAGGAAACCTGCATGCTGGATCTGTCATGAAGTTTTATCTATAGCTGTTCTCCCCATGCTTGTCTTTACTTTGGGAGACTGTGAACATCAGATGATTGCAGTGGGGACATTTTTCCACTTGGATCATACTTGTATATGTAAGGACAAGTTAGATGTTGAAGCATGCCTTTAATCTCTTTCAGAATATGTGATCAATAGTGATCCATTTTCTAGTATTGTTTTAGTCTGAATGGTAAAATTTTAATTTCCACAGGCATAAAACCAGATGTTGCTTATCATTCATCTTTCTATTCTGTCATATACCTGAAGAATCTATGTTGGCAGTACAGGAGTATTTCCACTTCTGTGCAAAATACCCAGGAGATGTTTTATTGTCCGTGAACACCTTTATTACTGTGATGAGACAGTGTTTCTGTCCTGGTGTTGGATATGCAGGTCATTCAGTGTCTGAGCTTGTAACTGTTGTGAATGCTGCTGCTTTCTTGGGGCGCCCCAAGCAGCCCTGAACCCAGGATACTGGAGCTCAAGCTCCACAGCAGATAATCCAGTAAAAGTATTGAACATTGCTTTGTGTTTTTGGTTGTTAGATCCTCCCTGATCACTGCACCCCATCCCTCCTCCCCTCCTCGATTTATTCGGGCCCCACCCTAACCTCATCCATCAGAATGTGTTTATTTGCTGTTCAGCTGCTGGTACAAATGACCACATTCCTTACCAGCTTTGTCTAGGCCATGGGCATACTGAGACCTGCTCAGTTTAAGTTTTGATTTAAGTAGGCTTGGTTTTAGCTTCAGCTGTCTCAGGCTGCCTAAGAAATCCTCAAAGTCTTGGAAGGCACTGAAATGGGTGAGCTTAGGGTGCTGAAGATTTCCTGAAGCTTGCTGTCTTAGCATGATGGAGTACAGTACCAATGTTTTTTGTAGGCTTTTATAAATACTGCTTTAGTGCTCCTGAATTTTTTCTCTCCCCCAGCTTAGGAACTCTGCTAAACAAAGGATAAATTCACTCCACTTTACTCTCTGACTAATAGTGGTGGAATGTTGTTCTTTAATTTTACACTACTGTTAGTTTCTGGCATAGTCTATTTATAAAATTTCTTTCACTGGAGGGAAAGACTTTGGAATCCTTCCTCTTCAGCACAAATTCAAGAGCAAGGCTCTTGGACTGAGGGACTTCCCTTTCTCTTTGGAAAATCTCTCAACGGCACAAAGATCCTGTACCAGTAGAGATGGGAATGCTTTCTCTTTAATTCCTGTTGCTGATATGGATTATTTTTGTCAGGACCACAATTAGAAACATCTTGATTTTCCACCAAGACTTTGTATAATTGCCTGTGGCTTAAGGTTAGTCCAAGGGAGTTGATACCAGGTCTGGTACAGAGTCTTGGAGTAGCAGAACTTAATCTATTTGCCCTTTGGGGAAATGTTGAAAATCCTGTTTTGGTCCTCACAATAGCATACAGTAGTTTCACAATTATAAGCCGCACCTTTTTCACTGAAGAATGCAGCCTACGCCAGTGGTGTGGCTAATCATCAGGTGCGGCTTATTTATGGACAAATCCCAGCAAAATGCCAACCCGGAAGTGAGAGCCGGCCGGGGAGAGAGCTGCCGCGGAGCTGCTGCCGGCCGGGGACCTGCCGTGGAGCTGCGACCAGGTGGGCTGGGGGAAGGTGGGGAGCGGGCTTCGTGCCCCGGCGCTTCCACCCCTGCAGCGAGCCCCCGTGCCCCGGTGGCGTCCCCGGCAGAAAGCCCTCGCTTGCTTCGGTGTCCCCCCGCAGTGAGCCCGCGTGCCGCCGCTTGCCGCGGCCTCGCTGCCCCGCCCGCCGCCGGGGCGCGGGGGCTCTCCGCCGGGCTCCGCGGAACAGGCGGGGGACCCACCGCCGCTGGGCTCCGCCGAGCAGGGGAGGGCTCGCTGCCAGCGTGTGCGGCCGAGCAGGCGGGGACCCGTGCCGCCAGGCACCGCCGAGCAGGCGGGGGCTCACTACCACCGGCGCTGCCGCCGCCACCACCACCACCGAGCAGGCAGGGGCCGCGGCAGCCAGCACCGGGGGTGGGAGTGCCGGGGCACCCGGCACCAGGAGGGTGCCTGGGGCTGCCTTTAAAGGCTTCACTGGTCTATGAAAACTGTTTGCAACTTGAGCACCTGACACCATGCCCCACACTAGCGCGATTCTGTTACTAACTCGTTACTTTGTTGCACATGGAGCCTCCCTTAAAAAATAAAATGCGGCTTATATTCAGGTGCGCCTTATATAGGGACAAATCCCGTGGTCTTCCCAGCTACCCGGAAGTGCGGCTTATATTCAGGTGCGGTTTATAATCGTGAAATTACTGTAATTTATTTTGTACATCAGTAAAAATACTATAATGTGTTGATATAATAAAAATATAAGAATAACCTTCTGATACTAATACACTGGGAATAGACTAAGCTAAATGCTACTGAATGGAGATTTCTAGGTTGGAGAAAGAAATTTCTAGGTTTCCTTTCAGTAAGTATGTGTTGAGCCTATTAACTTTACAGAATTTGTTTGCTTTTCTTTAAAAGAAATAAATGTAGATGTAGAAGATAGCAGTTGGAATGCTAGTTTTTTGTTTGCATTTAGCCCTGAAGTAAAATGCAATCTTTATACAGAAATAATAATTTTCAAACTGCTACTGAATAATAAATCTGGAAACACTTTTTTTTGGGATTGGCTCATATTATCTTTACCCTTTACAACTGCAAAAATTGTAGCAAAGAGCTAATTTGTTCAAGACCACAGAAGTAATTGGTGGCAATGCTGTGATTCAAATGAAGCCAGCAACTGCATGCCCATGTCTGCAGCTGGAAGAATGTATTTTTTAAATTGCTGCTCCTGAGGGTGGCAGTACCTGTGTGCTTTCACAACTGATGGAGCCAGAGATGGAAGGGGCAGATGCTCACTTGTGTCATGTAGTGCTTTCTTATTGCTTAGAACTGGAATTCATAGCGCCTACAGTGGTTTTTCTGTCAGATTAATGATTGTGGTTTTGTTTCTTTGGTCTTTTTATTAGCTCTTACTACATTTGATATCTCATAATTAATGCTTTTAACTGCATTTGGATCTTTCTGTCATTGTTTAGACATACTACTTCACAGCTAAACTTACTGAAATGTACGACTTTGGGTTTTGTACTACATCCTGGTCTATTTTCGTGTGTAACTTGATCTGGTTCTCTGTTTTGATGATGTCTACCTTTTGTAACAGACTTAAATCTGTTGTTAATGGGAATATTAGACATAAATTTTCTCCAATCCAGCATAGGTGTTGTGACTTTTGTATATTACTGTTTTACTTGCCTTATATTTTTTTTTAAACTTTTGTGCATGGAGTGTGTCAATTCCCTGAGGACACTTCACTGTACATAAATGAAACTTGATTTTTATCAAGTCATTAGATTTGTCGTGGCCTATGTTAGTAAGCCTAAGTGTTCTTACTACTGATTTTTATTTCTGTATTTGTCTGTGGGTACAAATGAGATGATCTGAGAGAAGAACTATTTTCCTTAGGCCTTTAAAAACTTTATTCTTTGTCGAAATGTCAAAATAGAATGTAAAAGTTTTGTGTTGGTGTGACCCATCAACAGCTCTTGCTGCTGTAACTTTCTATCATGGCAATCCCAAACTCATTTTTACCTGACATCAGTTTTAAATACATTTATGTGGAGGGAGCAGGAAGGAATGGAGGAAGGGGATGAAGGAGAAAACCCTAACCCTCCCGTCCCTCTCATTTTGCTTATATTCCCTATCAGAAGCCCCATCACTCTCGAAAGATGAAAATTATCTCCATTGGTGCTACCCTGCTCTTCACTGTGCCACATGCCTTCAGCTGGATTAGCCCACAACCTAATCATAATGTTTGGGTGACCTTAGCAAGGACATTAAAGCAAGATAACATGTGTTTATCCATGGGTAACCTTGACAACCCACTTTCCACATGTCTGGTAGGAATGCCTTTGGTAGAGGATGACTGCTGTCTCCCTAGTCCTACCCTGGGTAGCAGCAGCAAAAGCCCTTGGCAAAATTACTCACCTGGGGTGCTGGCTTAGTAAGCAGGCCAACGCTCTGTCTCCTGCCCTGAGCAATCTTTTAAAGGATGAGGGAACCACAAGACATGCATCCCTGCAAAATGGAGCAGCAATTGACTTCTCACTGCTTGCCGACGGACATGGCTGCCAGGACTTTGAAGGGATGTGCTGCTTCAGCCTCTCTTCATGCTCAACATCCATCCAAGCAAACATCCAAAAACTGGAAGAACTAGTGAAGGACTTGAAATTGGAAAACAACCCAGACTGGGTCAATGACCTCCTCGGTCAATGGGACAAATGGGATGGGCTTCATCTTTGGTTAAGGGAATCTTATGGATTTTTGTTGTGATTATCATTATGTTAGTTATGCTCTCATGACTTTTGAAATGTTTTAAAAGTGTTGTTGGGAATGCCTTTTTCTTAAATAGAGGGAGAGGAGTTGTGTAGAGCAGGGCCCCCAGCATGACCTCCCTGGAGAGCTATTCCCTAGATAAGAATTGCTTAGTCACGGTGACTAGCCTAAGAAACCCTTCTCCTCACTTCAGACCCCCGCTTTATCTCCTTGTTAAACTTTTGGTCATATTTCCTCAGCCCCAAACCATTGGTCCTTCTGTCAAGCCATGCCTTCCCCATAAAAACCCCTGCTTTTACCCAGTTCAGCGGAATGCCGCTGTCACTGGACTGCCCTTCGCAGAACAATAAACAATAAAGAACTCTGTGGAACCTCTACACGGCGCTTCTCTGTCTCTCATCTCAGTGTTGACCAAGGTACCTTGCAAGCTAAGCTGAAGTCACTCAGAGCTGAAATCACTGTAAGAGCTGATTGCCTGAATTGCAGGCCTTGCTTGCTTATTGGTACCATTGTGGCTGAGACTGCCTAGACTCTGGAACAGGCTGTTCCTTGTGGGGTCTTGCTGTCTGGGATGTCGAGTGGCAGCCAGGGTCTGACTGACCCCTGGCACCAGCCACAACACAGTTACTGTCTTGATCTTCTGGTTCAGAAGTGATCAGCTTAACCGTCACAAAACCAGCACTTGAAAAACAGGCTGCTGACATCATGCGTGGAATCTGGCTAGGTTATTTGCTTTGTCGGATTTTTCTAAAATAAGAGACAACAATTTGACACAATTTCTAAATATGAACAAACTCAAGACAAAGTACCTTCTTTATCATTCCCAGGAAAATGCCTAGTGGGCAGTGCATGAACAAATACACTACCTCTGTCATGGCAATCAAATACCTTGTCTATTAGTTAAGTAAACATAGAGGTTGTTAGGCAGAAATAATGCAATAAACAGTATTGCTGGTTTCTGCATCTGGTCACTGAATCACAAAAGCAATCACAAAATCAGATCAGTCATGCCAAATAAAAAAGCAATTTAGAATGGGTATATAAAAAAGGCTGCTTGAGACTGTTTTCTACACAGTAACGTGAATTATTTGGTTGGGGTTTCTTTCCCCCTAATTGAAAGATTAGTGACAACTCTTCCTCAGCACTGAGACCGGAAGACTTTCCTCTGCATCACCTTATGCAGAATACTACTCTTGTTCAGTATGTTCGTAAATGTAATTAATACCACTAGAGTTACATTAAATAGGAAAAGTTGCTGGGAAGAGCAGCAATTAGGGGGTGTTATCCAAGTGTTCACCCTGTAATTCTGTCATGCTATGTTGGTACAGCCAGAGCCCTAAGATCAAATAAAAGTCAATATGCTTTTTCAGCCAGGGCCAAGAGTGGAATGGGCAATGCAAAAAGGCCAACTGAATTGAGAAACAATAAATCTTCCATGAAGAGTGAGAACCTTCTATGATAGCAGCTTTCAAAATGTTTATTGAAAAGTGATAGAGAAGAAATATGTATCTCTTTTTTTAAAGTGTTTTCCTTATTACAGAGTTGTTACACTATTATATCTATATACTTTAGGAAGTATATTTTCTGAAGACTGCTTAAATAGTAACTGATTGTGCTGATAAAAACTCTAAAAAAAATGGCCTGTAATTTGCATTAAGCAAATGCTAAAGCACCTGAAAACCTCAGTCTAGTGCATATCCGACAACTGAGGAGAAGCTATTTGCTCACAGAGTGGTTTTCACATGGGCGTCTGCCTCTTCTGGAAGGATCATGTTCTTTTAACTGCTGTCTCTTGCTATTTCCTGAAATAAGCTGGATGTGTGTCAGCAGGCCAAATCCAAACACGAGACGTGGTTACAAATACTTAAAGATAACATGAGAAGGCTCAGCCTTCTCTGAAGTCCCTGCACCAGAATTGGCTAGCAATGTCACAGTGGGTTCAAAGCCTTTTTCTGGCCATTGGCAAGACAATTACAGTTAGCAGTGTTCTTGTGACTTACAAAGGAGAATTAGCTTTCTGCCTCCTGAAATATGTCTAGGTGGGGGGACTCAAGGTATTAATTAGCCATCCCTAGTGATAAATCCCCCTGAAGTGTCATTGGTCTGGACCTACTACAGTTTCACATTTGCTTTTAGATGATTGAACAGTTCCTTCTCCTTTGGCCTATTGAAATTGAAGCTGATCTCAATACCAAGCTGAAGACAACTGCTGTGCATAGGGATTTACAGTAATTTCAGGAAAATAAGCCGCACCTTTTTCATTGAAGAATCCAGCCTACCCCAGTAGTGCGGCTTATATTCAGGTGCAGCTTATCTATGGACAAATCCCAGTGAAATGTCAACCCGGAAGTGAGAGCCGGCCAGGGAGAGAGCTGCCGCAGAGCCGCTGCCAGGTGGGTGGTGAGCCGGAGCCACTGACGAGCAGGGGTTGGGCCACCGCTGGATTGGCAAGGCCAGCCCGGCTTCGCCACCTTCGCATGAGTGAACTAGCCACCTTTACCCCCTCCACTGCTGCGAGCGAGCCGGGGCTCCCACGCTCCCTTCGGCGGAGCGTGCAAAGCGGGGCTCGCTCACCCCTCCTCTGCCGCGAGCGGGGACCCTCTGCAGCCTCTGCCGCCACAAGGCGCTGCTGCCTTTGCTGTCACGGCGGCGCGCGGGCCGCCCCTCCCCAGGCACTGCCGCTTCACTGTCGCAGCGGCATGCGGGCTCCCTCGCCCCCCGGGCGCTGCCGCCTTTGCTGTCGTGGCAGCGTGCGGGCTCCCTCGCCCCCCGGGCACCTCTGCCTTTGCTGCTGTGGGCTGCCCCTCCCCAGGCACCGCTGTTTTGCTGCCGCGGCGGTGCGTGGGCCGCCCCTCCCTTGGGCACCACCACCTTCGCACTGGCGAGTGCGCTGCCGCCACTGCCACTGAGCAGGCGGGGGCTGCGGCAGCCAGCACCGGGCCAAGAGTGCTGGGGCCGGTGGCACGGGGCGGGCACCTGGGGCTGCTTTTAAAGCCTTCACTGGTCTATGAAAACTGTTTGCAACTTGAGCCCTACACCAAACCCCGCGCTGGAGCGATTCTGTTACTAACTCGTTACTTTGTCGCACATGGGTCCTCACTTTAAAAAAAAAAAAGTGCGGCTTATATTCGGGTGCGGCTTATATATGGACAAATCCTGTGGTCTTCCCAGCTACCTGGAAGTGTGGCTTATATTCAGGTGCGGCTTATAATCATGAAATTACTGTACATGATTACACACAGCTGTGCTGGATCCTCCTGAGCTGTAGTGAAGTCCTCAAATTACTCTGTCAGGATTCAATGAAACTGCAACAAATCTCAGTTACCAGTACTGAAGGACAGCTTTGGCAGAAAGATCCTAACCAATGATTAAGCAATTCCTCTGCCACCAGAGGAGTAATCTGCTTTCACCCCTTGTGTCCCTTATGTTCCCCATATTTTCAGCAGCTCAGGGCTGTCCATGCATTATCATGGTATAGAAGGGATCTGGAAACTTCCCATCCTAGAGAGGCTTTGCTCCAGTGTTTCCCAACTGAGGAACTGCTGTCTGCTCACTGTCGTCCATCACATTAAGGAAACTTCCCTGTCTGATCATCCAGGATTTGCACTGTCACTCTCACACCTGACTGGGACTGAGATCCCTTCTCCACTACACACTCTCAGTCATACCAGGTTTCCCTCAGCAGAGTCTCAGATGTCCAGATCCTTCAAACAGCTTAAATCCGAGGAGGGACTGAGAAGGCAGAGCTCCTGCACTACACTTACTCCTCAAAACTTCACTCCCATGGTGGGTGAGGAATGAAGGAAAAGGTCACTGGGCATGGACAACCTTGCTTTGTCCAGGCCTCAGGTTTCAGTGGTGCCACTGGTAATGAGAACAAACCTCTTCCTGAGGCTATTCACAGAGCTGCACAAGTTGCTTGTTCAGGCTGTGTGAGGACATTCACAGAATCACAGAACATCCTGAGCTGGAAGGAGCCAAAGGATCATCAAGTCCAGCTCCCAACTGAATGGTCCTTACAAGGATCAAACCTACAACTATGGCAGTATCAGTACCATGCTCTAACCAAGCCTGTTCATTTTCTGCCTGTAAACACTTTAGGCAGCACTAAGGCTTTGTTTTCTGTCATAGTAAATATTTCTTTTTTTGATTTAAGTGACAAACAAGAGTCAGATAAATGTGTTGCTGTCCAGTGAAGTGTCACTTTGGATCATGCCCGAAATCCATATAGCTCAGACTTCCAGTTACGTGGTAATGTTTAAACTGGAAAAGTTATCTCCATTTCCTTATGGTATGGATAAAATAGTCAATATAAATACTTAAATATGTAACATTATTAAAAGCTTCTTAATATGCAATCCTTTATGATGTGTTTTATTTTACAGTCTCTTGCAATGCATAACTCAGTAATGCATTCTAATGTAGCACAGTGAAGACTTGCAACACCATGTTCACATACTTATTGAAGTCCAATATATTTTAAATATGTGAAATTTCTTCTTTGCCTTTTGAAATATTTTATTTTTTAACGTGCTTTGGGATGACAAAGACTAAAACCTGACAAGACTTTAACTACTACTGTGTTACAACTGAAAGCATTGTAATTTGTGAAACTGAAAAGTCTGTGTTAGTTCATCTTCAAAATTATTTGTGATACTATCAAATATCTAACTAGTCTTTTCTAAGGCAAGAGAGTGATGAATTTTGTTTAAGTATGCTTGATCAGTAGGTGGAACTAGGGTGCCTGTTTTGTTATTTACACAAGTTTGCATCTTACATTCATTCCAAGAAGGTGAATGAAGTATTTAATAATTCATGCAATTTACTTGAAAACTTTCAACAGCTAGTCATCAATTCCTTTCCACAAATTGAATTCAAAATCTGTGATTGAACGACACTCGAAACCATGATGTTGTTTTGTGAAGATGGATGTTACTTGAAAAGTAATAAACCCTAATGCTAAAGAGAAGAGAGTTTGAGGTAAAAATTGAAAGGATGAGAAGTATGTTAAGATTTAAATTGCAGTTATTGTAGCAATGAAGTGACTCTGTGAAGCAAACAGAATTTCAGAGTGCAGTAAATGTGCTAGTCATATTAATGTAAACGATAAGAAAACAAAACCAGAATAATACCAAGGTTATAATTTGAAAATAAATCTCGCATTTCAGTTCCTGTGTTCTGTAGTGTTTGCTTTTTCTTATGGAGTGTTCCTATGTAAATCCATTTGTAGCATAACTATTTTCATCTAATTTGCCCATCCTGACAAAGACTTTCTTGTTGAGCATTTGCACATCATGGAAAAGCAATGAGGATTTGTTTACAAAATCATATTTTTTGCTGTAATTATTGGTAAAAGTCTGCAGTTGCAAGGTTTTCAAGCAGTTATGCTTTTTAGATGGTTTTTCTTTAAATGGAAAGTCAATAAATGAAAATGAATTTCTAAAATAGAACTATTCAAGCAGTCTTTCACCTCATGTTCTAGTCTTCTGATAAACAGCTTTTTCCAAAATGAAATGTTGAGGAAACCTTTGCCTTAACAGCAGTGATCTGAGGTTATATATACATATACTTGCAAAAAGTTGATTTCAACCACTGCTTGCTCAGTTGCATTTTTTGTAATTTCTTTTCCATGAAATTGTGAAACAACATTGACATAAAACAATTTACTGCATTCAAATCTGATGCATAAGAAAGGATATCTGTTTTGATGTTGGTATAGGGAAACAAAGGATTGTTATTTCTGAAGAGCAATTTCAGCAAGGTGATTTTTCTGTCTAATATGAAGTTGTACTGTAAGCACAACTATTGGAGAGAATTATTGATTTTCTTTCTGCAGAAAAATCATAGATTCCTTTAAATTTCTGTCAAGTTACTTTTTGTACTTTTTCAAAAAGTATACTCAGCTCTAAAAACGTGAATGGGCAATAGCCATAAAAAATAAGGATGACATTATAAGGAGAACAAAAACAAGAACTTTAAGGCTTTTTTCCTGGCATGATGGAAGCTTATCACAATATCTTCTAAATAATGCAAATTTTATGACAGCAGCTTTTGTTTTCTTAGTATGCTTGAGGATAATCTTTGATATAACCAGAAATTAAAATTGTATTTTGGAGATATGAGCTTAGCCAGTGAGAGATATCATCTGTTTCTAACAAAATGGATGTCTGTCAGAAGACAGTAGTGTCTGTGTTAACGCTCTATACTTTCGTGCAATCATCAGAACACTTGAAGCATGTTTAGTCTTTGAGTGGAAAAATGCTTATAAGGAAATAAAGAGATAACTCTGTGAGGTTATTGGAAAAGTGAATAGAGATCAACATCTGTACTCAGTAAACTGCCAATAAGATGTGTGAATATTGAGTTTGTGTTTATTTTATTAGTTCAGTTTATTTTTAAAGATGAAGATAGAAGATGATGTTACTGCAGGCAGGTGAATGCACTTCAAATAAACCATTAATAGTATTCAGATGATTACTGAGATAGTGCTATGTCTGGCAATTTGTAGTCTGAGAGGGTAGTAATTAGTAATTAATTAAAAAAAATAATTACTCTTCATATGTTTTGAATTTAATTATGTAAGTGTGGAAAAAATTATACTGATGTTCTTAGGTTCATTATTTTTTAAAGGCCTAAATTTCAGCTGTGGTCAAATAACTCCAAAAAGCAGAACAGCAAATACTTAACTATTTGCATAAGTTTTTGTCTTTCATTTTTAAAAAAACTTTTCTTTGAAATTGTTCTATAAAAGTCCAATTTTTTTTGTATGCACTCATGATTTTATTTTACTTGGACCTCTTTTAGGATAGTTGGCAGTTCTTTGGACATTGTAAACGGCAGTGGTACTTGCAGAAGAGAGGGAAGAATACAAAGGTTTTTGAAAGTTAAGCACCCTCTTCGGGAACCATAAGCATTAAAGCAGATTTTACAGAAGCTGTAAACTCTCCACATTACCTTCTGACTGCTGTAAAAAATCTGGATAGTGCACATCCAACGTGAATTACAGGTATTTCTTTGGCAACCGTTGGTTTGTGGTGTGAGCTCTGTCAGTGTCCTCTGTGAAAGCCTCTTGCTTCGGTCATTTAACAATCTGCTCCAAAGTTTCTGCTGCCACTCTTTGATACTGGGATGGGATATGGTACTTTGATGGGATATGTGGGGAGCACACAGTTTGTGTCACACAGATTTGAAAACAGGAAAACTTTGGGACACTGGGCTTAAATGTAGGACTAAATGGCCTGGCAATTTTATTTAGAGAAGTGTCCTCCTGTGTTGATTATGATAAATGTTAAATGTTGTACTTGGCTTAATCTCACATGCCACCAAGAGCTTTATGTTTCATCAAGTACTTAGAGAGGCTGGAGGTAATCCTCACCTTCTATTGAGAGTTGTGTATGAACTGCTTTGAAGGGATGAGAGTGCCCCAGCTCCCACTGACATCAACTGAAACTGTGAAAAACAATATTCAGTCTTAAATATAACATATTTTACAAATTTTACATGCCCAGTGGAACTATGTTCAGGATTAATTTGAATAGTCAAGAGAAAGCACTGCTTTACCAAACAAATCTTCAATTAAAACATGGGTATCTGGAAAAAAAGTTCATTTGGGAAAGCAAAACACATTGCCTCAATATAAGATTATTTCCTTAAATGTTCAGAAGATAAATTCTGATCTGTTACCAGCAAAATCTAATGATAGACATCTTTACATAGTTCATGCATGTACAGTTTCTGTTTAATGCTTTGATTTTTTTTCTTAAGATGGATTTTCTAACATCATTTCTAACATCACACTAATGTTTTATTAAATTCCTGGTAATAGGAATTTAACTAGAAACTTTGTGCCCTTCTCTTCTTACATGATTCTTCACTGTCCTCCTCCTCGACTGAGTTTGTCTTGTCTTAAGGACCCTCCAGCCCTTCCAGTCAGTAACCAAGGGTGTTGTGGCATTGCTGTACATCTTGAAACAATGGAACAGCTACAACATTGCCAGGCCATGGCCATTTGCCAGGCCTTGAAGGCAGTGGTAAGACTGTGTGCGGTGTCCACAAGGCAAAGATTGCCAAATGCATTTACATATATATATATGTAATATGTATATAAATATATTTGTTAGTTTTTTGTAAATGCATTAGTCTGTTTTATGTAGTCTTCTGATAAGAGAAATGGTTCAGATTTTAGCAGAAGCTTTAGCTCAGCTCAGCTCTTGTTTTTTCTTCTGAAGATTGTCATGGGAAGGGGAACAGTTCTTGACATTCTTTGCTGAAAGTTGTGATGTTGAAATGTTAAGTGAGCTTTTCCTCTTAAACCTAGAATGTTCTAATTGAGTTTTCCTTTTGAAGGTCTCTAGAAAGATTTACTAGTGGTGGTTAGCATGAGACAGAGCAGATGCACTCAGCTCTTTGAACCACAGTTGAATGCCTAGGACCAGAGAATGACAGGATCTTGCTGGCCTCATTGACTCCCATAGCATATCTATTTCATGGTAATTAATACAACACTTTCCATTTAGTGTTCTGTCAGTGCATTGCTGTTGCCTGAGGCTTCATTTGCCTTGCTGCTCAATGCTGAGAGCCGCTGCAGCCCAGCTTGCAGCTTTCTTGCTGCATTTTTCGGATCATTGTTGTGGGACAGAAATGGGATTGCAGAAACCTCAGCATTCCTGAGCTCTTGAGAAAGGGTGAATTTATACTTGGAAAGCAAACTCATTTTCCTGATTTAGCTTCCTTATTTTCCCTATTCTTATTTTGCTTGCAACCAGCATTCAGCTGGAACACAAAGAGACTTGTCTCTGTGTACTTTGCTTTTCCTACAACTGGTTTTACTCTTGGGTTTTTATAATATATTTCTGTTTTCCTGTAATTTCTATTCCTACTTGTATCTGTGTTCTTTGCTTAGATTCTGAATCTTGGCCTTGCAAAATGCCTTGGTTTCTCCAAAACATTTACATTTTCATCTAAAAATCCCTCCGGAATACTTTCCAATCTTCTGCTTTCTCTTACACCTCTGTGTCTGTGGAGACCATTAAATGCTTCCCTCAGGTGTTTGTAGAACTCATTTATTCATCATCTTTGTTTACTTCAAGTAAGATAATGACACTAATAGAAATTTGGCTCCTAAGTTCCTCTACATTTCAAAAATCATGTCTGTGACACCCACACTTGCAAGCCAAATCAGGAGTTGTCATTGTCCGGCACCACAAACTAATTTCTGAGGAGCACAACACATTAGCATCGATGGTATAAATAATAGTGTTAGGTGAAGAGAATATCTTTTATAATTCCAAAATATCCAAATTCCACAGAAGATTATGTTTGGTCTGAGATTCCCCACATGTGATTTCAGACTGGTGTCATGTTTATCTTAAAATTTCCCCCAAATCGGTTCATCTTTCTTTTCTCTAAATGGTTGCATGAACATAGATTCATGAGAAGAGGTACAGAAGACATACCTCCATTTTTTTTGTGCTCAGGGAATTAAAAACCTGAATGATTTGGAAAGTTTAAAATGTTTGTGATTTGAGGAGGGGAAGGCTGGGTCATTGTATCATCATGTATTCTGTGAAAAACATGTCTGTTGGTAATGGCTAGTCACTCTTATCCAATAACATAGTTCTGGCATAAAACGAAGGAAACATGCATAGTTTTCCAATTAGATTTATGCATAGAATCCCAGCATATTTTTGCATTTAAAAAATATTATTTGAACATTACGCTACCTTCCAGATTTCCCATAATTCTTCCATTTCTGAAGAGAGAGCTCTAATAGGTCATATAAATTTATCAAGATGATTCTGTGCTGAATAATTGCTCTGCCTATTTCAATAAGATGCTTCTTTGAACCATCTTTCTGTTCTGTGTCTCTATATTGGATTGAACTTAGTGTGTTGAGGGTCAAGCCAAACAAGGCCTATACTTAATTATGTTTGCCTCAACAGTTTAGATGCAGTTTAGATGCAGCCTTTGTGTTGTGCAGCATGTTGTGCCAGCTGATGGATCAGAAGAATAAATACTATCATGCAGCTATTAGAATGCAAACCAGGAGATGTGATGAATGTGCTTTCTGGCATTTGCTGATTAATTTAGCTTATAGAAGTAGTAGTAGATTTGATTGGCTTGCAGTTCACAACTGTTGCTAACTTCATAAAGTTGTTGCAGAAGAGAATCTGAAAGTGGTGAAGACTGAAGAAAATGTACAGTAATTTCACACTCATAAGCCACATCTGGTTATAAGCCACACTTCCGGGTAGCCAGGAAGACCACGGAATTTGTCCATAAATAAGCTGCACCAGGTGATAAGACACACATTTTTCTTTTTAAAGCGAGGATCCATGTGCAACAAAGTAATGAGTTAGTAACAGAATTGCGGGATTGCGGGGTTTGCTGTCAGGTGCTCAAATTGCAAACAGTTTTCACAGACCAGCAAAGCCTTTAAACGCAGCCCCAGGCTCCCTCCCCATGCTGCGGGCCCCAGCACTCCTGCCCCGGCACTGGCTGCCGCGGCTCCCCTCGCCACGTGAAGAGCAGAGCCAGCGGCTGCCCTCGCTGTGTGAAGACTGGAGCCGGCAGCCCAGTCGTGACTCCACAGCAGCTCCCCGCCCGGCCAGCTCGCATTTCTGGGTTGGCATTTTGCCAGAATTTGTCCATAAATAAGCCTCATCTGGTGATTAGCCGCACTTCCGGGATCAGCTCAATTCTTCAGTGAAATAGGTGCGGCTTATCAGCGTGAAATTACTGTAATTTCTAAAAAATCACATGAACATTTTCCAAATCACAGTGAGACCCCATGGGCAGATGCTGAACTTGTGATACTGTCCCTGTGGGGAAAGTGTGATGGAAGGATCATAACTTACACTGTTTTACCTTAAACTCCGTAGAAACCTCTTTTGTCCCAGCTATTGAAATTCACCAACAGCCCTGAAATGGGTAAAGTGCTTTCTATAATAAATATGACAACATAAGCAAAGTTTTTTTTTTAAACAAAACAAAACAAAAAACCCCAAAACACACATGCGAAAAACCCCCCTTTATTTCAGTAGTATTTTTGCAAGCTAAAGCTTGCGTCAATTAAAGCAAAATTACAATTCAAGCCTTTAGTTAATTATTAAGCATAAGCAATGCAGCTAGTAACAATATTAGTGGCATTTATATAGCTCTGTAATATGGGCTTTTTGCTTATTTGTCTAAAAATTTCAGCTTTCAACTTGTCATGGATATTTGTGTTTACAGCCAATAATTACATTTTAGTAAGTGTGCGGGGAAAAAAAAAAGTAATTCCCAGTATGGGATCTTGCATTCACAGGGTCAGTTAATGCTTTTGACATATTTTTCCTTTTCTCTTGGAGGAGAACATAAAGGTGTTTTATGATATCAGGGTACTCTGAACTCAATTTCCTATTCTGTAAAGTTTTAAGTGCACCCACTTGCCTGTTCTTCTGTTGGCTAACATAACAAATGGATGTGTTAGTTGTTGAATTATCAGCCATAAATTTAACAGCACAGAATGGCCCTGCTGGTGCTGTAAAATTAGCAGTGAAATACAAAGTTAACATTAAATTCTATACTGAGCAGATCATTGCTATGTAAACCTTGCTCTGCCCTTACTTCCCAAGCTGAAGGAGTTACCATTTTACTTTAAAAGTTCTGTGCTACATTTGCAAGCTTGTTTGTGCAACCATTAATCTCAGCATCCTTTAGAGTGCCACTTACAAGGGGACAAACACATGACCAGGCTGCTACTAATTGACATTGAGAGTGGTTCTGCATGTCTGATGATTTACCTTCAGAAAGCTGTTGCATAACTTCCTAGTGACCAAAATATATTATTATGTTGATCACTCCTCAGTTGTGTTGAACTGAAAAAACATCTGATGCACAGATAAATAGTCTCATTGTCTTGAATACAAATTGTCTTGAATACAAATATTAGGAAGATACAATACTTTCTTCATTAAAGGAAAGAGAAAGCCTGATTATGTTAGATAAAAACATTTACATAGCCCAATATTTCCTATAAAGAAACATCTTGGACATAGTTAATTCGGTAAAATGTTTCTTTTCCTTTTGAGTTAACTCAAGCACTACAGGCTGATGTGAAAAGGGGGGAAGATGGTAGAAGAACAAGGTCTATGTAAACCTCCCCAAGTTTTACTTTATGAAAGTGAAGTGCTGCTTCAATTTTTTATCTAGTAGAGACAAACAAACAAAAGACCCTAGCTTGTAGGTAGATGTATTTTATTGCAGCATTAGCCTTATTTTCCAGCTTTGGGGAGATAAATACAATTCCATGCTGAAGGTAGAATAGAAACCCATGAATTAAGGCAGGTATAGCCAATTTTCCTGAATCTGTACACTGTTAAACAAAGTCTGTGAATCCCTGAGAAAGCTAAAGAGGACTTAGACATGATTTGTGGGCAGGGAATAGGAATCATTTCCACAGTTCCGCTTCAGTGTGGTGGTAGAGTTGGACACACTGGAGCCAAGCAGTTTATTTGTGTTTGATCATTGGTTTCTTGTACAATGGGAAATGCCTTAATTCCTTTTTCTTCCAAAATTTCCTCTTCTCCTTTCATGTAAGTAAAAGGCAGCAGTTCTAGATCAAGGTATTTTTTCAACAAGAAGATTTCATCAATGAGTAGAAAATGGATTTAAGGTAAACTTTAATCCTGTATTTTTCTGTGCTGAAGATGGCTAAAAATGTTCATTTAATCAGGTGTTTCAAAATGCTATGATATTTTATATGGCTTATATTGGTCTATGTCTCTATTAAGAACCTTGCCACTTGCTCTTGAACATATTTCCGTGCCTGACATTGTCTTCAGCAGGAGCTAGGCATCTAAGGCATTGAGATCCAAGTCCTGTTAAGTGTCTGACTTCTACTGGTGCTCTTCTTGTTGATTATATCATTAAATGTCCTTGTCCTTATCCAGATTTGTCAGGAAAAACATAGAGATATTTAAAAACATATTTGGAAAATTCTAAAATGCAAATTGTAGCAACGAGGAAAGCTATTTCGAGATGTCACACACTCATATTTTGGGAAATCTCAATTTTGCCTGTTTTCGAAAGTCTAATCTTCTATTTCGATAACATGTCAAATAAATTTGAGATTCTATTATTTTTTAAACAGAACAATAAATATATTTTTATGTTGCTTTTATTTTTTTTCTTGAAGACCTAGAAAAATTTATTTAAATTTATTACAAAATGATAGCAAATTATGACCTTTCCTGGAGCATTATCTCTCCTGGACAAAACATCAGATTTACTTTGATTAAATGAATTTCTTCAAAATATGTAGGACATAACAAAAAATAATACAGAGTATTATTTATATAAACTCACCTTTCACAGGTTTGTATTTACCTGTTCAGGCATGTTTTCAAATATCCTGAGAGGCTGTTAGCAGTGAATAAGTTACAAGGGATTTGTTCATCTTACTGTAGTTCAAGAACTTCTACACTTAACAAGTGGGGGCTTTTGGTTGATCTTTTTTGTTGTTGCTGGTTTTTTAGGAGATCCCTTATGGTTTTTTAAAGCCTTGACTTACTTAAAGAACTGATGATTCATTTTTCTGCAAAGGACCTAATTCATTGATCATTGATCACTGATCATTGATCAATTGTTTCCTTAATCTTTGGCTGAAACCTCCACTCTTCAAATAGTAAAACCCCAGGGTTTTGGTTACTTTAGGATTAAAGTCTCCTTATCTGAGTTCAAAAGCCTGAATCATACTCATATGAATGTGATTTATTTACTTGTTGCATGCTACCAGTGGTTTTCATGTTTTCAGAAAGACCCTTTTGTTGACTGGGAAACAGACAAATCTCATAAAGTCTGAAGAAGGAAACTGAGATGGGAGAAGCTTCTTTCTCTCCAAAGCCAACATCAAATCCTTGAAGAAACTTCTAACAGGGAAAAGATTTAGAATGTAATGTTACATTTTCATTTGCATCCTAAATGAAAAAAATTATTCACTCTGTAGGAATTTTTTTGGACATCTCTGTTTCTCTTGGATTCTGAGTTCCAGTTACAATTTCTAACTTCAGTTTTTCTTTTCCTATGAGTCCAAGTTTCTGCTTTGTCGAAAAATGCTGCAATTTGGTTAATTCATGCTGCTGAGTTGGAAGTTTGGGTTGAGATGTATTAGTCAAACCACATGAGAAAAAAAGCTTTTCCCCTCCTTCTTCCTTTCTTCTGGTTTTGCAATAAGTTTTTAAAAGCTGACCAAACTCCTCTGAGGCTGCAGGTAGTCCCAGACACTTCCTTTGCAAAAAGGAGATCCAAGCAAAGCATGCATCTTTTCTATCAGGCTGCTCAGTCCACCTTTCAAGAGGTGATTTCACATCTGAATAAAGTATAAGAATATCCTTAGACTGCAGCATAAAGTTAGGAGAGGACTGATAAAGAAAGCTATATGTTGATCTAATCTCTACTGACTTTACTAGCAAAGTCTACTGGCTGTAGATGCAGCTCATCCTTGCCAAGAGATTCTTTTCCCACATTGCTCAAATAGCTCAGTTACTTGTCTAAATACACTGTTAAACATTGTCTGTCTGGACTGAAAAGAAGGGGGGCTTTGGGGTGCTGCTCTTCCTTTCCAGCGTATTTGGGTCCACGTGCTTGGTATTCTTCATTTATATCTTGGAGGGGAGAGGAGAGAAGGGCCAGATAACTCCACTTGGGTCACAGCTTAGCATGGAATTAAGGACACGGTAATTGCTTCCACAGTATAAGTCACAAGTCTGTATTTGCCTTCAGGACTTTGGCATATAAATATTTGAGTACTTTCACACTGATGTTATGCCAAAAACTTTCACCAGTACAGTAAACATAGTTTAGAGTCCTGAGCATGGAGGTGGATAACTAATGTCTTACTGGCAGATGAAAAAAGAGCAATATTAGAAAAGTATATTTAGACCAATGACTAAATAATCTAACACTGCCATATATTATTTGACAAACAATAAATCCTCTTACCAGAAATAAATCCCAAAAGCTTGATAAATGAGCACTTGCTTTTCTGAGTTTGTTTCTCAGTCAGAACCATACCTTTGTTCATACAGTAATAGAGACAGTAAAAAGAGTAACTATTAAAATAGGCATTTTCTTAACCTTTCTTGTGGGATCTAAGATTAGGGTATTTTGTTGTTGTTATTGTTCTGGGAAAAGGTAAAGCAATCAACCAAACAACCATGCAGAAAAACTTGCATATAGGCACACCTTTCTTTAAACATTCTGTGATCGTGACCTGATTACTAAAATGCCATGCGCTCCATTTAAAATCAGGAATTTTTAACTGGATGGTTTTCAGCTATCTTCCATGGCTATTATTGCTACATAACTTTCCTGGTGTGCTGTTTCCACACACTTACTTATGCAGGCAGAAACTTCAGTGAAGCCATGAACAACTTTGCTAAGTATAGGAAACAAGGTGTAGGTCAGAAAATGTCTATTTGAATAATAAAAATATGCTTGAGATGTGCACTTTCTTGGGTGAGTGCATTTTATTCCCTCCTGATACCTCTACAGTGAAAGAAAAAAACAAATAAAATAAGGTATTTTTCATTCAGGGCATTCATTTACAAATATCTTGGGAGTCTCCTGTGAACAGGTTGTGTGAATTCTCCTGATCTTGTAGGACTTCATTTTATCCTGGAAACTCTCTTGGAGAGTCACATGTAATTATTGATTTCTCCTCTTTGCTTAAGTGTTCAGTCATTGCAGTATGAGCTTTTGCCAAAGTGGATGAAAGGTAAATATTCTTTAACTGTTCTGTGCAGCTGCTTAAGGCATGTCCGGCTTAACAAAAAAAAGTAAGAGATGGATTTCAAACATTTTAGTATAGCAAGCAAGAAGGAAGAGCTGTTCACAGTTGAGCACTGAGTTTTCTGAAGCAAGCGAGCAAGCAGGTTTCGACTACTCTATCAGTATGATCACAGGAATGCTTACCCCTGCAGCACACTTTTTGTTTCCCTTTGCATATTACTTCCTTGCTCCCTGCCATGTGTTCCTGTAATTGTTTTTCATGGCAATTCTGAACATAAAGACAACATTTCTTTGGAAAACTAAAATCAAACTGAATATTCTTTTTGGTTCTTGGCCACTGGAATATTTAGCATTTTTACTTTTAAACAGGTACATTGCTGTTTGTCTTTTCTTGACTCATAAGATTTGTGTTTAGCAAGCCAGGCTCTCATTTTTATAATTTCATTTTTATCAGAGCAAGTGCATCTGTCATGTTGGAAAATACTTCCATTTTGAGATTTAAAAACTTTGGTATATTTCAGTACATTATTTTCATGGCACTAGGTCCAATTCTTCCTTCTTTTAAGTGCTTTTATGATAGTTGTCACTGGCAACAGAAACCATGGTCTTTAATCAGTCCTTCTGACTGCTGTGTGGTAAGTAGCTGGAATGGGTATATGATTTAGACATCAGTAACTCAAGCAAATGTGATAAATGAACTGTTGATCTCAAAATCTTTATTGGCAAATGTACAAGTTTTAATTGAGATGGGATGAGTAGGAGCACATAAAATGTGGGTTACTGTGAAAGCTCTATCTGAACTTGAAACTAAACTCAATAGTTTATAACATTTAAAAATATTTCTCATTTCTATGCCCTTTTATATAGTTTTTTCCTGTGACATGAGACTTGCTGAGCTCTACAACAGCAGAGGAGCAGTGTAAGTAGTAATAAACTAGGAAATATAGAAATGAAAATTAGTTCAGCATTAGGTTACCGTTGAAGTACAAACCTTCAAATGTTCAGCAAACAGAAGGGAATTTTCTGCACTGATGGTTGCATTTGAATGGCAAGAATGAAAAAAAAATATATATAGCAAACCCTCCATACCTCCTCTAGTTCCTTATTTAATGAATAATTCAGATATTCTCCAGAAGAGACAATTTCTAAAACTAAGTTTTCTACTGTAGATTGAGTTTCATAAGTATCACAGAGATGCAATGAAAAGAATATGCTAAAAGAGGGAATAAACTGTCTTTATTTTGCAGAGCATGAAGCAAAGTACAAAGAGATTTAAACCTAAAATTGTCACATCCTCTAATCCTGTATGTTCTTTTAAATGACCAGAGTACTTTGAATTATTTAGGTTCTTTTTTTCTTATGAAAATGTACTTCCTATTGTCTTTGGATGTACCTTTTCACATGATCAGCATTTCTGTAAATCTGTATCTCAGCAAATGGATGCACAGAATGTCCAGTGATCAGCTGTGAGTCTAGTTTGCTGAAGAGAGCTCCAGGACTGAGGAGGTAAAGACCAAATCAGTCAGGTCTTTGAGGAAGGCACTGAACTGCCTTAGCCATATGACCATCCTTCTGTCTCCTGCAGTCCTGGGACTCATTTGGTGCAAACTAAGGTTATCCTACAGACAGAAGACTACTGCAGTGGGTGATTCCCAGGATACCAATCTTTCCATCTTGTGCATGGAAGAAGTCCTCTGGAATGAGGGAGAGCTGCAGAAAAACTGAATGATACCTTGTTAAGAGCTGAATGCAAGAGTGGGAATAGCAGAAGCTCTAAGAGATTGAAGCATGGAATTGATGAGATTCAGCATGGAAATAGTCTGAAGCTTGGTGATATTTTATATTGAAGCGAAAAGGGATGTTCAGCTAACTAAAGTGTAGCAGCCTTCTTACTCTTTAGCCTGTCTTCTTCTAATCTTATTTCTCAAAAGTTAACAATTTTTAGTTTCACTATACAGTAATAGGAAGTGCACTTCCCAAGGTCAGGAGGTGAAGCCAGGTGTCCTGAGTTTTAGACCAGAGTTCTGTCTGATGGAGCACACTTGGGAGCCACATACACATGATTAGTTGCCTATCTACTAAACAGTACTGGGGCTGGCAGCCCAGTTATGCTGTGCTGTTATTCCAGCCTTAATTAGCAGTTTGACATTACGATAGTAAATGAGTGTAAACTAAAAAATTAGAAATTTTGCTGAATAATGCACTTTACTTTCTCTGTTGGCTAATTCAAAGTGAATTACAAAAGAGACATTTGGTGTACAGGGACAGTTCCAGATCACAATTAATGTACTATCTCATACATGCTTTTTGAGTAACAGCAGAGTTGAGAGCCTATAATCATTAGAGGTACACTGGTCAAAATTCAGGTGGAGAGAAAGATTAGCACTGTCACTTCATTGATTAGTACTCCCATTTGTTTGACTTTCAACGCTGAAATGCAATAAGTGAGATGATGCAAAGAGACTAGTGCATTGTAGTTGTTGTATTTGTCGTGTCTGACTTTATGCAGTCATACAGCAACGCTCTGATACCAAAGAAATTTTGCAGTGTAATTCAAATGCTATGAATTGGTCTGAGTTCATTGTTTCTTCTTATGACCAGGCTTTTCAAAAAGAATGCTAAAACACTTCTGCAAGAATTGCCCCAGTAATTGGTATGTTGTGTTTCTGTTTAAGTGCAGTTTACTAAAGTATTAATCTAAAGAAAACACTGTCAATCTCTTCTGATGTGTAGATGAACTTATTGAAAGGCATATTAGGGAAAATATCCTGTCACTCAGCTCTCTATGAGTGCCATGGTATACTCTGAGTTTGCAAATATCTGTCTGGAAAAAAACATCTCCCCTTCATTCTGCATTTTGAGTGTACTCAATTCCACATGTAGCACCTACATGACCAGCCTTAGCATAATGCCTGAACTCTCCTTTACAAAGTGCATTGAGTGTGTTATCTTGACCTCCCTGGGACATTTGTCATCCAAATTACATAATAACCAGGACAGGCTGTTCAACATCTGTTGAAAGTGGCTCATCCAGAATGCTCTGTGGGCAGTTTCAGCCAGCTGAGATTCCCAGCTATTCCTTATTTCTGTGAGGAGAAATGAAAGAGCATGGCTGCTCACAGTATTTTATTTTGCACATTTTACAACAGATTTCATTGGACTTAATTGCTGTCAATACTAATGCAACCAAGAATTTTGCAGCTGCTCAGGAATCAGTTTTGAACCAAGGGATTACAATGTCTAATGTCTTACAAAGGTGTGCAGTGGAGTTGTTGCCAGAAGCCTTCTTGCTAGACCTCAGGCTCAGGGAATAGCCTAAAATAGCACATTAATACCTCTGCTTGCAGTCTTCATCCCAGATCTCTTTGAGAAAAGAGACCAATGATACCAGATGCCTGCTCTGGACATCTGAGGGAAGCAGCACCTGGCAGCCTGAATATCTGGGGTGGCTGCAGAGTACAGTAATTTCACAATTATAAGCCGCACTTGATTATAAACCACACATCC